>CM061750.1:381278315-381775815 GCA_030979885.1 Lolium multiflorum | reverse complement strand
GGATGTGGTGGTGGTGGTGCATTTTCTATTCTTGCCGCTGCATCTGCTTCTTCCTTTTCCTTCGCCTCCCGCTCTCTTCGAGCATCTTCGGTCTCAACTAACGCCATATCCCCCTAGTCCTGTAACAAAGAGCGATACTCATAATTACACCATGGAAATGTTTTATGAGCTCAACTCAATGCCCAGAACTAGTCACACAATGAAATCAAGAAGAAAATCCAAAGCAAACATTTATTATGTATATACACCGTATATAACAGAACATTACACACATATATTACATGTGGCGTATATAACCACTTATTTTGGCTCAAAGCCCAATCCAACGGAAATTTAAAATACGTCTTAGTACAATACCAGCTATACTACATTATTCCTCTCGCGAAGACTACTCCTCGTCATCTTCGTTTGTCTCCGAGTAGATACCTGGAGTCCATCTGGTACAACGGTTGGTCTTCCGAACACCGTCCGGAACATAAGTCCTTCCAGTTGAAATGTAGTCTGAGTCGGACGAAGTGCCGAGACAGAGATCTTTCATGCTGAAATAGCTGGACAGTGACTCGTATGTATCCCCAGTAGGATACACACCTCCCTCATTCGCCATCCATGGAGGGTTTCTATCAACTTGCCCCCTCATCTTCTTCTTTTTCTTCTTCTTCACTCCGGAACTCTCACCTACCTCATATTGAGATGTGTTTGATACCCCCATCTCCAAATCAAGAGAAATGGAGTTGGTATCCTTCTCACCCTGCCCGTAGTGTCGTTTAATATACTGGTTAACCTCGCCTCCTTCATCTTTCGTATCACACGAAATAGGTTCTTCTTCATCTCCAAAGGGTTCCCCAAAACGCCAACCAGTTGAGTTCTCTATAGGTGACTCCGAACAAGCTAGGTTTCCTGAATCATCTCCCCCATATCCTGCATCATAAGACTCTGACACATGTGGATAATGTGGGACAAAGTTGGGTGTAGGTGGTTCTGGTTTTGGCACCTGGTCGCTCAAATCTATGAAGCTGTTTAGGCTGAAGTAAGGTGTTGTATGTTGAGGTTGTTTCCTAAGATCATGCATTTGAGCCTGGACTTTGTCAGGGTTCGTGAACTCAAAAAGCATGTGTGTGATTTCCTCCACCATCTTCATGTGTCAGGGGGATGGCCCCCGGTAGGCCAAGACTATGGAAAATAAGCCATAGTATGGTAGTGGTAAACCGGATCACAGAGCGATCCGGATTCTAAACTTAAGTTCAGCTAAGCGGAGCTGGTACGAACCGGTATCCCAGGAGGGGTATACCGGAGTATTGGCGATAAGGAGTTTGTACCACCAAATACCAAGGTACCGAAACTCAGAGGTGTACCGGTATCTAATTATTGTAGCATGTCGGCACTTCAGTCAAAGATTCCACCAAGGACAAAAGGACAAGGATGAGCGAAGCACTTCAGCTTTAATCGAAGCCCTGGCGCCAAAGGAGAAGATGACGTAAAAGATACCGGACGAGGTCATCAGTCCCTGATTAAAGACAGAACCGGTGTCAGCTGGGCCAAAGTAGCTTTGTAAAGTAGCTGAGCTCATCCTAGATTCCATTAGGGTTTCTTCCCTTGTAAGCCACCCTCTCCCCTATATAAGGAGAGGGGCACACCCTGCGCGGGACGGACAAGAGAGATCGATCTGGAGAGAAATTAGGCAGTTTAGTAGCAAGTAGCTGAGGTCTTGTACCGTACTGCCTTCAACCTCTGGCCATTGGCTAAGTTCATCAATACAATCCGGTTTCTTTTCCACTTTCCCTGTAACAAACCCTCCCCCGAATCCTCTAGCGCACATTCGGCCCCAACTTAAGCCATCCTATGGCATCTGCCGTTCCACCACGACGACAGTTGGCGCCCACCGTGGGGCTCGCAGCTGCGCTTGCTGGATTTCATATTCGGGCGGGCATCCTCACCATCTCCGGCGAGCGTGTGGTGTCTGGCCTCGTCCGACGCCTCGGCTCGTTGGATTTCATCGACGACAACGCGGGCTGCTTCGCCAAAGGCGGTCGCTTCCCCAAGAACAGCCGCATCATGGAGTTTGGCTCTCACTGCGTCTACTTCGGCACCGTGCTGGAGCGACAGTACCTATCACTGGTGCTGGTGGCGCCGGACCCGCCAAGATCTTCAGCTGCTCGCGGGCCGTGCTTCAACCGTGCCACCGACAGCGTAGAGGTGATGATGGCTGGAGCAGGAGACGCCGGCAAGGAAGCTGCAGGGGAGGGAGCCGGGCTAACCAAGTCCACGCGCACGGCCAAGCCTCCATCCGAGCGCGACGGATCATCGCCGGAACTTCTACCGCGCCACCGGAAGCAACTCCGCTAAAAGCGGCCATGAGTGTGTTGGCTACGCCCATCGCGTAGAACGCCGATGCCGCGGCCACCCATGTCGAACTGGAGGCGCAGCGGCAGAAGCTGATCTCCGGTGCGGCAAACATCGTCAAGGCCCAGCAAGAGCTCAACCTAACCCTACGTGAGTGCAACGTTGCCCATGGCTTAGCTTCTGTTAGCGCAAACCCTGCTAGGGTAGCTGGAAACCGGCTTAGAGGTCGCAACCTAGATCAAGATCTGCGCCGGGAGCACTACAAGAAAAGTTGCCATGGCCGACGAAGTTGAAGTCGCGCCGTGGTTGCTGGTGTACCATGGCCGACGATTTTTGGTCTCTCCGTTGTGCATGTCAAAACGTTTTTCTCGTTTTGAGGCCACCTAGCCGGCAAAACGTGGCGTATGGTGTCCCGGGACGTGGTGCATCTCGAATTCTCGGGTTCGCCGGCCGAGTCAACGCAAATCCGCACCGCCGAGAGATGTAGGGCCCAGATGGCAGCCTCTCTAGCATTGTTTTTTCTCGATCGCGCCATCTCGTTCAACGCTCTCCGATCGAGCCGTTTACGATGCAGGATCATGGGTCCCGCATGTCATCCTCTATGAACCAAAATTATTTCTATTCTTGGATTTTTTTCACCCCCTGATTTCTGGCTACTTCCTTTTTCTTTTGATCCCTTGCCGCCTTGGAAACGTTGAGACCGCTGCTAAATGGGACCGCATGTCATCCTCTATGAGCAATCAACTTTCTTTTCTTGGAGTTTTTTGGCACCTCAAATTTGGTCACTTGCCTTTTTCTTTCGATCCCCTGCCGCCTCTCAAACGGTGATACCGCTGCTGCTAAATGGGACCCGCATGTCATCCTCTATGTACTATAAAACATTCTTTTCTTGGATTTTTTTTGGCACCTCATATTTGGTCACTTGCCTTTTCTTTCGATCCCCTGCCGCCTCTCAAACGGTGAGACCGCTGCTGCTAAATGGGACCCGCATGTCATCCTCTATGTACTATAAAACTTTATTTTCTTGAATTATTTTTGGCTCCTCATATTTTGTCACTTGCCTTTTTCTTTCGATCCCGTGCAGCCTCTCAAACGGTGATACCGCTCTTGCTAAATGGGACCCGCATGTCATCCTCTATGTACTATAAAACTTTCTTTTCTTGAATTATTTTGGCTCTGATATTTGGTCACTTGCCTTTTTCTTTCGATCTCATGCCACGTTTGAAACGTTGAGGAACCGAGCTCATGGGACCCGCATGTCATCCTCTATGTACTATAAAAGTTCATTTTCTTGGTTTTTCACCCCTGATTTTTGGCTATTTCCTTTCTTTTGATCCCCTGCCACCTTTGAAACGTTGAGGACTCTGCTGGCTCATAGGTCCCACATGTCACCTCTATGTACAATCAAGTTTCTTTTCTTGAATTATTTTTGGATCCTGATATTTGGTCACTTGCCTTTTTCTTTCGATCTCATGCCACGTTTGAAACGCTGCTGGCTCATGGGACCCGCATGTCATCCTCTATGTGCTATAAAAGTTTATTTTCTAGGATTTTTTTTCACCCTCTGATTTTTGGCTATTTCCTTTTTCTTTTGATCCCCTGCCGCCTTGGAAACGTTGAGTAAGCTGCTGAATCATGGGACCCGCATGTCATCCTCTATGTACAATCAACTTTCTTTTTCTTTTGATCTCAAGCCGCATTTGAAACGTTGAGACCGCTGCTGCTAAATGGGACCCGCATGTCATCCTCTATGTACAATAAAGTTTCTTTTCTTGGATTATCTTTGGCTCGATATTTTGTCACTTGCCTTTTTCTTTCGATCTCATGCCGCCTTTGAAACGTTTGATCTGCTGGCTCATGGGTCCGCATGTCATCCTCTACAAACAATAAAAGTTTCCTTTCTTTGAGTTATTTTTACCCCTAATTCTGGCTATTTGCCTTTTTCTTTTGATCTCTGCCCCCTCTGAAACGATGAGGACGCTGTTGGCAGGTCGGCCCCACATGTCATCCTCTATGAACAATAAAAGTTTCCTTTGATGGATTTATTTTGAACCCCTAATTAATTTCTGGATATTTCCCCTGCCGCCTTGGAATCATTGAGGATGCTGCTGCCTCATGGGTCCCGCATGTCATCCTCTTAGAATGGTAAATGTTTCTTTTCTTGGATTTTGTTGACCAAACGATTTTTGGCTTATTTTTCTTTCGATCTGCAGCCTTTAAAACGTTGAGGACGCCTGTGGCTCACGGTCCCACATGTCAACCTCTATGAACAATAAACGCGAGGATCTCTGCCTCATGGGTCCGCTTGTCATCCTCTCGGGACGAAAATGTTTCTTTTCTTGGATTTTTTACCAACATTTTTGGTTTATTTTTTCATTCCATCCCCTCGCCTTTTAAACGTTGACGATTCTGTGGCTCATGGGTCCCAGATGTCACCCCCGTACAAGAAACATGTGATATCTTGATTATTTTGCAAACAATAAACAGTGTATTTCGCTCTGAGCTATTGCAAACGGATAAATTAAATCTTTATTTTTACATAAACAAACTTATATGTTGAATCTCCTTGTTTTTTGTTTTTGCGAAGCATAGGACTTTCCTGTTTTTTTTAGAAAAATCCGAACTTTCCTATTTTGGAGTGAGCTGAAATTGTACGAGTAAAAAGGCCCAGCAGGATAGTTTGAAGGCCCATATGTCCAGATGCAGCCCAATTGAAATCTTCCTTTTCTTGGATTTTTACACGATTTCTGGCTACTTCATTTTCTTTTGGTCTGTCGCCTTGGAAACGTTCAGACCGCTGCTGCAAAATGGGACCCGCATGTCATCCTCTATGTACAATAAAATTTCTTTTCTTGGATTATTTTTGGCACTCATGGGTCCCGCATGTCATCCTCTATGAGCAAAAATTCTTTCTATTCTTGGATTTTTTTTTACCCCCTGATTTCTAGCTACTTCCTTTTTTCTTTTGATCCCTTGCCGCCTTGGAAACATTGAGACCGCTGCTGCTAAATGGGACGCATGTCATCCTCTATGTGCAATCAACTTTCTTTTCTTGGAATTTTTTTGGCACCTCATATTTGGTCACTTGCCTTTTTCTTTCGATCCGTGCCCCTCAAACGGTGATACGCTGCTGCTAAATGGGACCCGCATGTCATCCTCTATGTACAATCAAGTTTCTTTTCTTGAATTATTTTTGGCTCTGATATTTGGTCACTTGCCTTTTTCTTTCGATCTCATGCCACGTTTGAAACGTTGAGGAACCTGCTGGCTCATGGGACCCGCATGTCATCCTCTATGTACTATAAAAGTTCATTTTCTTGGGTTTTTTCACCCTCTGATTTTTGGCTATTTCCTTTTTCTTTTGATCCTGTTTGGAACGTTGAGGACTGCTTTGGCTCATAGGTCCCACATGTCTTGTATGAACGATAAAGCTTTCCTTTCTTGGAGTTTTTCTTACTAACTAACTGGCTACTTTCTTTTTCTTTTTATCTCAAGCCGCATTTGAAACGTTGGGACACTGCTGCAAAATGGGACCCGCATGTCATCCTCTATGTACAATAAAGTTTCTTTTCTTGGATTATGTTTCACCCTCGATTTTTGGTCACTTGCCTATTTCTTTCGATCTCATGCCGCCTTTGAAACGTTGAGGAACTGCTGGCTCATGGGACCCGCATGTCATCCTCTATGTGCTATAAAAGTTTATTTTCTTGGATTTTTTTCACCCTCTGATTTTTGGCTATTTCCTTTTTCTTTTGATCCCATGCCGCCTTGGAAACGTTGAGTAAGCTGCTGACTCATGGGACCGCATGTCATCCTCTATGTACAATCAACTTTCTTTTTCTTTTGATCTCAAGCCGCATTTGAAACGTTGAGACCGCTAAATGGGACCCGCATGTCATCCTCTATGTACAATAAAGTTTCTTTTCTTGGATTATCTTTGGCTCCTGATATTTTGTCACTTGCCTTTTTCTTTCGATCTCATGCCGCCTTTGAAACGTTGAGTAAGCTGCTCGCTCATGGGTCCCACATGTCATCCTCTTAAAACAATAAAAGTTTCCTTTCTTTGAGTTATTTTTGACCCCTAATTTCTGGCTACTTCTTTTTTCTTTTGATCCCCTGCCGCCATTGAAACAATGAGGATTCTTTGGCTCATGGGTCCAACATGTCAGCCTCTATGAACAATAAACATTTCCTTTCTTGGAGTTATTTTGACCTCTAATTTCTGGCTATTTTGCCTTTTTTTAAAATCATGTGTCGCCTTGGAAACGTTGAGGATGCTGCTGCCTCATGGGTCCCGCATGTCATCCTCTTAGAACAATGAATGTTTCTTTTTTTGGAAATTTTTTCAACAGATTTTTGGTTTATTTTTTTCTTTCGATCCTCTGTTGTCTTTAAAACGTTGGACTTTCTTTGGCTCATGGGTCCCGATGTCAGCCTCCCCGTACAAGAAACATGTGATATCTTGACTATTTTGCAGACATAAACAGTGTATTTCGCTCCGAGCTATTTCAAACGGATAAATTAAATCTTTATTTTTACATAAACAAACTTATATGTTGAATCTCCTTGTTTTTGTTTTGCGAAGCATAGGACTCTCTGTTTTTTAGAAAAATCCGAACTTTCTGTTTTGGAGTGGGCTGAAGTATGCAGTCAAAAGGCCCAGTAGGATAGTTCGAAGGCCCGGATGTCCAGATGCGGCCCAATTGAAATCTTTCTTTTCTTGGATTTTTTCACCCGCTGATTTCTGGCTACTTCCTTTTTCTTTTGATCCCTTGCCGCCTTGGAAACGTTGAGACCGCTGCTGCAAAATGGGACCTCTATGAACCAAAATTCTTTCTATTCTTGAATTATTTTTGGCTCCTCATATTTGGTCACTTGCCTTTTTCTTTCGATCTCGTGCAGCCTCTCAAACGGTGATACCGCTGCTGCAAAATGGGACCCGCATGTCATCCTCTATGTACAATAAAATTTCTTTTCTTGGATTATTTTTGGCACTCATGGGTCCCGCATGTCATCCTCTATGAACCAAAATTCTTTCTATTCTTGGATTTTTTGACCCCTGATTTCGGCTACTTCCTTTTTCTTTTGATCCCTTGCCGCCTTGGAAACGTTGAGACCGCTGCTGCTAAATGGGACTGCATGTCATCCTCTATGTGCAATCAACTTTCTTTTCTTGGAGTTTTTTGGCACCTCATATTTGGTCACTTGCTTTTTTCTTTCGATCTGGCGCCTCTCAAACGGTGGTACCGCTGCGGCTAAATGGGACCCGCATGTCATCCTCTATGTACTATCAAGTTTCTTTTCTTGAATTATTTTTGGCTCCTGATATTTGGTCACTTGCCTTTTTCTTTCGATCCCGTGCGCCTCTCAAACGGTGATACCGCTGCTGCTAAATGGGACCCGCATGTCATCCTCTATGTACAATAAAGTTTCTTTTCTTGGATTATCTTTGGCTCCTGATATTTTGTCACTTGCCTTTTTCTTTCGATCTCATGCCGCCTTTGAAACGTTAAGGACCCTGCTGGCTCATGGGACCCACATGTCAGCCTCTGTGAACAATAAACCTTTCCTTTGTTGGATTTATTTTTGTCCCCTAATTTCTGGCTATTTGCCTTTTTTCGATCCCCTGTCGCCATAGAAACAATGAGGACGCTGCTGTAAAATGGGTCCCATATGTCATCCTCTCGGAACGATTAATGTTCCCTTTCTTGGATTTTTTTACTCGTGATTTCTAGAAAATTGACTTTTTCTCTGGATCCCCTGCCGTCTTGTTAACGTTGAGGATGCTGCTGCAAATGGGTCCCATATGTCAGCCTCAATGTACAATGAACGTCTCCTTTATTGAATTATTTTTGGCCCCTGGTTTATGGCTAATTGGCCTTTTCTTTGGATCCCCTGCAGCCTTTGAAAAGTCGAGGACGCTGCTGGCAAATGGGTCCCATATGTCATACTCTTTGAACGACAAACGTTTCCTTTCTTTGATTATTTTTCGCCCCCTAATTTCTGCCTACTTGGCTTTTTCTTTGGATCCCCTGTCGTCCCATATGTCATCCTCTCTGAACTATAAAATTTTCCTTTCTTCGATTTTGTTGACTCCTGATTTCTGGCTACTTGGCTACTTGGATTTTTCTTTGGGTCCCATATGTCAGCCTCCATGTAGACGAAATGTGTCATATCTCAGATATACTATATGGTTCAAAACGTTGCACTGGTTCACAACGGGTTTATCTTTATTTTGCAGACTTCAATACAATCTCTATCGCTCTAAGATCTTCAAGTTGATAGAATAAATCATAAAACTTTTCAGAATTTTAAAATTTCAAAATCTACTTTTTGATATTTTTTTCCAAAATACAGTGATCCATGCAGGGTATGGAGTGATCAAGATTTTTCACACAGGGTATGGTTTCAAAAATTGCAACCCCCAATAATACAAAAGAAATACTTTAAAAACAACTTGTACGTAGAATGTCCCTGTTTTTTTCTGGTGAATCATAGGATCCGTGTTGCATTAGAAAAGGGGCCGAAAGTGTTTGAGTTGCCCGTTTGTAGTTATTGGGCATTATAGTCCGAGTAAGTAGGCCCACATCAATTACCATGTAGACGGCAACCCAAAAGGGGAAATTTTGGCCCAAGCGGGGGAAGTTGTACTTTTTTTCTATTGGTAAGGTTAGCCTCACACACAAAAAATGTCTGGTTACATGGGGCAGTGCTGGAAGCCTGATCGTTACTGAAGGTTGCACATTTGCGCCTAATATGCTTGTCAGCAGGAGGTTAGCTATTTGTTGGAAAACTATGGAAGGGGAGTTTGTTGGTGCATGCATACGTTCGCGAGGAACCAAATGCAGCATTTTGACTTCACCAGACAACTGAACAGCATGTGTTCTTCACAATACAGCCAACACAAGCATTAACTAATGTAACTAGAGACATTGAGTACAGATTGAGCCTTCATGTTTAACATAACATTGTGTGTGGAGGAGCCACGCACATATATAAGAGTACCATCATGTTGACCACAAATGCATCATCGAAGAGAGTGGTAAATATACTTATTGACCACCTCTCTACAAAAAAGTGGTAATTAGAACCGAACATGCACCACCTTATTTGAGCTGTGATCCATATTGTTCCTCCAGTGGTGCATGATTGCCTTTACACTTGATGACCTTCTCGCAGTTGTCGTGATCAAATACGAGCACCTTCAAGGATCTGGTGTCAATCCTCTTGAATACTGTGAAGTATCCTATCTTCAAGTCATGTGCTTTGACAAACGCTGACCAGCGTGCGTCCATAACAATCTTGCCATCTTCCTCCTTCAGGCCGACCTCCCAGATGCAATCGGTGGAGATCTTCAGCTTGATGGTCTCTGGCCACAAACCTTCAAACCAGGGCTTAAAAGCACTGGGGATGAGCCCATCCAGTAACTTGCAGAAGCTGCCAGGGCGGGTCTGCTCACTGGCGTTTGGTGGCCTGATCATCAGGGCAGCTCCCTTTTTTCGAAGATGAGCTCTCTACAAGCTTGATCTTGTTGCCTGAACAATGCAACAACAAAAATGGACCCAAATGGTATACTTATGAAGCCCACAATCTGAACATTATGCCTCTGGATCTAGTTTGGCTAATTCGTAGGAACGGTATATCAGCTTCAACTCATAAAACTGGGAAAAAACTAAGCAACAGGAATAGAACTATAGATAGCATGGCATGGTGGATGCATAGCCCATGTTTGCAAATAGTTTGTGGGTAGCCCACACTTGCAAGTTCATATCAACAATTATTTTCCCCGGAAATTATTGTATTGCAATTTCGACGATTCGCACTTGATCATACTTTTCATCGGCTGCCCAGTTTGGCTGACCGGTTTGTTTATTCGCTAGTGTCCTCCTTCCTAGACACCCAAGTCCATCATCATGGGCACTGACAAGGTGTAATATAAGATATGGATTGGGATTCCGTGACATTAAAACAGCAAGGCACGCTGTGCCATGACCTCCCATTCACCCTACACTTTCTATCTAAGGGCTGCAATCAAGCGATCAGAAAATTTGACAAATTTTTCTTTTTTGCTGCGCCCAAAATACAAAGTATTTTTGACTGAAACTTTCCATACTTACAACATGATTAGTTGGCAATACGTACATTTTTTGTTTTGAATTTTTTGATGATTTTTAATTTTTTTTTGAAAATCATCAAAAAAATCAAAACAAAAAATGTACATGTTGCCAATTGTAAGTATGGAAAGTTTCAATCAAAAATACTTTGTATTTTGGGCGCAGCAAAGTTTTAACAAAATTTTACGATCGCTTGATTACACCCTCCATGAAGAGTGTAGGGTGGACAAGGTCATACATTTATGTCACCGAATCTCAATACATAGGATTGATAATGAAAATAAGTTTCTAATGGTCCGTGTCCAACAAGGGACGAGTAGTTTCTCTCCACTTCATCCTGACGTGTGTGGTGAGCAAGCCCTCCCATCAGTATCAGAGGAATTTAATTTGACAAGGGCTACAGGAAGACATCACCAAGAAAGGGTGATGCATGTCTCCTTCAACAAACACAGCAGTACATGTCTGAAGCAAGTACATGAACACAAGTACACCACCATAATAATACTACATGAACACAAGTGATGCCGTCGGTTGGGGAGGCCTAAATAAAACTTAAACTTAATCCTAATCTAATGGACGTCGGTTGGGGCGCGCGACGGGTCTGCCTCGTCCTCGTTCTTTGCCTATGCCGCCTACGTCCGTGCCCGCTTCTCGTCCCATGCTTCGCGACAGGGGCGGCGCCAGGGGTATTCTTGCGTATGCAGCTGAATACCCAAGATTTTGACAAAACCTTAGAATTTCCTCATAAATCAGGGAAAAATTTGGCAAATACATGAGGATTTTGGCAAAATGAATACACAGGTTGAAAATGAATACACAGCACTTCATCACTGGCGCAGCCAGTGTTCGCGCTTCAGGCGTTGGAGCATGGCGGACGCCGTCAAAAGACCTTGCCGGCGGCGCTGTCCCAGCGGTTCAGTCCTTAGCCGAGAAATCTCCTTCTGGAAGAAGAGTATCGCTTGCTGGCGGGCGAACGCCTCATAATGGCGATGAGCCCTGTCCTCGCAGAACTTCCGTTGGGAAGCCTCCAAGATCCGGAGGTCGTGCTCGCTGTACTCCTCCTTCAACCGTGGGTCCTCGTCGTTATCGGAGCTGTACTCCGCGTCGGACTGCGGCTCCGGCTCCGGCTGCGATGGTGGTGGAGGCTGCGCGCGGACTTTGAGGCCAAGCCTACAGAACCTCGTCTTCCGATGGCGCGGCATTTTTGAGGTGGAGAGGAGAGAATGGAGCGTAAGCGGTGGTGGAAATGAGAGGATAGCACCGCGGGGGTGGACGGCGTAGTAGGTACTTCATGTTGGTGGTAGGCAACTACCCTCATTTACGGCGGCGTAGGCGACTGGACGCCGCGTGTCCGGCCGCTGCCCTCGTGGCCGCCTAGGTTTAGGCGCGGGAGACCATTAAACGCCGGGGACTACCAACCTTCCCGCGTCGCCTTTGATGCGAACAGTCGCGTCCTCCCGCTGACAAGGCGGCCCCACACGCGAAAACCGTCGTGCCGCGAGGCGCCGACGCGCCCGATTCGCGCCCTTCGCCGGTGTGAGCCCAAAAAATGCAACTACTACTACTGTACTAGCGTATAGGGTGAGCAGGCCCTCCCATCAGTATCAGAGGAATTTGACAAGGGCTACAGGATGACTAGTTACATCACCAAAAAAGGTGATGCATGTCTCCTTCACATGGTCTTCTTATGTCATATAGTAAGGCACTAGCAATGATCGGCGCGGCGTGTCTAACTAATATACTCCCTCTATCTCAGAGCTTAAGGCGTAAAAATAAATTCGATTTTTGATCAAAGCATAAGGCGTAGGGTGAACTCTATCCTATTTCTACCGAAGATGCCCCTCTCAGCCGTTTCTCGTTTGCTAAAAACAAGGAGACGATTGACCCAGCTATGGCATGCACATGGTATTCACGCTGAATTAACTGCTCCTCCAGTCAATCTCCTCTAAAACCGGTGCCTCATTGGTTGTATACGGTGCATGCATGAGATGGTAGTTAACGAGGAGTCTGATGCGGCTACTTTAGGGAAGAGAGAGAAATACGGAGTAAAAGGAGTGAGTTATTAGAGATTTATGAGGGGCAAGTATGGAAGCTAATTTCCACGCCAACCCTCCTTAATCCTAGCTGTAGGGATTCGTTGCATAGAAAACAAAAAATTTCCTACCGCGAGAACGCAATCCAAGCCAAGATGCAATCTAGAAGACGGGAGCAACGAGGGGATCATCAAGACTCACCCTTGAAGATTTCCAAAGCCTATAAGAGTAGGCTCTTATTGCTGCGGTAGACGATCGCTTGCAAAGCGCGTAGAAGATCTTGATCACGGTGCCACAATCGGGTAGCACCTCCGTACTCGGTAGCACCTCCCCTTTCCCCTTTTCTTGGCCGGCCAAGGAGGTGGAGTCCACCATGGACTCCACCCTCCCACTTGGTTGGCTGGTTAGGGTTTGTGGAGTCTCTCCGGGACTCCTCCTTCCATAGTGATTTATTTCCGGATAATTCTAGAAACCACCTTCCATAAATTCACCGGATCATTTCCAAACTTGGAAAGTGACTTCCTATATATGAATCTTATTCTCGGACCATTCGGAACTCCTCGTGATGTCTGGATCCCATCCGAGACTCCGAACAAAACTTCGAACTCCATTCCATATTCCATATCTACTTAAACGACATCAAACCTTAAGTGTGTCACCCTACGGTTGTGAACTATGTAGACATGGTTGAGACTTCTCTCCGACCAATAACCAATAGCGGGATCTGGAGATCCATAATGGCTCCCACATATTCAACGATGACTTTAGTGATCGAATGAACCATTCACATACGATACCAATTCCCTTTGTCACGCGATATTTTACTTGTCCGAGGTTTGATCATCGGTATCTCTATGCCTCGTTCAACCTCGTCTCATGACAAGTACTCTTTACTCGTACCGTGGTATGTGGTCTCTTATGAACCATTCATATGCTTGCAAGCTATTAGACGACATTCCACCGAGAGGGCCCAGAGTATATCTATCCGTCATCGGGATGGACAAATCCCACTGTTGATCCATATGCCTCAACTCATACTTTCGGATACTTAATCCCACCTTTATAACCACCCATTTACGCAGTGGCGTTTGATGTAATCAAAGTACCTTTCGGTATAAGTGATTTACATGATCTCATGGTCATAAGGACTAGGTAACTATGTATCGAAAGCTTATAGCAAATAACTTAATGACGTGATCTTATGCTACGCTTAATTGGGTGTGTCCATTATATCATTCACATAATGACATAACCTTGTTATTAATAACATCCAATGTTCATGATCATGAAACGATGATCATCTATTAATCAACAAGCTAGTTATACAAGAGGCTTACTAGGGACTCCTTGTTGTTCACATAACACACATGTATCAATGTTTCGGTTAATACAATTATAGCATGGTATGTAAACATTATCATAAACACAAAGATATATTATAATAACCATTTTATTATTGCCTCTTGGGCATATCTCCATCATCTCCCACTTGCACTAGAGTCAATAATCTAGTTTACATATGTAAAGATATAACACCTTGGCCTTCTGGTGCTTTATCATGTTTTGCTCACGGGAGAAGTTTTAGTCAACGGATCTGACATGCTCAGAAACGTATGTATTTTGCAATTCATTTGCGTCTCAACGCATCACTCATTTTCCAAATGAGTCGGCATTAAATATGTTTGGTCTTCTGGTGGAACCTTAATTCCGCGGTCTGAAATATGTCACTAATATTGTCATACACAATATAGCTTCAAAGTTCTGACACTATCGGAACTACACCAAGTTCTCAAAGAACCTCTTGACTTAACATCCTCAGTCATTGTCAAAACAATGACATATTCTGCCTTCGTTTGTAGAATCCGTCACAACATTTAGAACCCATCTAAATCTAGCATAGACAACTTCTAGCTCATTGTGCTACTTTTAAACAACACTTAGCCTAATTTGAGATTGAAATTTTTATTTTTATATGTGACCAAACTAATATCGGTGCAACACCTTACAGCGATTTGTTTGTCATTACTCATACAAAACTATATATCTTTGGTTCTTCTAAAGCACTCAGTGATATTCTTACTGTTTATCCAATGATCATCACATGAATCATTCTGGTATATGCTCCTAACCATTTAGAGCATAGGACATCTGATATTGTACATATTATTCGTGATCTAAAATCACTCATGTGTTTTTACTCATTGAGTGTCAGATACACTCAAGTCTGTTAAACCTTCACATGACAAGAACATCTTCTTAATATTTCTATATTGAACTACTTCAATATCCATTCGATGTACTTTGACTTAAACTATTATGTATATAATTACATCATTTAGTCTTCTTAATTAATATTGAACTACTTCATATTATTCGTGATCTTCATAGATCTTGACACTAAATATGTTTCAGTCCATATCCTTTCATTAAAGTTAATTCTCAATGAAACCTTTTAATCAAGTATATAATTACATCATTTATAACCAACTATATGTCATCTACATAAAGTATTATAAATATGTCTCAGCGCTCCCACTTAATTTCTTGCAAATGCAAGCCTCTTCATCGTCTCTGATGAAATCATAACTCTTTGATCATTTCATCCGGTGAAGATTCCAACTCCGTGATACTCACTTCATCCAATTGAAGTTCGTTTACCTATCTAGTATTCCACGGACTAGCAAAACAATTGGTTGTATCTTGTATACACTTTTAATACACACTTCTGTTAAGTAATGTATTTTGCCATCCTACTATCATATCTCATGAAAGAAATATGTAGCGATTACTAGAATAATCCACATAGACTATAAGCATTGCTACGGAAGATCTAATCTTATCGTAGTCAACTCTTTGAACTTTGTCGTAAACAATTTTTCAACAAGTCGAGCTTATTCAAGGATATTCCATCCAAGTCCATCAATTTTATAGATCCATTTACTTTCAAAAAGTATTCATCTATCATGGATTTCATGGCGTATAGCCATTTTAACGGAGTCAGGGCCCGTCATAACTTCTTTGTTTGTAGTTGGTTTATCATTGTTCAAAATCAATCATTTGTCCACAAATCATTTATTTGATCACAAAGTAAACCATACCTACAAGGTTCAATATGTACTTTGATCTCCATGGCTAAAACACTTTGTAGTCATGGGAGCCATGATCGTCGTGGTCGCTTCCGGAACCAATTCCGATGCTGCGCTACTCTGATCATTATGCTCAGGTTCATAAACCTTATCAAATTATATTGTCCTCCCACTCAAATACTTCACTAGAAACAATTTCTCGGAAATAAGAAACATTGACAAACACTTTTGTCTTTGTCTCATGGGAAGAATTCCCAATTAAATCTCTGGGATAACCAACAAAGACATTCATCCGATTTTGGTTGTAAACTCTTAGACCAAAATTTAAAGAAAGGACTATAAGGGTTTATACCTATGCCATAACTCGTATGGTGTCATTTCAACGGATCATGATGATGCTCTATTTAGTGTAAAAGCGGTAGTCTCTAAAGCATAATCCACAAAAATATAATGGCATCAATATTTTATCTCATCATTGATCCAACAAGGTTTGGATACGTCTCTCGGATACTTCATCATCACTATGATACTCCAAGAAACGTGAGTTGTAGAACAACTTCATAACTCTCTTAGATGTTCGCTAAAACTCGTAATTCAAATATTTCCACTATGATCCAATCATAGATATTTGACTTTTCTATTACGATGATTTCCACTTCATGCTGAAATTTATTTGAATCTATTCAAATGTTTCAAACTTCTTCCTTATCGAATATATCCACATATATATACTCAATTCATTGTTGGAAGTTTTCATGAAGTAGAAGAATCTCCCGCACACAACTATGCCTAGTGAACCACATACATCATCATGTATGTTTTCACTAAGTTAGTTGCCCGTTCAACTCTTGGCCTATGAACGGTATTTTAGTCATTTCTCTTTTAGAAAATATTTGCAAGCGCCAAACGATTCAAAAAATCAAATGACTCCAAAAATCCATTTGCATGGAGTTCCTTCATGCGTTCCTTTCTAACATGACCTAAATGGCGGTTCCACAAATAAGTGGAATTCAAATCATTTGCCTTATGGCATTTTAGCGTCAGTGTTATGTATGTGTGTTTCACCATTAAGATTTATAATAACTTATCCATCGTACATGGAGTAATGTCATAATTTGAACAACTCATTGTTTTCATTTGACCAGAGCAAAATAACAATTATTAAGTTCTTTATTATAAATTCTAAGAGCTAGATAGAATGCTAACGACGAACATAATAACACTTTACTTTGTTCCAGACGTGCATTATCATATTCCTTGTCAGTCACTTAGGCCATTGTATTCTTGTATTGCGTTGTTTTGTATGACACTTCATACCAACCAATATAGTACTAATACCCAAGAATTTCATAGTGTGACTTAACTAGGAATACAACCATAACATGTATATCATTTATATACACCTGAGCTAGACTTTCTAGTCTTTTCTTTTCTTTTGCCAAAATATCTTTTGCAGTTTCTCTTTTAGCTTTCCTCATTATTCAGAAAAACACTTCACTTTTAATAACTTCTAGGTTTGTTGGTCAAATAACAATAACCTTGATGTTCTTACTTTGAAGTTGATCATCATATGACAAGTTTTTCAGATTTCACTATTAGTAACTTTGTAATATGATGAACAATTTCACTCATAATTTTATCCATTATATCATGACGACTTTCCGAGACCATGTCTGTACATGTTAGGCTCGTAAAGTTTTAACCTTGGTATTCGCATGTGCAAATCTGGCTTGCACCGTTGTATGCACACGTAGAATCTATCACACCCGATCATCACGTGATGCTTCGAAGCGACGAGTCTTAGCAACGGTGCATACTAAGGACGATAACTTCATGGATATGCGAATATTATTAGTGCCCCAATAGTTGGAGGATTGTGACGCCTTGGCGTCTTCAACCTTCATACATTCCCATAAAACTTATGAGTTTATGTAGTCTCACCAAATTTATATTCTATCATCTTGCAATAAGGTCTTAGATATCACATATATCTCATACCTTTATTTTTGAAAACTAAATTTTCAGCTCCTTACTTTTCAAACAGATTTGAACTTCAAGTTTCACGGAGACAAGATAACTTTTACTAATTGAAACCATAGCTCTTTGAATCAACAATGTGAGGTTTACTAAAAGTTTGCAATAGGACTTAATCAATTCTTGATTCTTTAACAATACGGTACCAATCCATAAAGTTTCTTGTCAGATTTTAACAGTATTTCTATCTCAATAACAAGACTAGCGCATGGTAGAAAACGGATGCCAATACTACAAAATTAATTCAAAATACTACTCAGACTATGTTTATGATAATTAGTTCATGTTTTAATCTAATTACTAATGAACTCCCACTTAATACAACATCCCTCATAGTTGTTAAGTGGTACACGATCCAAATCCACTATACCAAAACCGATCATCACGTGAGATGATGTAGCTTCAATGGTGAACATCAACATGTTGATCATATCATCCATATGACTCGTGTTCAACCTTTCGGTTTCCGTTGTCCCGAGGCCATGTGTACATGCTAGGCTCGTCAAGCAAACCCAAGTATTCCGCGTGTGCAACATGGCTTACACCGTTGTATATGAACGTTGAATCTATCACATCCGATCATCACGAGATGCTTTGAAACGACGAACTTTGGCGGTGCATACGAGGGGAGAACACTTTATTATCTTGATATTAATGTGAGGTATCATCTTATAATGCTACCGCCGCGTTCTAAGCAAAATAAGATGCATAAAGGATTAACATCACATGCAATTCATATGTGATATGATATGGCCCTTTTGTCTTTGCTCCTTCGATCTTCATCTCCAAAGCACGGACATGATCTCCATCATCAACGGGCATGATCTCCATCATCGTCGGCGTAGCGTCAAAGTCCATGGCGCCGTCTTCATGGTTGTTCACCTCATGTAGCAACTATTACAACTACTTTGAAATACTACTCAACATGAAATTTAAAGACAACCATAAGGCTCCTGCCGGTTGCCACAATACAATAATGATCATCTCATACATATTCATCATCACATCATGGCCATATCACATCACCAAACCCTGCAAAAACAAGTTAGACGTCTCTAATTTGGTTTGCATATTTTACGTGGTTTAGGGTTTTCGAGTAAGATCTAATCTACCTACGAACATGAACCACAACGGTGATACTAGTGTTGTCAATAGAAGAGTAAATTGAATCTTCACTATAGTAGGAGAGACAGACACCCGCAAAGCCACTTATGCAATACAAGTTGCATGTCGAGCGTGGAGCAAATCTCATGAACGCGGTCATGTAAAGTTAGCCCGAGCCGCTTCATCCCACTATGCCACAAAGATGCAAAGTACTCAAACTAAAGACAACATAAGCATCAACGCCCACAAAACAATTGTGTTCTACTCGTGCAACCATCTATGCATAGACACGGCTCGATACCCACTGTAGGTTGCATAGAAAACAAAAATTTCCTACCGCGAAAACGCAATCCAAGCCAAGATGCAATCTAGAAGGGGAGCAACGAGGGGATGATCAAGACTCACCCTGGAAGATTTCCAAAGCCTATAAGAGTAGGCTCTTATTGCTGCGGTAGACGATCACTTGCCGCTTGCAAAGCGCGTAGAAGATCTTGATCACGGTGCCACAATCGGGCAGCACCTCCGTACTCGGTCACACGTTCGGTGTTGATTAAGACGATGTCCTTCTCCCCGTTCCAGCGGGCAGCGGAAGTAGTAGATCCTCCTCGGAATCCCAGCACGACGGCGTGGTGGCGGTGGTGGTGGAGAACTCCGGCAGGGCTTCGCCTATGCGCTGCGGGAGTGTATGTGGAGGGGGGAGGCTAGGGTTTGGGGAGAGGGGGTGCCATGGGCGCCGGCCTCAAGGGGGCAGGGGTGGTGCGGCCAAGCCATGGGCTGCCCCCTCCCTCTCCTCCTCATTATATAGGTGGAACCCCAAGGGTTTTCCCAAAGTCTTCGAATAAGACCCCAACAGAAAAACTGCCTTATGGACGAAACCTAGAGGGACAGGGACTCTCCCCTTTCCCCTTTTCTTGGCCGGCCAAGGAGGTGGAGTCCACCATGGACTCCACCCTCCCACTTGGTTGGCTGGTTAGGGTTTGTGGAGTCCCTCCGGGACTCCTCCTTCCATAGTGATTTATTTCCGGATAATTCTAGAAACCACCTTCCATAAATTCACCGGATCATTTCCAAACTTGGAAAGTGACTTCCTATATATGAATCTTATTCTCCGGACCATTCCGGAACTCCTCGTGATGTCCTGGATCCCATCCGAGACTCCGAACAAAACTTCAAACTCCATTCCATATTCCATATCTACTTAAACGACATCAAACCTTAAGTGTGTCACCCTACGGTTCGCGAACTATGTAGACATGGTTGAGACTTCTCTCCGACCAATAACCAATAGCGGGATCTGGAGATCCATAATGGCTCCCACATATTCAACGATGACTTTAGTGATCGAATGAACCATTCACATACGATACCAATTCCCTTTGTCACGCGATATTTTACTTGTCCGAGGTTTGATCATCGGTATCTCTATACCTCGTTCAACCTCGTCTCATGACAAGTACTCTTTACTCGTACCGTGGTATGTGGTCTCTTATGAACCATTCATATGCTTGCAAGCTATTAGACGACATTCCACCGAGAGGGCAGAGTATATCAATCCGTCATCGGGATGGACAAATCCCACTGTTGATCCATATGCCTCAACTCATACTTTCCGGATCCTTAATCCCACCTTTATAACCACCCATTTACGCAGTGGCGTTTGATGTAATCAAAGTACCTTTCCGGTATAAGTGATTTACATGATCTCATGGTCATAAGGACTAGGTAACTATGTATCGAAAGCTTATAGAAAATAACTTAATGACGTGATCTTATGCTACGCTTAATTGGGTGTGTCCATTATATCATTCACATAATGACATAACCTTGTTATTAATAACATCCAATATTCATGATCATGAAACGATGATCATCTATTAATCAACAAGCTAGTTATACAAGAGGCTTACTAGGGACTCCTTGTTGTTCACATAACACACATGTATCAATGTTTGGTTAATACAATTATAGCATGGTATGTAAACATTATCATAAACACAAAGATATATTATAATAACCATTTTATTATTGCCTCTTGGGCATATCTCCAACACTAGCGCCAATTTATTTACACCTTAAGCTGTGAGATGGAGTAAATGTTTAGCAGTTGTAAATATTTATGGGCTTTTCATCAGCAATGATGATGGCACAACATGAAGTGAAGTTTAGCAGTTGTAGCATGATTTTTTTTGAATAAATGATGCTCAAACTCACCGATTCTCAAACTGCCCTTACAACGTTAAGGGAGCTGATATTAGGCACATACCCACTTTCCCTAAGCCCTGAGACAACGCAATCAAACATCATGCTATCCGGAAGTCTGAAACAATCTCAACTGTGAAGAGATCAACATTTAATTTAACAAAACTGTCTAATCCTGATGTGTAGAGAACGAATCCGTTGCACATATTGCTGCAACTCATAAATAGATCACAACACAACTTCAGGATTATTTTTTACAGAACACAATTTTGTGATGCCATTTGTTATCACTCCTTGGTGTGTATCTTGTGCAGTATCGGTTAAATTGCTAGGCCATCTACTAATACTGATGGTTCATGTCTCCAGTTGTGAAAGTAAGAGTTCATATACTTAGCCAAATGCTCAGCTAGCTACCCCATGTAGGAAACTGACCGTGGGAAGGTAATTGCATCCTTCTCAGAATTTGATCTATTAAAAGACATCTGAAAACAAAAGACGGCTACCCTGAAGTAATTGAGTGTAAGATGAAATACTAAAATTGCTACACCAGCAAAAGTGGACAATTGCCTCATCTAAGCTGGTCTAGTGTACATCCATGTTTAACATGTGAAGATGTGAGCGTATGAATTAGTAGCCAAAAACAACAGACTATTTTCAGGGAAAGCACGGCAAAGTAAATGCAGATAATTCTACTTTAGCAATCGTCTCACCTTGACACATGTAATATGAACTATAGTTTCATGAACAGTAATTAGTAAGAACAGAGAAAAGTAACAGCTGCCTTAGTTGATATAATCTAAAAATAGTAGCTGCCCATTTCAGCTAATGATTTGTCCAGATGAAAAGCCCAACAGGAAACTAAGCATCAGAAACGTCCTAATAATATATAGAAACTAACTCTACATCAGGATAAGAATGAATTCAGTAGCTAACTCTATTTGAGTCCTTCTGTTACTTTGACTGATGTTTACATACTAAAGTGGTACTGCAATCATGTTTCTGTGACTGACATCGAGCATTCTTGCAGTTTTAGCATTTGTGTCATATAGGTTATTATTGATGCGTAGCTAATAGTGTAGTGAATGGAAATTGGACCGACCTTTTTTTTCTCTGCAAATGATGGATATACCTTCTTTTTCTCGAATACACACCAAACTGTGTCATCTGTATTAGAAGAAAGCACTAAAGTAGTGCAAATACAACTCTCAAAGCAATATCAAAAAGAAAAGAAGAAAAATGAAGCAAAAAACTTCTAAGCTAGGCTATGTAGAATCTAAAACGTGTCCAGTTGGGTCATTAGACTGGCACGTTGTACATCCCTGCACCCATCACAAGAAACAGTGTGAAGACCAGAGCCTGAAGCAGTGTCTACACCCAAACAATTCAGATATGAACAACAATTGACAATACAGAACATATTAAATCATGCCAACGTTACCTCAACCGTCCGTGGCTGACATTGCTAGATTCAGGCTCAATAGTATTGCTTCATGTTGCCGTATGATGATCAAAGATTGTCCGCCAACCTCGGGTCATCTTGCCCTGGAGTTTAGTAGAGACAAAAATAACTGTAGTGTCCCCCTAAGTGTAGTAGTACACTGGACCAGCTTAGATGAGGCGATATAAAAACAGTAAAAAGAGAGCTCTAATTCATATTTGTGTATTAACTAACGAATTTTCTTGTCAAGCAAATAATTGTAGCATTGTTACCATTTTAGTAAATTTATAAATCTTCCTCGCAATTAAATGTAACAAAACTACAATCACCGACAAAAGTATAACTATTTTGAGCAGATCTCCTTTGTAGGACAGAGGAAGACACACAAAAAAGAATCCTAATAAAAATATACAAATGCTTCCCGATGTGTTTTGTTTCAAGCATTAATGGCTCAGACCTATGATTATGTACTACCAATGCAAAAAAAAGACTTCTGCCAATTTTCTCATTCAACTCCATGCCTTCATGTAATTTACAGAACAAAGTACTACAATGCAATAATGCTAGAAAATAGAAATCCGTGGTACTTATGACAAAACATTACCTAGTTTGTTAAATCCAAGATGGCATTAGCGCAAGAAATTTAGTAATTAAACATCAATTAGACGTACAAACCTGTCATGTTTGTCAGCATGAAAAGGCTCGAGGGCAACTCTCGTATGCAGCTATTCGCAAGAAAACTGTAAGAGAAATAGGCAAGTAGTAATTAAGTAAACTTTAGTTTATCCTATACTTTCACAGAATAATAAATTGCATCAACTGGGGTATGAAATAGAACGGGAACCTCGAAAGAAGATACAGAACATGAAATTTTGATTATATTGGCTCAGACACAATGGTGATATAAAAAATGGTACACCTTGAAAAGTAAATTAAGGGCCTACATGCTAACTCTGTTTCTTCATATGACCAATAATTCAAGACTTATGTTCAGTCCATGACTAATATTTTGGTGCGTACCCTTATTTCATCAAACAGTATAAAACAACAATAGATATAAATAACCTAATTTTCTCGTATTTGCAAGTATCTAAACCTGGGGAAGGAATACAACCCTAGACGATAGGGCCACACAGATGTTTTAATCTCACCGCAAATCCAATTCGCTTTAATTCATAAATTCAAATATAGTTAATCATCGGTATAGTAAAATATACTCACACAGGAGGAATCTATTTTTACTGAAACAATGTATGCAAACATTCGAATTTCTTTAGTGACAAAATTTAAAATACGACAAAATTTATGTGGTATACTTTGTAAGAACCGAGAGAAATATCATGATAAAATGTTAGGTTTATGTAAAATAGCAAGAGTTGTAGAAAATTTAAAGTTGCAGGAGCCTAAAGATGATGATATACTGAACTTCAAGTTACTTGTGAATAATAAACCAAGGCGTGAGTTATAAGGCAGAAGAATTTTCTTTCACTCCAGTAGGACACACCTCTATAAGAATGCTTCATTTTGTTTCCTGCATGTAAGCATTTTGTGTCCTACTGGAGTGAAATACCCATGATTCGAACTGAAAACCTGCCAGGACATGGAAATAAAGAGGTAACCTGCTTCTATTTTTACAGCATGAAACTAAATGTGCTCCTCATGTATCTGCAACATGAAGCTAGCTCTGCATATGTTCCGTTATGCAGGAAAATGTATATCAAGAAAGAATCCTATCTAAATATCATAATAATAAAACCTGCCTCCACCACTTCATCCTAATATATACCAAGCAAGCAACTACTTCGGGCCAAGAAAGCAGTTCCAAAATAACATGGCAGAATTAATATCTCATGGTCTGCAGAAATAAAGTCAGTTCATATACATTGTGTCTTGTTTGCTTACCCATGCATTCCTAGATTCGAGCAACACACACAAAGACCTTTTATTGGAATTGTCAAGGTGATACATAATTGAGTAGAGAGAGTTGTATGTCCCACTTTCTTTGACCTGCATGTAAGTGAATATTCAGCATCTGATCCTAGATATCGTACCAAAGAATTAAGAACAGTCCATGAAACTTACATAGAGATCCAATTTCTCATGGAAAAATGTGGGAAGAGGAATCAAAATGGAAGAGCAAGTGAAAGAAAAGAAGGAGAAGATGTACAACGCACCACAGAAAAATTTACCCTTATGATTCTGTTATCTTGGAGCTGTCGAGACCAGAGGCCAATTCAGTTGTTGTAAAGTGGCTGAAGTTACACTAATCATACATATGACCTAGTTCATGTTACCTCCAGTCTTCCAAAATACCTAGCAGCACATCAATCAGGAAGAAGAGCACATGACCTTAAAATATTGCAGTGACATGTAAGCATAGTTTCAGCATAAAAAAGGTGAATCGTATCATATAAGGAAAAAAAGTATTTTAGATTCATTTATACATCCATGGTCAGCACCGCATGGGCACGTCGAGGAAAACCCAGTTGTAAAGCTAAAATACTTATATACATAATTGTTAAAGCTTGCTGCAAATTCAGGAATTTGGGTATAAAAAAGATATTGCATAGCAATTTTTGTGATCTAATCTCTAAATAAAAAGTTCCTTCATAAGAATGATTAAATTATTTTGTTGCAGAGATCTCTACTGCAAATAAGATATATCCTTAAAAAAATCAGTTTTAGTGCTTGGACCTGCAGGCATGACATATCCTGACATGAGATTTGATTTTCTAAAGCAAAAGCAATTTCATTTGAACAACTATGATTGGCGTGGAATACACCGGTGTAACTTCACTAAATAGAAAAGGTCTGCTAGAGATGACAAAACGAACATACATGCATGCTTTTTCAGTTTGATACAATCTTCCTTACTGATTATTCTTATGATTTCAACACATGGAAACTTCGCTGCCATTTATAGTGCATATAAAAGGGAACCTACAGAATTTGAGAGCACAAAGTATAAGGCTCGACGAAGCTGATCTTGATCTCCCAAGTTGAGCTTCCACTGTTAATCTAGTTGTTCTCCGCATATACATGAAAGTTATAGCCAAGAAAAAAAACAATTATACCTGATCTGAAAGAGCTATGAAAGAGGATTTCTGTAACTAAGCACGTAAAAGATGATCTTATTCCTAGCTAAAAAAATAGCCCAGATCTGATTGCAAAAGAAGACTCATCACTTGGCTACGGTAAGCAAAAGACTACTTATGGCATCACGAAACCATTTGTGTTTAACTTGCAAGAGAAAAGGTAGAGAGTTGGTTTGGTTTGGCTGATTGAATTTGACGTACGTGGAGCAGGCGCTGCGGCAGGGTAGTCTGGTAGCGGGGGAGAAATTCTTGTTGCTGCCGCGATGCGGCGACGGCTCTTGGTCTCCTAGATCTGCAACTCAGCCAACATACACAAAAAATTCAGAAAAGAAACTGGACGATACATTGGAAAACGGGGATCGAAAGCTCGTGGTCGACCTTGGCTGGCAGCCTCCTCGCCGGCGCTGCTCCTCCCCGCCACTTCCGTGATAGCATCAGCTCGACGCGGATGTCAGCGACCACACAGGATGCACCTCACCAGCATCTTGTGCCGGCCAAGCCCCGGCCGACCTCGCCGCCTCTGCCTCGTCGCCCAAGCAGCGCTGCCTGCTGCCGCCTACCTCCTGCCTCAGTGCTTGGCTCCACCGCCCCGAGTCGTAGATTGCCAACTACCTGAAGCGCCTCTCGACGCCAGGCCGTAGCGCCCGTCCCTCTATCTCCGCTTGAAGGGATCAGGCGAGGCGAGAAGCTCCGGCGGCGGAAGCCGGTGAATGTGTAGGGGATTGGCGGGTGGAGGATGTGGAGCTCGTCCGGACGCTGGGCACATCGCTCTTTGCGCCGTCGCCGCCTCCTCGCCGGCGCCGGTCCTCCCCTCCGCTCCCGCCACTGGCGCAGGTCGACGCGAACGTCCGCGACGGCTGCACCTCACCAGCAGCTTGTCACGGTCAGGCTCCGGCCGAACTCACTGCCGGCCGCCGTTCCCCGCCGCCTCTACCTCGTCGTCCAAGCAGCGGCACCTGCTGCTGCCTCAGGGCCTGGCACCACCGCCCCGCGCTGTACCGCCTGAAGCGATTGTCAATGCCAGTCCCTCTATCCTCCATTGGAAGAGAATTAGGAAAGGAGAGGAGCTCCTGCAGGGAGCGTAGGGGATTGTCAGGGAGGAGCTCGCGAGTCGCGATAGTGGGGAAGATAATGAGGAAGAGAGAGAGAGCCGGGAGGAAACCAAGAACGGTATGGCACGTGATTTCTCCAGTCAGAGGCCATCCGGTGAGACAAAAGTAGTCAAAGCGGTTTGAAAAGAAGCTAGAGCCACCCAAACAACAAGAAAACACACTGAAACAAAGGGAAAAACCCTTAGAAAATTGCAAAGACTGCACCAAAAATACATCATGGTAATCAGCCACATACGCGTCCACCCATCCGTAGTTTAAAAATTAATACAAGATTTTGAGAAAAAAGATGTTGGTTACACTTTAATATAGTAGTTATTGAAGTTGATAAACAAAGTCTAGACATATTTAAACCAGACAAATCATGTATCTACCCCCTAACCCTAAACTCTGTCTTGTAAAGTCAAGCATGAAGAGAATTGGTTTAATTTGTATTTCAAACATGGAAATTTCAAGAACCTCCCAAAAGATTCATTTTAGAGTGACTAAGAAGGATCCACGCCGGGCTTACCTTTTATTTTCATGTTTTAAACTTGTTCAAATCTTGGTCAAACCTAGGATTTGAATAAGATTAAAATGGGCATAAAATTCAAAAAAATTGAAAAACCAAAGCACATAGCCTTCTTATGTAATATAGTAAGCACTCAAGTTGATAAACAAGATCTAGACATGTCAAACCAGAAAAATCATGTATCTACCCCTAACCCTAAACTTTGTCGTATGAAGTCAAGCACGAAGAGAAGTCGTTTTGGGTTTCAAAAATGGAAATTTTAAAAGCCTTCCCATAAGCTTCGTTTTGGAGTGACTAAGAAGGATGCAGGCTTACCTTTTCATTTTCATGTTTTAAACTTGTTTAAATCTTGGTTAAACCTAGGATTTGACCAAGATCAAAGCATGAAAATTCTGAAAAAATCAGAAAAAGAAAACCAAAGCACATAGTTTTTTTTGAAAGGAATACGGTAAGGGAATCCCCTACAGTGTTTTTTTATAATAAGAACCCAATTCTGCGCCCGTGGGGACTTGAACCTGGGTGGCTGGGTTGTACATCCACTTCCCTAACCGAATGAGCTAGGCTCACTTCTTTGCACATAGTATTCTTATGTCATATAGTAAGCATTCAAGTTGATAAACAAGGTCTAAACATATTCAAACCAGACAAATCATGTATCTACCTCCTAACCCTAAACTCTGTTTTATGAAGTCGATCAAGCAAGAGAAGTGGTTTTGGGTTTCAAACATGGAAATTTCAAGAACCTCCCAAAAGCTTCATTTTAGAGTGACAAAGAAGGATCCAGGCTTACCTTTTCATTTTCATGTTTTAAACTTGTTCAAATCTTGGTCAAACTTAGGATTTGACCAAGATTCAAATGGGCATAAAATTACTTAGAAAAATCATGTACGTATCTACCCCTAACCCTAAACTCTGTCATATGAAGTCAAGCACGAAGAGAAGTGGTTTTGTGTTTCAAACATGGAAATTTCAAAAACCTCAACTCCTGAAGCTTCATTTTAGAGTGACTAAGCAGGATCCAGGCTTACCTTTTATTTTCATGTTTTAAACTTGTTCAAATCATTGTCAAACCTTGGATTTTACCAAGATTCAAATGGGCATAAAAATACTTAGAAAAATCATGTACGTATCTACCCCTAACCCTAAACTCTATCTTACGAAGTCAAGCATGAAGAGAAGTGGTTTTGGGTTTCAAACATGGAAATTTCAAAAACCTCCCAAAAGCTTCATTAGAGTGACTAAGAAGGATCCATGCTTACATTTTATTTTAATGTTTTAAACATGTTCAAATCTTGGTCAAACCATACCTAGAAAAATGGGCATAAAAATACTTAGAAAAATCATGTACGTATCTACCCCTAACCCTAAACTCTATCTTACGAAGTCAAGCATGAAGAGAAGTGATTTTGGGTTTCAAACATGGAAATTTCAAAACCTCCCAAAAGCTTCATTTTAGAGTGACTAAGAAGGATCCATGCTTACATTTTTTTTAATGTTTTAAACATGTTCAAATCTTGGTCAAACCGTACCTAGGATTTGACCAAGAATCAAATGGGCATAAAAATTCAAAAAAATGAAAAACCAAAGCACATAGCCTTCTTATGTCATATAGTAAGCACTCAAGTTGATAAACAAGGTCTAGACATATTCAAACCAAAAAAATAATGTATCTACCCCTAACCCTAAACTTTGTCTTATGAAGTCAAGCACGACGAGAAGTCGTTTTGGGTTTCAAACATGGAAATTTCAAAAACCTTCCCAAAAGCCTCATTTTGGAGTGACTAAGAAGGATACAGGCTTACCTTTTCATTTCCATGTTTTAAACTTGTTCAAATCTTGGTCAAACCTTGGATTTTACCAAGATTCAAATGGGCATAAAAATACTTAGAAAAATCATGTACGTATCTACCCCTAACCCTAAACTCTATCTTACGAAGTCAAGCATGAAGAGAAGTGGTTTTGGGTTTCAAACATGGAAATTTCAAAAACCTCCCAAAAGCTTCATTTTAGAGCGACTAAGAAGGATCCATGCTTACATTTTATTTTGATGTTTTAAACATGTTCAAATCTTGGTCAAACCGTACCTAGGATTTGACCAAGAATCAAATGGGCATAAAAATTCAAAAAAATGAAAAACCATAGCACATAGCCTTCTTATGTCATATAGTAAGCACTCAAGTTGATAAACAAGGTCTAGACATATTCAAACCAGAAAAATCATGTATCTACCCCTAACCCTAAACTTTGTCTTATGAAGTCAATCACGACGAGAAGTCGTTTTGGGTTTCAAACATGGAAATTTCAAAAACCTTCCCAAAAGCCTCATTTTGGAGTGACTCAGAAGGATACAGGCTTACCTTTTCATTTTCATGTTTTAAACTTGTTTAAATCTTGGTTAAACCTAGGATTTGACCAAGATCAAATGGGCATAAAAATTCAGAACAAATAAAAAAATGAAAACAAAAGCACATAGTATTCTTATGTCATATAGTAAGCATTCAAGTTGATAA
Source organism: Lolium multiflorum (assembly GCA_030979885.1). Classification (NCBI taxonomy): domain Eukaryota; kingdom Viridiplantae; phylum Streptophyta; class Magnoliopsida; order Poales; family Poaceae; genus Lolium; species Lolium multiflorum. Next base: position 381,746,242 of record CM061750.1, on the reverse strand, counting down.
ACAAGGTCTAAACATATTCAAACCAGACAAATCATGTATCTACCCACTAAACCTAAACTCTGTCTTATGAAGTCAAGCATGAAGAGAAGTGGTTTTGGGTTTCAAACATGGAAATTTCAAAAACCTCCCAAATGCTTCATTTTAGAGTGACTAAGAAGGATGCAGGCTTACCTTTTCATTTTCATGTTTTAAACTTGTTTAAATCTTGGTCAAACCTTGGATTTTACCAAGATTCAAATGGGCATAAAGATACTTAGAAAAATCATGTACGTATCTACCCCTAACCCTAAACTCTATCTTACCAAGTCAAGCATGAAGAGAAGTGGTTTTGGGTTTCAAACATGGAAATTTCAAAAACCTCCCAAAAGCTTCATTTTAGAGCGACTAAGAAGGATCCATGCTTACATTTTATTTTGATGTTTTAAACATGTTCAAATCTTGGTCAAACCGTACCTAGGATTTGACCAAGAATCAAATGGGCATAAAAATTCAAAAAATGAAAAACCAAAGCACATAGCCTTCTTATGTCATATAGTAAGCACTCAAGTTGATAAACAAGGTCTAGACATATTCAAACCAAAAAAATAATGTATCTACCCCTAACCCTAAACTTTGTCTTATGAAGTCAAGCACGACGAAAGTCGTTTTGGGTTTCAAACATGGAAATTTCAAAACCTTCCCAAAAGCCTCATTTTGGAGTGACTAAGAAGGATACAGGCTTACCTTTTCATTTCCATGTTTTAAACTTGTTCAAATCTTGGTCAAACTTGGATTTTACCAAGATTAAAATGGGCATAAAAATACTTAGAAAAATCATGTACGTATCTACCCCTAACCCTAAACTCTATCTTACGAAGTCAAGCATGAAGAGAAGTGGTTTTGGGTTTCAAACATGGAAATTTCAAAAACCTCCCAAAAGCTTCATTTTAGAGCGACTAAGAAGGATCCATGCTTACATTTTATTTTGATGTTTTAAACATGTTCAAATCTTGGTCAAACCGTACCTAGGATTTGACCAAGAATCAAATGGGCATAAAAATTCAAAAAAAATGAAAAACCATAGCACATAGCCTTCTTATGTCATATAGTAAGCACTCAAGTTGATAAACAAGGTCTAGACATATTCAAACCAGAAAAATCATGTATCTACCCCTAACCCTAAACTTTGTCTTATGAAGTCAATCACGAGAAGTCGTTTTGGGTTTCAAACATGGAAATTTCAAAAACCTTGCCAAAAGCCTCATTTTGGAGTGACTCAGAAGGATACATGCTTACCTTTTCATTTTCATGTTTTAAACTTGTTTAAATCTTGGTTAAACCTAGGATTTGACCAAGATCAAATGGGCATAAAAATTCAGAACAAATAAAAAAATGAAAACAAAAGCACATAGTATTCTTATGTCATATAGTAAGCATTCAAGTTGATAAACAAGGTCTAAACATATTCAAACCAGACAAATCATGTATCTACCCACTAAACCTAAACTCTGTCTTATGAAGTCGATGAAGCATGAAGAGAAGTGGTTTTGGGTTTCAAACATGGAAATTTCAAAAACCTCCCAAATGCTTCATTTTAGAGTGACTAAGAAGGATGCAGGCTTACCTTTTCATTTTCATGTTTTAAACTTGTTTAAATCTTGGTCAAACCTTGATTTACCAAGATTCAAATGGGCATAAAATACTTAGAAAAATCATGTACGTATCTACCCCTAACCCTAAACTCTATCTTACCAAGTCAAGCATGAAGAGAAGTGGTTTTGGGTTTCAAACATGGAAATTTTAAAAACCTCCCAAAAGCTTCATTTTAGAGCGACTAAGAAGGATCTATGCTTACATTTTATTTTGATGTTTTAAACATGTTCAAATCTTGGTCAAACCGTACCTAGGATTTGACCAAGAATCAAATGGGCATAAAAATTCAAAAAAAATGAAAAACCATAGCACATAGCCTTCTTATGTCATATAGTAAGCACTCAAGTTGATAAACAAGGTCTAGACATATTCAAACCAGAAAAATCATGTATCTACCCCTAACCCTAAACTTTGTCTTATGAAGTCAAGCACGAAGAGAAGTCGTTTTGGGTTTCAAACATGGAAATTTCAAAAACCTTCCCAAAAGCATCATTTTGGAGTGACTAAGAAGGATACAGGTTTACCTTTTCATTTTCATGTTTTAAACTTGTTTAAATCTTGGTTAAACCTAGGATTTGACCAAGATCAAATGGGCATAAAAATTCAGAACAAATAAAAAATGAAAACCAAAGCACATAGTATTCTTATGTCATATAGTAAGCATTCAAGTTGATAAACAAGGTCTAAACATATTCAAACCAGACAAATCATGTATCTACCCACTAAACCTAAACTCTGTCTTATGAAGTCGATCAAGCATGAAGAGAAGTGGTTTTGGGTTTCAAACATGGAAATTTCAAAACCTCCCAAATGCTTCATTTTAGAGTGACTAAGAAGGATGCAGGCTTACCTTTTCATTTTCATGTTTTAAACTTGTTTAAATCTTGGTCAAACCAAGGATTTGACCAAGATTCAAAGGGCATAAAAATAAGTTTCCAATGGTCCGTGTCCAACAAGGGACGAGTAGTTTCTCTCCACTTCTTCCTGGCATGTGGGGTGAGCAAGCCCTCCCATTAGTATCAGAGGAATTTAATTTGACAAGGGCTACAGGACGACATCACCAAAAAGGGTTAATTGGTTCTATGCAACTCCTCAATTCACAAGTTGTGTTTATGCCATTACAAAAACTGAAGTTGTGTTTATGCCACTCTCAATTCTCAATAACCCCTTCTATGCCATTTTCAGTTTATACTTTCGTATTGACCAAAATAATACTGTGTTCAGATTTGGAGCGACTTTTGGGTGTTTCGGGCACACAAAAAATCCAAAATTTTCAAATTCTGGCAAAAATTATAACTTCTCAGAAAAATCTAAAAAAAATTTACAGGAAATCAAAAACACTGAAACGAGTATACTGTTTTAATTTGAGCCATTTATGTGCGGATTTGCATAAAAAAACTGACATTTTATGTTCTGTCTAGAAATTGGTAAAATTTTGTCCAAAAAATCAAACTCTTCGAAAAATCTGAAAAATTTACAGAATGTCAAGAACACTAATATGAGTCTACTATTCTAATATGAGCCATTTCTGGGCACATATGATCCATTAAACATATGTGCAAAGTACGGTCCAGATTATCTGAGAGTATGTACAAACTGTAGTATAGGGTACAAATACTGGATACATAGGCAGTATATGATGTTGTATTGCTGAAAATGGCATAGAAAGGGGTATTGAGAACTGAGAGTGGCATAGACACAACTTCAGTTTTTTAATGGCATAAACACAACTTGTGAATTGGGGAGTGGCATAGAACCAATTAACCCCACCAAAAAAGGGTGACGCATGTCTCCTTCACCAAAACAACAATACCTGTCTGAAACAAGTACATGAACACAAGTACACCACCATAATAATAATACTACATGGACACAAGTACTAATATAATAAAGTAAGAGTACTAGTTTGTTTACATTTCCACAGGCCACTTTTACGAACAAAAATTCGAAAATTAACCTTCAGAAACTCGGAAGCCAGGTGACACAGCAGTCATCAAGGATTGCAGCTAGTGGTACACAGTGACCTGGTCAAGATCTACCTTGAGCCTGCTTGACGCTTCAGCTCGGAGTTGAGAGCCTTCTCCTGTGACAGCTCGGCCTCTAGTTTGTCCGTCCTAACCGTGAGGTTCAGGATCAGTCCGGCGAGTTTGTCCATGGTCTCCGCCTGGCCGAGGCTCCGCCGCTGGATCTCGTTACTCTCAGTGAACGATTTCATGGCGATATCGTCGAGAATGCGAATCCGGATCTTCTCAGTGGCGAGCTCAGAATAAAGTCTCATGCACTCATCGGCGAGGGCGCTTCTGTCCGCCGTCTCGACGCAGAAATCGCCCATAACCATTTCTAAAATGGTCCCGATCTCGTAGCGGGGCTTCTATCAGATGGGGATGGAGCACAAAATCAGAAGTGTACCCAGAGAACTACCAAGAAAGAGAGAATGGGAATCCCAATTTGCACGAATGTCTATACCTCGCTGCTTTGAGAAGTTGGCTCCGTGGAAGATGTTTCCGCAGGCAGGAGGGCTGCGGGAAAACTAAGGCCGCCCGACCTGAAAATACGATTGAGAGAAGGTTCGAAAAGGAGGGGATGATAAGTTCTGAAAGACATAGAAAGATGCGCAAGAACGGAGGATCGCCTGAAGGTAGCAGTCGCGGGCTGCGACGCCCTTGAAGACTCTTGCGCAGAAGGCACCTCGACAGCAGCACAGGGACGCCATTGCTGGGATTCCCTCAGCTTCGCCGCAGCCGCACGAGCCCTTCTGTGGCGAGACTTGCTCCCGGTCATGGTGGCGAAGTAGTATTCCAAGAGGTAAACAAAGTGGTGAACTGAGGAAGACGGCAAGAGCAAAGGTTAGTCCTTAAATTTGGCCTCCCCGTCTCCTCGGCTCCTCGCGAGTAGTAGGAGTAATACTTATCTGGTCAAAGAGCAAACTTCAAGGCAGAGACTTGGTGGGCCATTCATCTCCAACTATACTTCCTCCGATCCGAATGATACAGTACCAAATTTTTGAATGACAAATCACCCAAAACAGTATTCCAGGAGTATATGTAAGCTTTGGTGTTTTTACAATATACTAGCAAGATGGCATGTGATGGCTCCAAGAGCTTGTTTCACAATTTTACATTTTTTGAACCTTGATGTGTAGTACTGGGCAAAACCCTAGTTTAACCTATTTAATTATAGATTCGTAGGTCGATTTTTCTACGTACCTTTTTATTATTACTCTACTATGCAGCACATATGTGTTTGCCCGTCGAGTGAAACTCGGAGGAAGAGGGATCACTCGGAAGGAGAGAAGAAGGAGGGAGAGCATTATGGTGTCTCCCCTTTTTCGGGTGATGATGTTGACTGTTGTGCAGGTTTTGTCAGTGAGCGGGAGGTGCGAGCGAGCGAGTCCGAGAATGAGAGAGATTTTTTTGTGTGTGAGAGGGACAACCGAAGGATCTGAAGGACCGAGACTTCCAGTACGCATCCTGATGCGTCTTCTCTTGACAAAGAAGATGGCTTGGAGTTTGCGTACCTACCACACTTGACTTGTGCTCACTGAAGTGTGGGACCTCACGCATGGGCACCACACGTAAGTGACAGACCTGTTGGTGTAAAAACTCGGTTGATTATTATACTACTACATTTGTACAAAGTTTCCTATGGATTCAAGGGTACGAAAGCCAAGTTAACTCATTTACATGACATTATTTTTTCCATGAATCCAAGTTAACTCATCTATCAATTGGTACATTTTGGAGTGACTAAGAAGGATCCAGGCTTACTTTTTCATTTTCATGTTTTAAACATGTTTAAATCGTGGTCAAACCTATGATTTGACCAAGATTCAAATGGGCATAAAAATTCAAAAAAATCGAAAAAAATGAAAAACAAAAGCACGTCGTCTTCTTATGTCATATAGTAAGCATTCAAGGTGATAAACAAGGTCTGACATATTCAAACCACAAAAATCATGTATCTACCCCCTAACCCTAACCTCTGTCTTATGAAGTCAAGCACGATGAGAAGTTGTTTTGGGTTTCAAACATGGACATTTCAAAAACCATCCCAAAAGCTTCATTTTGGAGTGACTAAGAAGGATACAAGCTTACCTTTTCATTTTCATGTGTTAAACTTGTTTAAATCTTGGTCAAACCTAGCTAGGATTTGACCAAGAGATTCAAATGGGCATAAGCATTCAAAAAAAAAAGCGCGCATGGTCTTTTTATGTCATATAGTAAGGCATTCAAGTTGATAAACAAGGTCTAGAAATATTTAAAACAGACGAATCATGTATCTACCCCCTAACCATAAACTATGTCTTGTGAAGTCAAGCATGAAGAGAAGTGGTTTTGGGTTTCAAACATGGAAATTTCAAAAACCTCCCAAAAGCTTCATTTTAGAGTGACTAAAAAGGATCCAGGCTTACCCTTTTCATTTTCATGTTTTAAACTTGTTCAAATCTTGGTCAAACTTAGGATTTGACCAAGATTCAAATGGGCATAAAAATACTTAAAAAAAGCATGTACGTATCTACCCCTAATTAACCCTAAACTCTATCTTACGAAGTCAAGCATGAAGAGAAGTGTTTTTGGGTTTCAAACATGGAAATTTCAAAAACCTCCCAAAAGCTTCATTTTAGAGTGACTAAAAAGGATCCAGGCTTACCCTTTTCATTTTCATGTTTTAAACTTGTTCAAATCTTTGTCAAACTTAGGATTTGACCAAGATTCAAATGGGCGTTGATGCGTGCAATTAACACGTCCGTTGGGAACCCCAAGAGGAAGGTGTGATGCAGATAGTAGCAAGTTTTCCCTCAGAAAGAAACCAAGGTTTATCGAACCAGGAGCCAAGAAGCACGTTGAAGGTTGATGGCGGCGAGATGTAGTGCGGCGCAACAGGGATTCGGCGCCAACGTGGAACCTGCACAACACAACCAAAGTACTTTGCCCCAAACAGTGAGGTTGTCAATCTCACCGGCTTGCTGTAACAAAGGATTAGATGTATAGTGTGGATGATGATTGTTTGCAGAAAATAGTAAAGAACAAATATTGCAGTAGATTGTATTCGATGTAAAGAATAGGACCGGGGTCCACAGTTCACTAGAGGTGTCTCTCCCATAAGATAAATAGCATGTTGGGTGAACAAATTACAGTCGGGCAATTGACAAATAGAGAGGGCATGACAATGCACATACATGATATGATAAGTATAGTGAGATTTAATTGGGCATTACGACAAAGTACATAGACCGCTATCCAACATGCATCTATGCCTAAAAAGTCCACTTTCAGGTTATCATCCGAACCCCTTCCGTATTAAGTTGCAAACAACAGACAATTGCATTAAGTATGGTGCGTAATGTAATCAATAACTACATCCTCGGACATAGCATCAATGTTTTATCCCTAGTGGCAACAGCACATCCACAACCTTAGAACTTTCTGTCACTGTCCCAGATTAATGGAGGCATGAACCCACTATCGAGCATAAATACTCCCTCTTGGAGTTAAGAGTAAAAACTTGGCCAGAGCCTCTACTAATAACAGAGAGCATGCACGATCATAAACAACACATAGGTAATAGATTGATATTCAACATAACATAGTATTCTCTATCCATCGGATCCCGACAAACACAACATATAGCATTACAGATAGATGATCTTGATCATGTTAGGCAGCTCACAAGATCCGACAATGAAGCACATAAGGAGAAGCGACCATCTGCTATGGACCCATAGTCCAGGGTGAACTACTCACTCATCACTCCGGAGGCGACCATGGCGGTGAAGAGTCCTCCGGGAGATGATTCCCCTCTCCGGCAGGGTGCGATCTCCTGAATCCCCGAGATGGGATTGGCGGCGGCGTCTCGGAAGGTTTTCCGTATCGTGGCTCTCGGTGGGGTTTCGCGACAGAGGCTTTAAGTAGGCGGAAGGGTAGGTCAAGGCGACGCGAGGGCCCACATAGGGCCGCGTGGCCGGGAGGTGGGCCGCGCCGCCTGGCGTGTCGCCTCGTCGCCTCACTTCGTTTCCCTTTCGGTCTTCTGGAAGCTTCATGGCAAAATAGGACCCTGGGCGTTGATTTCGTCCAATTCCGAGAATATTTCCTTTGTAGGATTTCTGAAACCAAAAACAAGAAACAGCAATGGCTCTTCGGCATCTCGTTCATAGGTTAGTGTCGGAAAATGCATAAATATGACATAAAGTATGCATAAAACATGTAGATATCATCAATAATGTGGCATGGAACATAAGAAATTATCGATACGTCGGAGACGTATCAGCATCCCCAAGCTTAGTTCTGCTCGTCCCGAGCAGGTAAACGATAACAAAGATAATTTCTGGAGTGACATGCCATCATAACCTTGATCATACTATTGTAAGCATATGTAATGAATGCAGCGATCAAAACAATGGTAATGACATGAGTAAACAATGAATCATAAAGCAAAGACTTTTCATGAATAGTACTTCAAGACAAGCATCAATAAGTCTTGCATAAGAGTTAACTCATAAAGCAATAAATCAAAGTAAAGGTATTGAAGCAACACAAAGGAAGATTAAGTTTCAGCGGTTGCTTTCAACTTATAACATGTACATCTCATGGATAGTGTCAATGTAAAGTAATATAACAAGTGCAATATGCAAGTATGTAGGAATCAATGCACAGTTCACACAAGTGTTTGCTTCTTGAGGTGGAGAGAAATAGGTGAACTGACTCAACATAAAAGTAAAAGAAAGGTCCTTCAAAGAGGAAAGCATTGATTGCTATATTTGTGCTAGAGCTTTTATTTTGAAAACATGAAACAATTTTGTCAACGGTAGTAATAAAGCATATGTATCATGTAAATTATATCTTACAAGTTGCAAGCCTCATGCATAGTATACTAATAGTGCCCGCACCTTGTCCTAATTAGCTTGGGTTAACACGGATTATCATTGCATAACATATGTTTCAACCAAGTGTCACAAAGGGGTACCTCTATGCCGCCTGTACAAGGGTCTAAGGAGAAAGTTCGCATTGGATTTCTCGCTTTTGATCATTCTTCAACTTAGACACCCATACCGGGACAACATAGACAACAGATAATGGACTCCTCTTTTAATGCTTAAGCATTCAACAACAGATAATATTCTCATAAGAGATTGAGGTTTTATGTCCAAACTGAAACTTCCACCATGATTCATGGCTTTAGTTAGCGGCCCAATGTTCTTCTCTAACAGTATGCATACTCAAACCATTTGATTGTGAAAACCGCCCTTACTTCAGACAAGACGAACATGCATAGCAACTCACATGATATTCAACAAAGAGTTGATGGCGTCCCCAGGAACATGGTTATCACACAACAAGCAACTTAATAAGAGATAAAGTGCATAAGTACATATTCAATACCACAATAGTTTTTAAGCTATTTTGTCCCATGAGCTATATATTGCAAAGGCGAATGATGGAAATTTAAAGGTAGCACTCAAGCAATTTACTTTGGAATGGCGGAGAAATACCATGTAGCAGGTAGGTATGGTGGACACAAATGGCATAGTGGTTGGCTTAAGGATTTTGGATGCATGAGAAGTATTCCCTCTCGATACAAGGTTTAGGCCAGCAAGGTTGTTTGAAACAAACACAAGGATGAACCGGTGCAGCAAAACTCACATAAAAGACATATTGTAAACATTATAAGACTCTACACCGTCTTCCTTGTTGTTCAAAACTCAATACTAGAAATTATCTAGACTTTAGAGAGACCAAATATGCAAACCAAATTTTAGCAAGCTCTATGTATTTCTTCATTAATGGGTGCAAAGTATATGATGCAAGAGCTTAAACATGAGCACAACAATTGCCAAGTATCAAATTATTCAAGAAATTTTAGAATTACTACATGTAGCATTTCCCGATTCCAACCATATAACAATTTAACGAAGAAGATTCAACCTTCGCCATGAATACTATGAGTAAAGCCTAAGGACATATTTGTCCATATGCAACAGCGGAGCGTGTCTCTCTCCCACATAATGAATGCTAGGATCCATTTTATTCAAACAAAAACAAAAACAAGAACAAACCGATGCTCCAAGCAAAGCACATAAGATGTGATGAAATAAAAATATAGTTTCAGGGGAGGAACCTGATAATGTTGTCGATGAAGAAGGGGATGCCTTGGGCATCCCCAAGCTTAGACGCTTGAGTCTTCTTAAAATATGCAGGGGTGAACCACCGGGGCATCCCCAAGCTTAGAGATTTCACTCTTCTTGATCATATTGCATCATTTCCCTCTCTTGATCCTTGAAAACTTCCTCCACACCAAACTCGAAACAACTCATTAGAGGGTTAGTGCACAATAAAAATTTACATATTCAGAGGTGAAATAATCATTCTTAACACTTCTGGACATTGCACAAAGCTACTGGACATTAATGGATCAAAGAAATTCATCCAACATAGCAAAAGAGGCAATGCGAAATAAAAGGCAGAATCTGTCAAAACAGAACAGTTCGTAAAGACGAATTTTAAAGTGGCACCAGACTTGCTCAAATGAAAATGCCCAAATTGAATGAAAGTTGCGTACATATCTGAGGATCACTCACGTAAATTGGCATAATTTTCTGAGTTACCTACAGAGAATTTGGCCCAGATTCGTGACAGCAAAGAAATCTGTTTCTGCGCAGTAATCCAAATCTAGTATGAACCTTACTATCAACGACTTTACTTGGCACAACAATGCACAAAACTAAGATAAGGAGAGGTTGCTACAGTAGTAAACAACTTCCAAGACTCAAATATAAAATAAAGGTACTGTAGTAAAAACATGGGTTGTCTCCCATAAGCGCTTTTCTTTAACGCCTTTCAGCTAGGCGCAGAAAGTGTGAATCAAGTATTATCAAGAGATGAAGCATCGACATCATAATTTGTTCTAATAATAGAATCAAAAGGTAACTTCATTCTATTTCTAGGGAAGTGTTCCATACCTTTCTTGAGAGGAAATTGATATTTAATATTACCTTCCTTCATATCAATGATAGCTCCAACAGTTCGAAGAAAAGGTCTTCCCAATATAATGGGACAAGATGCATTGCATTCAATATCCAAGACAACAAAATCAACGGGGACAAGGTTATTGTTAACGGTAATGCGAACATCAATTTTTCAATGGTGGCAAGTCAAGCATATCATATATTTTCTTAGGCATAACAGAAATACTTGCACCAAGATCACATAAAGCATTACAATCAAAGTCATTGACCTTCATCTTAATGATGGGCTCCCAACCATCTTCTAACTTTCTAGGAATAGAGGTTTCAAGTAGTTTCTCCTCTCTTGCTTTGATGAGAGCATTTGTAATATGTTTTGTAAAGGCTAAATTTATAGCACTAGCATTGGGATTTTTAGCAAGCTTTTGTAAAAACTTTATGACTTCAGAGATGTGGCAATCATCAATATCTAAACCATTATGATCTACAGCAATGGGATCATCATCCCCAATGTTGGAAAAAATTTCAGCAGTTTTATCACAGGCAGTTTCAGCAGTTTTAGCAGTTTCAGGCAGTTTTTCGGCTTTGCATTAGAAGTGGAAACATTGCCAACACCAATACTTTTACCATTATTAGTAGGAGGTGCAGCAACATGTGGAACATTAGCATTGCTAGTGGTGGTAATAGTCCAAACTTTAGCTACATTATTCTCTTTAGCAAGTTTTTCATTTTCTTCTCTTTCCCACCTAGCATGCAATTCAGCCATTAATCTTATATTCTCATTAATTCTAACTTGGATGGCATTTGCTGTAGTAACAATTTTATTTTCAATATCCTTATTAGGCATAACTTTCAATTTCAAAAGATCAACATCAGAGGCAAGACTATCAACCTTAGAAGCAAGAATATCAATTTTATTGAGCTTTTCCTCAACAGATTTGTTAAAAGCAGTTTGTGTACTAATAAATTCTTTAAGCATAGCTTCAAGTCCAGGGGGTGTGTTCCTATTATTGTTGTAAGAATTCCCATAAGAATTACCATAACCGTTACCATTATTATAAGGATATGGCCTATAGTTATTACTAGAATTGTTCCGATAAGCATTGTTGTTGAAATTATTATTTTTAATGAAGTTTACATCAACATGTTCTTCTTGAGCAACTGATGGCGTGTAACTCACACGTTCGTTGGGAACCCCAAGAGGAAGGTATGATGCGCACAGCAGCAAGTTTTCCCTCAAGAAACCAAGGTTTATCGAACGGAGGAGCCAAGAAGCACGTTGAAGGTTGATGGCGGCGGGATGTAGTGCGGCGCAACACCAGAGATTCCGGCGCCAACGTGGAACCTGCACAACACAACCAAAGTACTTTACCCCAACGAAACAGTGAGGTTGTCAATCTCACCGGCTTGCTGTAACAAAGGATGAACCGTATTGTGTGGAAGATGATTGTTTGCAAGAAAACAGTAAAACAAGTAGCAGATTTGTATTTCAGTATAAAAGAATGGACCGGGGTCCAGTTCACTAGAGGTGTCTCTCCCATAAGATAAAAGCATGTTGGGTGAACAAATTATAGTCGGGCAATTGACAAATAGAGAGGGCATAACAATGCACATACATGTCATGATAAGTATAGTGAGATTTAATTGGGCATTACGACAAAGTACATAGACCGCCATCCAGCATGCATCTATGCCTAAAAAGTCCACCTTCAGGTTATCATCCGAACCCCTTCCAGTATTAAGTTGCTAACAACAGACAATTGCATTAAGTATGGTGCGTAATGTAATCAACAACTACATCCTTGGACATAGCATCAATGTTTTATCCCTAGTGGCAACAGCACATCCACAACCTTAGAACTTTCTGTCACTGTCCCAGATATCAATGGAGGCATGAACCCACTATCGAGCATAAATACTCCCTCTTGGAGTTAAGAGCAAAAACTTGGCCAGAGCCTCTACTAATAACGGAGAGCATGCAAGATCATAAACAACACATAGGTAATAACTTGATAATTAACATAACATAGTATTCTCTATCCATCGGATCCCGACAAACACAACATATAGCATTACAGATAGATGATCTTGATCATGTTAGGTAGCTCACAAGATCCAACAATGAAGCACAATGAGGAGAAGACAACCATCTAGCTACTGCTATGGACCCATAGTCCAGGGGTGAACTACTCACTCATCACTCCGGAGGCGACCATGGCGGTGAAGAGTCCTCCGGGAGATGAATCCCCTCTCCGGCAGGGTGCCGGAGGAGATCTCCTGAATCCCCCGAGATGGGATTGGCGGCGGCGGCGTCTCAGTAAGGTTTTCCGTATCGTGGCTCTCGGTGCGGGGTTTCGCGACGGAGGCTATTTGTAGGCGGAAGGGCAGGTAAAGAGGCGGCACGAGGGGCCCACACCATAGGTCGGCGCGGCCAGGGCCAGGCGCGCCGCCTGGCGTGTCGCCACCTCGTGGCCCCACCGACTCTCCTTCGGTCTTCTGGAAGCTTCGTGGCAAAATAGGACCCTGGGCGTTGATTTCGTCCAATTCCGAGAATATTTCGTTACTAGGATTTCTGAAACCAAAAGCAAAAACAACTGGCTCTTCGGCATCTTGTTAATAGGTTAGTTCAGAAAATGCACGAATATGACATAAAGTGTGCATAAAACATGTAGATATCATCAATAATGTGGCATGGAACATAAGAAATTATTGATACGTCGGAGACGTATCAGCATCCCCAAGCTTAGTTCTGCTCGTCCCGAGCAGGTAAAACGATAACAAAGATAATTTCTGAAGTGACATGCCATCATAACCTTGATCATACTATTTGTAAACATATGTAATGAATGCAGCGATCAAAACAATGGTAATGACATGAGTAAACAAGTGAATCATAAAGCAAAGACTTTTCATGAATAGTACTTCAAGACAAGCATCAATAAGTCTTGCATAAGAGTTAACTCATAAAGCAATAAATCAAAGTAAAGGTATTGAAGCAACACAAAGGAAGATTAAGTTTCAGCGGTTGCTTTCAACTTGTAACATATATATCTCATGGATAATTGTCAACATAGAGTAATATAACAAGTGCAATATGCAAGTATGTAGGAATCAATGCACGGTTCACACAAGTGTTTGCTTCTTGAGGTGGAGAGAGATAGGTGAACTGACTCAAAATAAAAGTAAAAGAATGGTCCTTCAAAGAGGAAAGCATCGATTGCTATATTTGTGCTAGAGCTTTTATTTTGAAAACATGAAACAATTTTGTCAACGGTAGTAATAAAGCATATGAGTTATGTAAATTATATCTTACAAGTTGCAAGCCTCATGCATAGTATACTAATAGTGCCCGCACCTTGTCCTAATTAGCTTGGACTACCGGATCATCGCAATACACATGTTTTAACCAAGTGTCACAATGGGGTACCTCCATGCCGCCTGTACAAAGGTCTAAGGAGAAAGCTCGCATTTGGATTTCTCGCTTTTGATTATTCTCAACTTAGACATCCATACCGGGACAACATGGACAACAGATAATGGACTCCTCTTTAATGCATAAGCATGTGGCAACAATTATTATTCTCATATGAGATTGAGGATATATGTCCAAAACTGAAACTTCCACCATGAATCATGGCTTTAGTTAGCGGCCCAATGTTCTTCTCTAACAATATGCATGCTCCAACCATTAAGGTGGTAGATCTCTCTTACTTCAGACAAGACGGACATGCATAGCAACTCACATGATATTCAACAAAGAATAGTTGATGGCGTCCCCAGAAACATGGTTATCGCACAACAAGCAACTTAATAAGAGATAAAGTGCATAAGTACATATTCAATACCACAATAGTTTTTAAGGCTATTTGTCCCATGAGCTATATATTGCAAAGGCGAATGATGGAATTTTAAAGGTAGCACTCAAGCAATTTACTTTGGAATGGCGGAGAAATACCATGTAGTAGGTAGGTATGGTGGACACAAATGGCATAGTGGTTGGCTCAAGAATTTTGGATGCATGAGAAGTATTCCCTCTCGATACAAGGTTTAGGCTAGCAAGGTTATTTGAAACAAACACAAGGATGAACGGTGCAGCAAAACTCACATAAAAGACATATTGTAAACATTATAAGACTCTACACCGTCTTCCTTGTTGTTCAAAACTCAATACTAGATATTATCTAGACTCTAGAGAAACCAAATATGCAAACCAAATTAGCAAGCTCTAAGTGTTTCTTCATTAATGGGTGCAAAGTATATGATGCAAGAGCTTAAACATGAGCACAACAATTGCCAAGTATCAAATTATCCAAGACATTTTAGAATTACTACATGTAGCATTTTCCAATTCCAACCATATAACAATTTAACGAAGAAGAAACTTCGCCATGAATATTATGAGTAAAGCCTAAGGACATACTTGTCCATATGCTACAGCGGAGCGTGTCTCTCTCCCATACAGTGAATGCTAGGATCCATTTTATTCAAACAAAACAAAAACAAAAACAAACCGACGCTCCAAGCAAAGTGCATAAGATGTGACGGAATAAAAATATAGTTTCAGGGGAGGAACCTGATAATGTTGTCGATAAAGAAGGGGATGCCTTGGGCATCCCCAAGCTTAGACGCTTGAGTCTTCTTAGAATATGCAGGGGTGAACCACCGGGGCATCCCCAAGCTTAGAGCTTTCACTCTCCTTGATCATATTGTATCATACTCCTCTCTTGATCCTTGAAAACTTCCTCCACACCAAACTCGAAACAACTCATTAGAGGGTTAGTGCACAATAAAAATTAACATGTTCAGAGGTGACACAATCATTCTTTACACTTCTGGACATTGCATAAAGCTACTGGACATTAATGGATCAAAGAAATTCATCCAACATAGCAAAAGAGGCAATGCGAAATAAAAGGCAGAATCTGTCAAAACAGAACAGTTCGTAAAGACGAATTTTAAAATGGCACCAGACTTGCTCAAATGAAAATGCCCAAATTGAATGAAAGTTGCGTACATATCTGAGGATCACTCACGTAAATTGGCTTAATTTTCTGAGTTACCTACAGAGAATTAGACCCAGATTCGTGACAGCAAAGAAATCTGTTTCTGCGCAGTAATCCAAATCTAGTATTCACTTTACTATCAAAGACTTTACTTGGCACAACAAAACATAAAACTAAGATAAGGAGAGGTTGCTACAGTAGTAAACAACTTCCAAGACTCAAATATAAAACAAAAATACTGTAGTAAAAACATGGGTTGTCTCCCATAAGCGCTTTTCTTTAACGCCTTTCAGCTAGGCGCAGAAAGTGTGTATCAAGTAACATCAAGAGATGAAGCATCAACATCATAATTTGTTCTAATAATAGAATCATAAGGTAACTTCATTCTCTTTCTAGGGAAGTGTTCCATACCTTTCTTGAGAGGAAATTGATATTTAATATTACCTTCCTTCATATCAATAGTAGCACCAACGGTTCGAAGAAAAGGTCTTCCCAATATAATGGGGCAAGATGCATTGCATTCAATATCCAAGACAACAAAATCAACGGGGACAAGGTTATTGTTAACCATAATATGAACATTATCAACTCTCCCCAAAGGTTTCTTTTTAGCATTATCAGCGAGATTAACATCCAAATAACAATTTTTCAATGGTGGCAAGTCAAGCATATCATAGACTTTTTTAGGCATAACAGAAATACTTGCACCAAGATCACATAAAGCATTACAATCAAAATCATTGACCCTCATTTTAATGATGGGCTCCCAACCATCTTCTAGCTTTCTAGGAATAGAAGTTTCAAGTTTTAGTTTCTCTTCTCTAGCTTTTATGAGAGCATTTGTAATATGTTTTGTGAAAGCCAAGTTTACAGCGCTAGCATTGGGACTCTTAGCAAGTTTTTGTAAGAACTTTATAACTTCAGAGATGTGGCAATCATCAAAATCTAAATCATTATGAGCCACAGCAATGGGATCGTTGTCCCCAATGTTGGAAAAAAATTCAGCAGTTTTATCACAGGCAGTTTCAGCAGTTTTAGCAATTTCAGGTAATTTTGCGCGCTTTGCACTAGGAGTAGAAACATTGCCAACACCAATTATTTTGCCATTGATAGTAGGAGGTGCAGCAACATGTGAATCATTAGCATTGCTAGTGGTGGTAATAGTCCAAACTTTAGCTATATTTTTCTCTTTAGCTAGTTTTTCATTTTCTTCTCTATCCCACCTAGCACGCAGTTCAGCCATTAATCTTATATTCTCATTAATTCTAACTTGGATGGCATTTGCTGTAGTAACAATTTTATTTTCAATATCCCTATTAGGCATAACTTTCGATTTCAAAAGATCAACATCAGAGGCAAGACTATCAACCTTAGAAGCGAGAATATCAATTTTATTGAGCTTTTCCTCAACAGATTTGTTAAAGGCAGTTTGTGTACTAATAAATTCTTTAAGCATAGCTTCAAGTCCAGGGGGTGTGTTCCTATTATTGTTGTAAGAATTCCCATAAGAATTAGCATAACCGTTACCATTATTATAAGGATATGGCCTATAGTTATTACTAGAATTGTTCCGATAAGCATTGTTGTTGAAATTACTATTTTTAATGAAGTTTACATCAACATGTTCTTCTTGGGCAACCAATGAAGCTAACGGAACATTATTAGGATCAACATTAGTCCTATCATTCACAAGCATAGACATAATAGCATCAATCTTATCACTCAAGGAAGAGGATTCTTCAGAATTTACCTTCTTACCTTGTGGAGCTCTTTCCGTGTGCCATTCGGAGTAATTAATCATCATATTATCAAGGAGCTTTGTTGCTTCACCAAGAGTGATGGACATAAAGGTACCTCCAGCAGCTGAATCCAATAAATTCCGTGAAGAAAAATTTAGTCCTGCATAGAAGGTTTGGATGATCATCCAAGTAGTCAGTCCATGGGTTGGGCAATTTTTAACCAAAGATTTCATTCTTTCCCAAGCTTGAGCAACATGTTCATTATCCAATTGTTTAAAATTCATTATGCTACTTCTCAAAGATATAATTTTAGCAGGGGGATAATATCTACCAATAAAAGCATCCTTACATTTAGTCCAGGAATCAATACTATTCTTAGGCAGAGATAGCAACCAATCTTTAGCTCTTCCTCTTAATGAGAAAGGAAACAATTTCAATTTAATAATATCACCATCTACATCCTTATAATTTTGCATTTCACATAGTTCAACAAAATTATTGAGATGGGCAGCAGCATCATCAGAACTAACACCAGAAAATTGCTCTCGCATAACAAGATTCAGTAAAGCAGGTTTAATTTCAAAGAATTCTGCTGTAGTAGCAGGTGGAGCAATAGGTGTGCATAGGAAATCATTATTATTTGTGGTTGTGAAGTCACACAACTTAGTATTTTCAGGGGTGGCCATTTTAGCAGTAGTAAATAAAGCAAACTAGATAAAATAAATGCAAGTAACTAATTTTTTTGTGTTTTTGATATAGAGAGCAAGACAGTAAATAAAGTAAAACTAGCAACTAATTTTTTTGTGTTTTGATATAATGCAGCAAACAAAGTAGTAAATAAAATAAAGCAAGACAAAAACAAAGTAAAGAGATTGGGAAGTGGAGACTCCCCTTGCAGCGTGTCTTGATCTTCCCGGCAACGGCGCCAGAAAAAGATGCTGCTGGCGTGAAGTTGGCGTGGGAGATAGAAATCTTTGTGGTGCAACTTTTCTTCAGATCGTCCCCGGCAACGGCGCCAGAAAAATAGCTTGATGGCGTGTAACTCACACGTTCGTTGGGAACCCCAAGAGGAAGGTATGATGCGCACAGCAGCAAGTTTTCCCTCAGAAAGAAACCAAGGTTTATCGAACCAGGAGGAGCCAAGAAGCACGTTGAAGGTTGATGGCGGCGGGATGTAGTGCGGCGCAACACCAGAGATTCCGGCGCCAACGTGGAACCTGCACAACACAACCAAAGTACTTTGCCCCAACGAAACAGTGAGGTTGTCAATCTCACCGGCTTGCTGTAACAAAGGATTAACCGTATTGTGTGGAAGATGATTGTTTGCAAGAAAACGATAAAACAAGTATTGCAGTAGATTTGTATTTCAATGTAAAAGAATGGACCGGGGTCCACAGTTCACTAGAGGTGTCTCTCCCATAAGATAAAAGCATGTTGGGTGAACAAATTACGGTCGGGCAATTGACAAATAGAGAGGCATAACAATGCACATACATGTCATGATAAGTATAGTGAGATTTAATTGGGCATTACGACAAAGTACATAGACCGCCATCCGCATGCATCTATGCCTAAAAAGTCCACCTTCGGTTATCATCCGAACCCCTTCCGGTATTAAGTTGCTAACAACAGACAATTGCATTAAGTATGGTGCGTAATGTAATCAACAACTACATCCTTGGACATAGCATCAATGTTTTATCCCTAGTGGCAACAGCACATCCACAACCTTAGAACTTTCTGTCACTGTCCCAGATATCAATGGAGGCATGAACCCACTATCGAGCATAAATACTCCCTCTTGGAGTTAAGAGCAAAAACTTGGCCAGAGCCTCTACTAATAACGGAGAGCATGCAAGATCATAAACAACACATAGGTAATAACTTGATAATTAACATAACATAGTATTCTCTATCCATCGGATCCCGACAAACACAACATATAGCATTACAGATAGATGATCTTGATCATGTTAGGCAGCTCACAAGATCCAACAATGAAGCACAATGAGGAGAAGACAACCATCTAGCTACTGCTATGGACCCATAGTCCAGGGGTGAACTACTCACTCATCACTCCGGAGGCGACCATGGCGGTGAAGAGTCCTCCGGGAGATGAATCCCCTCTCGGCAGGGTGCCGGAGGCGATCTCCTGAATCCCCGAGATGGGATTGGCGGCGGCGGCGTCTCGGTAAGGTTTTCCGTATCGTGGCTCTCGGTACTGGGGGTTTCGCGACGGAGGCTATTTGTAGGCGGAAGGGCAGGTAGAGGCGGCACGAGGGGCCCACACCATAGGTCGGCGCGGCCAGGGCCTGGGCCGCGCCGCCCTGGCGTGTCGCCACCTCGTGGCCCCACTTCGACTCTCCTTCGGTCTTCTGGAAGCTTCGTGGCAAAATAGGACCCTGGGCGTTGATTTCGTCCAATTCCGAGAATATTTCGTTACTAGGATTTCTAAACAAAAACAGCAGAAAACAGCAACTGGCTCTTCGGCATCTTGTTAATAGGTTAGTTCCCGAAAATGCACGAATATGACATAAAGTGTGCATAAAACATGTAGATATCATCAATAATGTGGCATGGAACATAAGAAATTATCGATACGTCGGAGACGTATCAGCAACCAATGAAGCTAATGGAACATTATTAGGATCAACATTAGTCCTACCATTCACAAGCATAGACATAATAGCATCAATCTTATCACTCAAGGAAGAGGTTTCTTCAACAGAATTTACCTTCTTACCTTGTGGAGCTCTTTCCATGTGCCATTCAGAGTAATTAATCATCATATTATCAAGAAGCTTTGTTGCTTCACCAAGAGTGATGGACATAAAGGTACCTCCAGCAGCTGAATCCAATAGGTTCCGCGAAGAAAAATTCAGTCCTGCATAAAAGGTTTGGATGATCATCCAAGTAGTCAGTCCATGGGTTGGGCAATTCTTTACCAAAGATTTCATTCTTTCCCAAGCTTGTGCAACATGCTCATTATCCAATTGTTTAAAATTCATTATGCTACTCCTCAAAGATATAATTTTAGCAGGGGATAATATCTACCAATAAAAGCATCCTTGCATTTAGTCCATGAATCAATACTATTTCTAGGCAGAGATAGCAACCAATCTTTAGCTCTTCCTCTTAATGAGAAAGGAAACAATTTTAATTTTATAATGTCCCCATCTACATCCTTATACTTTTGCATTTCACATAATTCAACAAAATTATTAAGATGGGCAGCAGCATCATCAGAACTAACACCAGAAAATTGCTCTCTCATAACAAGATTCAGTAAAGCAGGTTTAATTTCAAAGAATTCTGCTGTAGTAGCAGGTGGAGCAATAGGTGTGCATAGGAAATCATTATTATTTGTGGTTGTGAAGTCACACAACTTAGTATTTTCAGGAGTATTCATTTTAGCAGTAGTAAATAGAGCAAACTAGATGAAGTAAATGCAAGTAACTAATTTTTTGTGTTTTTGATATAGAGAACAAGACAAGTAAATAAAGTAAAGCTAGCAACTAATTTTTTGTGTTTTGTTTAAGTGCAGCAAACAAAGTAGTAAATAAAATAAAGCAAGACAAAAACAAAGTAAAGAGATTGGATTGTGGAGACTCCCCTTGCAGCGTGTCTTGATCTCCCCGGCAACGCGCCAGAAAATGTGCTTGATGCGTGCAATCACACGTCCGTTGGGAACCCCAAGAGGAAGGTGTGATGACATAGCAAGTTTTCCCTCGAAAGAAACCAAGGTTTATCGAACCAGGAGGAGCCAAGAAGCACGTTGAAGGTTGATGGCGGCGAGATGTAGTGCGGCGCAACACCAGGGATCCGGCGCCAACGTGGAACCTGCACAACACAACCAAAGTACTTTGCCCCAACGAAGCAGTGAGGTTGTCAATCTCACCGGCTTGCTGTAACAAAGGATTAGATGTATAGTGTGGATGATGATTGTTTGCAGAAAATAGTAAAGAACAAATATTGCAGTAGATTGTATTCGATGTAAAGAATAGGACCGGGGTCCACAGTTCACTAGAGGTGTCTCTCCCATAAGATAAATAGCATGTTGGGTGAACAAATTACAGTCGGGCAATTGACAAATAGAGAGGGCATGACAATGCACATACATGATATGATAAGTATAGTGAGATTTAATTGGGCATTACGACAAAGTACATAGACCGCTATCCAGCATGCATCTATGCCTAAAAAGTCCACTTTCAGGTTATCATCTGAACCCCTTCCAGTATTAAGTTGGAAACAACAGACAATTGCATTAAGTATGGTGCGTAATGTAATCAATAACTACATCCTCGGACATAGCATCAATGTTTTATCCCTAGTGGCAACAGCACATCCACAACCTTAGAACTTTCTGTCACTGTCCCAGATTTAATGGAGGCATGAACCCACTATCGAGCATAAATACTCCCTCTTGGAGTTAAGAGTAAAAACTTGGCCAGAGCCTCTACTAATAACGGAGAGCATGCAAGATCATAAACAACACATAGGTAATAGATTGATAATCAACATAACATAGTATTCTCTATCCATCGGATCCCGACAAACACAACATATAGCATTACAGATAGATGATCTTGATCATGTTAGGCAGCTCACAAGATCCGACAATGAAGCACATAAGGAGAAGACAACCATCTAGCTACTGCTATGGACCCATAGTCCGGGGTGAACTACTCACTCATCACTCCGGAGGCGACCATGGCGGTGAAGAGTCCTCCGGGAGATGATTCCCCTCTCCGGCAGGGTGCCGGAGGCGATCTCCTGAATCCCCGAGATGGGATTGGCGGCGGCGGCGTCTCTGGAAGGTTTTCCGTATCGTGGCTCTCGGTACTGGGGGTTTCGCGACAGAGGCTTTAAGTAGGCGGAAGGGTAGGTCAAGAGGCGACGCGAGGGGCCCACACAACAGGGCCGCGTGGCCAGGGAGGTGGCGCCCGCCCTGGCGTGTCGCCGCCTCGTCGCCTCACTTCGTTTCCTTTCGGTCTTCGGAAGCTTCGTGGCAAAATAGGACCTGGCGTTGATTTCGTCCAATTCCGAGAATATTTCCTTTGTAGGATTTCTGAAACCAAAAACAGAAAACAAGCTGGCTCTTCGGCATCTCGTTAATAGGTTAGTGCCGGAAAATGCATAAATATGACATAAAGTATGCATAAAACATGTAGATATCATCAATAATGTGGCATGGAACATAAGAAATTATCGATACGTCGAAGACGTATCAGGCGTAAAAATACTTAGAAAAATCATGTATCTACCCCTAATTAACCCTAAACTCTATCTTACAAAGTCAAGCATGAAGAGAAGTGGTTTTGGGTTTCAAACATGGAAATTTCAAAAACCTCCCAAAAGCTTCATTTTAGAGCGACTAAGAAGGATCTAGGCTTACATTTTCATTTTCATGTTTTAAACTTGTTCAAATCTTTGTCAAACTTAGGATTAGACCAAGATTCAAATGGGCATAAAAATACTTAGAAAAATCATGTACGTATCTACCCCTAACCCTAATTAAACTCTATCTTACGAAGTCAAGCATGAAGAGAAGTGGTTTTTGGGTTTCAAACATGGAAATTACAAAAACCTCCCAAAAGCTTCATTTTAGAGCAACTAAGAAGGATCCGGGCCGGGCTTACCTTTTATTTTCATGTTTTAAACTTGTTTAAATCTTGGTTAAACCTAGGATTTGACCAAGATCAAATGGGCATAAAAATTCAGAAAAAATCAAAACATGAAAACCAAAGCATATAGTATTCTTATGTCATATATATAATAAGCATTCAAGTTGATAAACAAGGTCTAAACATATTCAAACCAGACAAATCATGTATCTACCCCTAACCCTAATAAACTCTATATATTTTACGAAGTCAAGCATGAAGAGAAGTGGTTTTGGGTTTCAAACATGGAAATTTCAAAAACCTCCTAAAAGCTTCATTTTAGAGTGACTAAGAAGGATCCATGCTTACCTTTTATTTTCATGTTTTAAACATGTTCAAATCTTGGTCAAATCGTACCTAGGATTTGACCAAGATTCAAATGGGCATAAAAATTCAAAAAAATGAAAAACCAAAGCACATATATAGCCTTCTTATGTCATATACTAAGCACTCAAGTTGATAAACATGTTCTAGACATATTCAAACCAGAGAAATCATATATCTACCCCTAACCCTAAACTTTGTCTTCTGAAGTGTCGATCAAGCACGAAGAGAGTCGTTTTGGGTTTCAAACACGGAAATTTCAAAAACTTCCCAAAAGCTTCACTTTGGAGTGACTAAGAAGGATGCATGCTTACCTTTTCATTTTCATGTTTTAAACTTGTTCAAATCTTGGTCAAACTTATGATTTGACCAAATTCAAATGGGCATAAAATTGGGAGGAATGGTACATGAATTACAATTCAAGAAAACACAAGGTAACTTAAATACTTGGATGCCCCAAAGATGTGTGGAAGCCCAAAACAATGGCAAAACATGTGCACACGCAGCATCCAATTCAAGTAGAACACATACCAGGCACCAATAGTTTGACCTAAATTTGAAATCAAAGAGAAGGTGGTTAGAAAAAATCGAAATTGGCAAAGCAAAGCATGAAATCATGAATTTGTGATGCACTATAGCTATGAAAAGTATAAAACAATGCATACCAAAATGATTTTTTTAGAGGAATACTAGTTCAACTTATTTAATTTTATATTAGTAGCCCGAAATCGAACCAGTAGTTGGATATTTTTGAACTTGATCTGTAGTAGTGGGCAAAACCCTAGATTAACCTATTTAATCATAGATTCGTAGGTCGATTTTTCTACTTTTATATTATTACTATGCAGCACACGTGTGTTTGCCCGTCGAATGAAACTCGGACGAAGAAGGATCACTCGGAAGGAGAGAAGAAGGGAGAGAATTATGGTGTCTGCCCTTTTCGGGTGATGATTTTGACTGTTCTGCAGGTTTTGTCAGCGAGCAGGAGGTGCGAGCGAGCGAGTCGAGCGAGGCCGAGAATGAGAGAATTTTTTTTGTGAGAGGGACAACCGATCCTGAAGGACCCAGAGACTTCCAGTACGCATCCTGATGAGTTTGCGTACCTACCGCACTTGGCTTGTGCTCACTGAAGTGTGGGACCTCACGCATGGGCACCACACGTAAGTGACAGACCTGTTGGTTTAAAAACTCGGTTGATTATTATACTACTCCTATGGATTCAAGGGTAGGAAAGCCAAGTTAACTCATTTACATGACATTATTTTTTCCATGAAGCCAAGTTAACTCATCTATCAATTGGTACATTTTGGAGTGACTAAGAAGGATCCAGACTTACTTTTTCATTTTCATGTTTTAAACATGTTTAAATCGTGGTCAAACCTATGATTTGACTAAGATTCAAATGGGCATAAAAATTCAAAAAAATCAAGAAAAAGAAAAACAAAAGCACGTCGTCTTCTTATGTCATATAGTAAGCATTCAAGGTGATAAACAAGGTCTGACATATTCAAACCACAAAAATCATGTATCTACCCCCTAACCCTAAACTCTGTCTTATGAAGTCAAGCACGATGAGAAGTTGTTTTGGGTTTCAAACATGGACATTTCAAAAACCCTCCCAAAAGCTTCATTTTGGAGTGACTAAGAAGGATACAAGCTTACCTTTTCATTTTCATGTGTTAAACTTGTTTAAATCTTGGTCAAACCTAGCTAGGATTTGACCAAGAGATTCAAATGGGCATAAAAAATTAAAAAAATTGAAAAACCAAAGCGCATGGTCTTCTTATGTCATATAGTAAGGCATTCAAGTTGATAAACAAGGTCTAGACATATTTAAACCAGACAAATCATGTATCTAACCCTAAGAAGGATCCAGGCTTACCCTTTTCATTTTCATGTTTTAAACTTGTTCAAATCTTGGTCAAACTTATATTAGGATTTGACCAAGATTCAAATGGGCGTAAAAATACTTCGAAAAATCATGTATGTATCTACCCCTAACCCTAAACTCTATCTTACGAAGCCAAGCATGAAGAGAAGTGGTTTTGGGTTTCAAACATGGAAATTTCAAAAACCTCCCAAAAGCTTCATTCTAGAGTGACTAAGAAGGATCCATTCTTACCTTTTATTTTCGTGTTTTAAACATGTTCAAATCTTGGTCAAAACCGTTCGTACCTAGGATTTGACCAAGATTCAAATGGGCATAAAAATTCAAAAAAATGAAAAACCAAAGCACATAGCCTTCTTATATATGTCATATAGTAAGCACTCAAGTTGATAAACAAAGTCTAGACATATTCAAACCAGAAAAATCATGTATCTACCCCTAACCCTAAACTTTGTCTTAATTATGAAGTCAAGCACGAAGAGAAGTCGTTTTGGGTTTCAAACATGGAAATTTCAAAAACCTCCCAAAAGCTTCATTTTAGAGTGACTAAGAAGGATCCATGCTTACCTTTTCTTTTCATGTTTGAAACATGTTCAAATCTTGGTCAAAAAAATGAAAACCAAAGCACATAGTATTCTTATGTCATATAGTAAGCATTCAAGTTGATAAACAAAGGTCTAAACAAGGATACATGCTTCCCTTTTCATTTTCATGTTTTATACTTGTTTAACTCTTGGTCAAACCTAGGATTTGACCAAGATTCAAAATGTGCATCAAAATTCAAAAAAAAATAGAAAAATTAAAAACCAAATTAAAGCACAAAGTTTTCTTATGTCATATAGTAAGCATTAAAGTTGATAAACAAGGTCTAGACACATATTCAAACAAGACAAATCATGTATCTACACCCCTAACCCCTAAACTCTATCTTATGAAGTCAACGCATGAAGAGAAGTGGTTTTGGGTTTCAAACATGGAAATTTCAAAAACCTCCCAAAATCTTCATTTTAGAGTGACTAATATAAGAAGGATCCATGCTTAGCACATTTTCATTTTCATATTTTAAACTTGTTTAAATCTGTGTCAAATTACACCTATGATTTGACCAAAAGATTCAAATGGGCGTAAAATTAAAAAAATCAGAAAAATGAAAAACAAAAGCATATAGTCTTCTTA
Source organism: Lolium multiflorum (assembly GCA_030979885.1). Taxonomy (NCBI): domain Eukaryota; kingdom Viridiplantae; phylum Streptophyta; class Magnoliopsida; order Poales; family Poaceae; genus Lolium; species Lolium multiflorum. The sequence continues at coordinate 381,719,855 of CM061750.1, read as the reverse complement.
TGTCATATAGTAAGCATTCAAGTTGATAAACAAGGTTTGGACATATTCAAACCTAGGCAAATCATGTATCTACCCCCTAGCCCCTAAACTCTATCTTATGAAGTCAAGCATGAAGAGAAGTGGTTTTGGGTTTCAAACATGAAAATTCCAAGAACATCCCAAAAACTTCATTTTAGAGTGACTATAAGAAGGATACATGCTTCCCCTTTTCATTTTCATGTTTTATACTTGTTTAAATCTTGGTCAAACCTAGGATTTGACAAAGATTCAAATGTGCATCAAAATTAAAAAAATCAAAAAAATGAAAACCAAAGCACATAGTATTCTCATGTCACATATAGTAAGCATTCAAGTTGATAAACAAGGTCTAAACATATTCAAACAAGACAAATCATGTATCTACCCCCTAACCCTAAACTCTGTCTTATGAAGTCAAGCATGAAGAGAAGTGGTTTTGTGTTTCAAACATGGAAATTTCAAAAACCTCCCAAAAGCTTCATTTTAGAGTGACTAAGAAGGATACAAGCTTACCTTTTCATTTTCATGTGTTAAACTTGTTTAAATCTTGGTCAAACCTAGCTAGGATTTGACCAAGAGATTCAAATGGGCATAAGAATTCAAAAAAAAACCAAAGCGCATGGTCTTCTTATGTCATATAGTAAGACATTCGAGTTGATAAACAAGGTCTAGAAATATTTAAAACAGACGAATCATGTATCTACCCCCTAACCATAAACTCTGTCTTGTAAAGTCAAGCATGAAGAGAAGTGGTTTTGGGTTTCAAACATGGAAATTTCAAAAACCTCCCAAAAGCTTCATTTTAGAGTGACTAAGAAGGATCCAGGCTTACCCTTTTCATTTTCATGTTTTAAACTTGTTCAAATCTTGGTCAAACTTAGGATTTGAACAAGATTCAAATGGGCATAAAAATTCAAAAAAAATGAAAAACCAAAGCACATATATAGCCTTCTTATGTCATATAGTAAGCACTCAAGTTGATAAACATGGTCTAGACATATTCAAACCAGAGAAATCGATCATATATCTACCCCTAACCCTAAACTTTGTCTTCTGAAGTGTCGATCAAGCACGAAGAGAAGTCGTTTTGGGTTTCAAACATGAAAATTTCAAAAACTTCCCAAAAGGTTCACTTTGGAGTGACTAAGAAGGATTGATGCATGCTTACCTTTTCATTTTCATGTTTTAAACTTGTTTAATTAAATCTTGGTTAAACCTAGGATTTGACCAAGATCAAATGGGCATAAAAATTCAGTAAAAATAGAAAAAAAATGAAAACCAAAGCACATAGTATATTTATGTCATATAGTAAGCATTCAAGTTGATAAACAAGGTCTAAACATTTTCAAACTAGACAAATCATGTATCTACCCCTAAACCTAAACTCTGTCTTATGAAGTCGATCAAGGATGAAGAGAAGTGGTTTTGGGTTTCAAACATGGAAAATTCAAAAACCTCCCAAAAGCTTCATTTTAGAGTGACTAAGAAGGATCCATGCATACCTTTTCATTTTCATGTTTTAAACTTGTTCAAATCTTGGTCAAACTTAGGATTTGACCAAGATTCAAATGGGCATAAAAATACTTAGAAAAATCATGTACGTATCTACCCCTAACCCTAAACTCTATCTTACGAAGTCAAGCATGAAGAGAAGTGGTTTATTTGGGTTTCAAACATGGAAATTTGAAGAACCCCCCAAAAGCTTCATTTTAGATTGACTAAAGGATCCAGGTCGGGATTACCTTTTATTTGCATGTTTTAAACTTGTTCAAATCTTGGTCAAACCGTACCTAGGATTTGACCAAGATTCAAATGGGCATAAAAATTCAAAAAAGGAAAAAGCAAAGAACATAGAGCTAGCCTTCTTACGTCATATAGTAAGCACGCAAGTGTTGATAAACAAGGTCTAGACATATTCAAACCAGAAAAAAATCATGTATCTACCCCTAACCCTAAACTTTGTCTTATGAAGTCAAGCACGAAGAGAAGTCGTTTTGGATTTCAAACATGGAATTTTCAAAAACCTTCCCAAAAGATTCATTTTTGAGTGACTAATAAGGATGCATGCTTACCTTTTTATTTTCATGTTATAAACTTGTTTAAATCTTGGTTAAACCTAGGATTTGACCAAGATCAAATGGACATAAAAATTCAGAAAAAATCAAAAAATGAAAACCAAAGCACATAGTATTCTCATGTCACATATAGTAAGCATTCAAGTTGATAAACAAGGTCTAAACATATTCAAACAAGACAAATCATGTATCTACCCCTAACCCTAAACTCTGTCTTATGAAGTCAAGCATGAAGAGAAGTGGTTTTGTGTTTCAAACATGGAAATTTCAAAAACCTCCCAAAAGCTTCATTTTAGAGTGACTAAGAAGGATCCAGGCTTACCTTTTCATTTTCATGTTTTAAACTTGTTCAAATCTTGGTCAAACTTATGATTTGACCAAATTCAAATGGGCATAAAAATTGGGAGGAATGGTACATGAATTACAATTCAAGAAAACACAAGGTAACTTAAATACTTGGATGCCCCAAAGATGTGTGGAAGCCCAAAACAATGGCAAAACATGTGCACACGCAGCATCCAATTCAAGTAGAACACATACCAGGCACCAATAGTTTGACCTAAATTTGAAATCAAAGAGAAGGTGGTTAGAAAAAATCGAAATTGGCAAAGCAAAGCATGAAATCATGAATTTGTGATGCACTATAGCTATGAAAAGTATAAAACAATGCATACCAAAATGATTTTTTTAGAGGAATACTAGTTCAACTTATTTAATTTTATATTAGTAGCCCAAAATCGAACCAGTAGTTGGATATTTTTGAACTTGATCTGTAGTAGTGGGCAAAACCCTAGATTAACCTATTTAATCATAGATTCGTAGGTCGATTTTTCTACTTTTATATTATTACTATGCAGCACACATGTGTTTGCCCGTCGAGTGAAACTCGGAGGAAGAGGGATCACTCAGAAGGAGAGAAGAAGGGAGAGAATTATGGTGTCTGCCCTTTTTCGGGTGATGATGTTAACTGTTCTGCAGGTTTTGTCAGTGAGCAGGAGGTGCGAGCGAGCGAGTCGAGCGAGGCCGAGAATGAGAGATTTTTTTTGTGAGAGGGACAACCGAATCCTGAAGGACCCAGAGACTTCCAGTACGCATCCTGATGAGTTTGCGTACCTACCGCACTTGGCTTGTGCTCACTGAAGTGTGGGACCTCACGCATGGGCACCACACGTAAGTGACAGACCTGTTGGTTTAAAAACTCGGTTGATTATTATACTACTCCTATGGATTCAAGGGTAGGAAAGCCAAGTTAACTCATTTACATGACATTATTTTTTCCATGAAGCCAAGTTAACTCATCTATCAATTGGTACATTTTGGAGTGACTAAGAAGGATCCAGACTTACTTTTCCATTTTCATGTTTTAAACATGTTTAAATCGTGATCAAACCTATGATTTGACCAAGATTCAAATGGGCATAAAAATTCAAAAAAATCAAAAAAAGAAAAACAAAAGCACGTCGTCTTCTTATGTCATATAGTAAGCATTCAAGGTGATAAACAAGGTCTGACATATTCAAACCACAAAAATCATGTATCTACCCCTAACCCTAAACTCTGTCTTATGAAGTCAAGCACGATGAGAAGTTGTTTTGGGTTTCAAACATGGACATTTCAAAAACCCTCCCAAAAGCTTCATTTTGGAGTGACTGAGAAGGATACAAGCTTACCTTTTCATTTTCATGTGTTAAACTTGTTTAAATCTTGGTCAAACCTAGCTAGGATTTGACCAAGAGATTCAAATGGGCATAAAAATTTTAAAAAAATGAAAAACCAAAGCGCATGGTCTTCTTATGTCATATAGTAAGGCATTGAGGTTGATAAACAAGGTCTAGACATATTTAAACCAGACAAATCATGTATCTACCCCTAAGAAGGATCCAGGCTTACCCTTTTCATTTTCATGTTTTAAACTTGTTCAAATCTTGGTCAAACTTATATTAGGATTTGACCAAAATTCAAATGGGCGTAAAAATACTTCGAAAAATCATGTATGTATCTACCCCCGCCTAACCCTAAACTCTATCTTACGAAGCCAAGCAAAAAGAGAAGTGATTTTGGGTTTCAAACATGGAAATTTCAAAAACCTCCCAAAAGCTTCATTCTAGAGTGACTAAGAAGGATCCATTCTTACCTTTTATTTTCGTGTTTTAAACATGTTCAATTCTTGGTCAAAACCGTTCGTACCTAGGATTTGACCAAGATTCAAATGGGCATAAAAATTCAAAAAAATGAAAAACCAAAGCACATAGCCTTCTTATATATGTCATATAGTAAGCACTCAAGTTGATAAACAAAGTCTAGACATATTCAAACCAGAAAAATCATGTATCTACCCCTAACCCTAAACTTTGTCTTAATTATGAAGTCAAGCACGAAGAGAAGTCGTTTTGGGTTTCAAACATGGAAATTTCAAAAACCTCCCAAAAGCTTCATTTTAGAGTGACTAAGAAGGATCCATGCTTACCTTTTATTTTCATGTTTGAAACATGTTCAAATCTTGGTCAAAAAATGAAAACCAAAGCACATAGTATTCTTATGTCATATAGTAAGCATTCAAGTTGATAAACAAAGGTCTAAACAAGGATACATGCTTACCTTTTCATTTTCATGTTTTATACTTGTTTAACTCTTGGTCAAACCTAGGATTTGACCAAGATTCAAAATGTGCATCAAAATTCAAAAAAAAAATAGAAAAATTAAAAACCAAATTAAAGCACAAAGTTTTCTTATGTCATATAGTAAGCATTAAAGTTGATAAACAAGGTCTAGACACATATTCAAACAAGACAAATCATGTATGTATCTACACCCCTAACCCCTAAACTCTATCTTATGAAGTCAACAGCATGAAGAGAAGTGGTTTTGGGTTTCAAACATGGAAATTTCAAAAACCTCCCAAAATCTTCATTTTAGAGTGACTAATATAAGAAGGATCCATGCTTAGCACCTTTTCATTTTCATATTTTAAACTTGTTTAAATCTGTGTCAAATTACACCTATGATTTGACCAAAAGATTCAAATGGGCATAAAATTAAAAAAAATCAGAAAAATGAAAAACAAAAGCATATAGTCTTCTTATGTCATATAGTAAGCATTCAAGTTGATAAACAAGGTTTGGACATATTCAAACCTAGGCAAATCATGTATCTACCTCCTAGCCCCTAAACTCTATCTTATGAAGTCAAGCATGAAGAGAAGTGGTTTTGGGTTTCAAACATGAAAATTCCAAGAACATCCCAAAAACTTCATTTTAGAGTGACTATAAGAAGGATACATGCTTCCCCTTTTCATTTTCATGTTTTATACTTGTTTAAATCTTGGTCAAACCTAGGATTTGACAAAGATTCAAATGTGCATCAAAATTAAAAAAAATCAAAAAAATGAAAACCAAAGCACATAGTATTCTCATGTCACATATAGTAAGCATTCAAGTTGATAAACAAGGTCTAAACATATTCAAACAAGACAAATCATGTATCTACCCCCTAACCCTAAACTCTGTCTTATGAAGTCAAGCATGAAGAGAAGTGGTTTTGTGTTTCAAACATGGAAATTTCAAAAACCTCCCAAAAGCTTCATTTTAGAGTGACTAAGAAGGATACAAGCTTACCTTTTCATTTTCATGTGTTAAACTTGTTTAAATCTTGGTCAAACCTAGCTAGGATTTGACCAAGAGATTCAAATGGGCATAAGAATTCAAAAAAAAAAACCAAAGCGCATGGTCTTCTTATGTCATATAGTAAGACATTCGAGTTGATAAACAAGGTCTAGAAATATTTAAAACAGACGAATCATGTATCTACCCCTAACCATAAACTCTGTCTTGTAAAGTCAAGCATGAAGAGAAGTGGTTTTGGGTTTCAAACATGGAAATTTCAAAAACCTCCCAAAAGCTTCATTTTAGAGTGACTAAGAAGGATCCAGGCTTACCCTTTTCATTTTCATGTTTTAAACTTGTTCAAATCTTGGTCAAACTTAGGATTTGACCAAGATTCAAATGGGCATAAAAATTCAAAAAAATGAAAAACCAAAGCACATATATAGCCTTCTTATGTCATATAGTAAGCACTCAAGTTGATAAACATGGTCTAGACATATTGAAACTAGAGAAATCGATCATATATCTACCCCTAACCCTAAACTTTATCTTCTGAAGTGTCGATCAAGCACGAAGAGAAGTCGTTTTGGGTTTCAAACATGGAAATTTCAAAAACTTCCCAAAAGCTTCACTTTGGAGTCACTAAGAAGGATCGATGCATGCTTGCCTTTTCATTTTCATGTTTTATACTTGTTTAAATCTTGGTCAAACCTAGGATTTGACCAAGATTCAAAATGTGCATCAAAATTCAAAAAAAAATAGAAAAATTAAAAACCAAATTAAAGCACAAAGTTTTCTTATGTCATATAGTAAGCATTAAAGTTGATAAACAAGGTCTAGACACATATTCAAACAAGACAAATCATGTATCTATACCCCTAACCCCTAAACTCTATCTTATGAAGTCAAGCATGAAGAGAAGTGGTTTTGGGTTTCAAACATGGAAATTTCAAAAACCTCCCAAAAGCTTCATTTTAGAGTGACTAATATAAGAAGGATCCATGCTTACCACCTTTTCATTTTCATATTTTAAAATTGTTTAAATCTGTGTCAAATTACACCTATGATTTGACCAAAAGATTCAAATGGGCATAAAATTCAAAAAAAATCAGAAAAATGAAAAAAAAGCATATAGTCTTTTTATGTCATATAGTAAGCATTCAAGTTGATAAACAAGGTTTGGACATATTCAAACCTAGGCAAATCATGTATCTACCCCTAGCCCATAAACTCTATCTTATGAAGTCAAGCATGAAGAGAAGTGGTTTTGAGTTTCAAACATGAAAATTTCAAGAACATCCCAAAAACTTCATTTTAGAGTGACTATAAGAAGGATACATGCTTCCCTTTTCATTTTCATGTTTTATACTTGTTTAAATCTTGGTCAAACCTAGGATTTGACAAATATTCAAATGTGCATCAAAATTAAAAAAAATTAAAAAATTAAAAACCAAAGCACATAGTTTTCTTATGTCATATAGTAAGCATTAAAGTTGATAAACAAGGTCTAGATATATTCAAACAAAAAAAATCATGTATCTACCCCTAACCCTAAACTCTGTCTTATGTAGTCAAGCATGAAGAGAAGTGGTTTTGGGTTTCAAACTTGGAAATTTAAAGAACCTCCCAAAATATTCATTTTAGAGTGTCTAAGAAGGATCCATGCTTACCTTTTCATTTTCATGTTTTAAACTTGTTTACATCTTGGTCATAGCTAGTATTTGACCAAGATTCAAATGGGCATAAAATTTAAAAAATGAAAAAATGAAAACCAAAGTACATAGTCTTCTTATGTCATATAGTAAGCATTCAAGCTGATAAACAAGGTCTAGACATATTCAAACCAAACAAATCATGTATCTACCCCCTAACCCCTAAACTCTATCTTATGAAGTCAAGCATAAAGAGAAGTGGTTCTGGGTTTCAAACATGGAAATATCAAAAACCTCCCAAAAGCTTCATTTTAGAGTGACTAAGAAGGATCCATGCTTACCCTTTAATTTTCATATTTTAAACTTTTTTAAATCATTGTCAAACCTAGGATTTGACCAATATACAAATATGGGCACAAAATAAAAAAAGAAAAATGAAAAACAAAAGCACATATATAGTCTTCTTATGTCATATCGTAAGCATTCAAGTTGATAAACAAGGTCGAGATATATCCAAACCAGACAAATCATGTATCTACCCCATGTTGATCTTATGAAGTCTAGCATGAAGAGAAGTCGTTTTGGATTTCAAACATGGAAATTTCAAGAACATCCCAAAAGCTTCATTCTATCTCTGAGTTTGGCTCATCCGCTAAATCTCGCAAAGTATAATAATAAGAAAATTGCTGACACTGGTGCGCGCGAGGAGATTTATTTGTGTGTGTGCTGAGCTGTTAGGCCTAAGCCGAAATCCTCAGCTAAACGTGTTCTCAGCTTAACACATAAAAAAGTGTTCAATCTCGCCCACAATGTCCTCTTCTTTCCTCTTCCTTTATTGGAACTTGTTTTGCAGACAAGGAAAGTGGCACGTGTAATGTGAGTAATAAAACCCTCTTAGCCAAAATCAACTACGAGCAAGATTTTCTGTATTGTAGATGCCCCAATTGACTCTCATCCCCAATGTAGTCTTTTTTATGTCAGTATAGACTTCTTTACTGGATGTATACTATCGTACATGGCATGCATTTGCCTAATGAGGAGCATTGTATAGCCGTTCTAGCCAACCCGATCAATCTGTCAAGCTTCATGCAGGAGATGCCATGTTTAATTTACTCCCTCGCTCCGATCCATATTTCTTGGTGCTAAAAAGAATGTGAATCGGAGGGAGTACTTTTCTTAGATAGTACTATATCAGTTCAAAAAAAAGTACAGTACTACTACATCACAAATGCATCAAAAGAGTACTACTGTACATCACAAGACCACGACAGTTGTACTAGTAGAGTTTAATGCTGAACTTCCAAAGGGAATAAGATTACACATATGAACTTTAAACAGGACCAGGAGCATCAGGGCCAGCAGCAGGGGCGTTGACCGGCAACAAACCAGGCAAGACGTAAGGAAGAGGCCATATGCTGCGTGCTTGGCCTTGATTGCAGGGTGGTGATTCTTCGCCGCTCGCCATGTATTCACGCCGTACCAGTTCCGCGTCGCCCGCGAGCGGATCGAAGCGATCCCGCGCGCCGGACACGCTCGAGGAGGCGTGGCGGCTCCAGTGCAAGCAGTCCGCCGCCGGGAGTCGGCGCGCGGCGTGCAGGTACAGAGGCTCCCTGTACATGCCGTCGTCGCTCCGCGAGTTCGCCCCGGGCGGGCTCTGGTACAAGGCGGATCCGCCGCTCAAACCGATGAGCGGCCCCGTCTTCAACAAATGGCGCGCCGACCGGGAGAGGAACCGCCGGTCGAAGGCGGCGTGGGAGGCGAGCACCAGCGGCGGATTCGCGCCGCCAGCCGGCGAGGAGGCGGAGGAGGCGGAGGAAGGGGAAGACCCCCTCTTCTTGAAGGCGCTGGCCGCGTCCCTCAAGGACGATGCCGACAAGAAGAGGGCGGAGGAGGCGGAGGAAGGGGAAGACCCCCTCTTCTTGAAGGCGCTGGCCGCGTCCCTCAAGGACGATGCCGACAAGAAGAGGGCGGAGGAAGAAGACAAGGCGGCGGCCATCGCCGCCGTGAAGGAGAAGGAGGCGCGGGAGGCGGAGGAGAACGCGACCATCATCTTCCTCGACGACTAGATAGGTTAGAAGTCGCGATAAGGATCGCGCAATTCTGTATGTATGATCCGTATGTATGATCAACTATGAATTATGAACTATGAACTATCAAACCAAACCACATAGTTTTTTTTATGTCATATAGTAAGAATTCAAGTTGATAAAACAAGGTCTAGACATATTCAAACTAGACAAATCACGTATATCTACCCCTAACCCTAAACTCTGTCTTATATGAAGTAAAGCATGAAGAGAAGTGGTTTTGGGTTTCAAACATGGAAATTTCAAAAACCTTCCCAAAAGCTTCATTTTGGAGTGACTAAGAAGGATGCAGGCTTACCTTTTCATTTTCATGGTTTAAACATGTTTAAATAAGGAAGCGTGGTTCTGAAACCTCATACACATTGTTGCAAAAGTAATTACATCACCTAAACAATACTACTAGTTCATAATTCTAAACTTATGTACAATCTTGGAAACATATAACGCCAGCCTAGTTCACCAATTATCATCATCCCTCTTGATGCGCTTGCCGGTGCCGCTTGTACCTGCCTCCCATGGGTTGGCAGTCCAAGTTCTGCACTCGTTCGCACTTCGTGTGTCGGGAATCCTTGTTGGAGCTTCCCAACCAGATACAGGCCCTGCCCTTGCTAGCTCACCACATCCAGCCGTTGCCCTAGCTTGCTCACCATGTGAACCGCCATCCCACGGAGACCCCGAAGTAGGCTCGCACGGGTCCTTTATCCATGGTGGCATATTCTTCGGATCAAATGGTATGTTGTACCTAAAGCAATAAGATACAAATTCCCAGTAGGTTGTCCCGACAAACTGCTTCTTCTCGTCGCGCCAGGCAGGGGGAAGAGCGGCCAACCTAGCCGCTTCCTTGCAATCCGGGCAAACCACTTCCCTTGGAATTGGTTGTGCTTGACGCTGCCCATCATTGATTTTTTTGAGTCGCCTGTACAACTCAAAACTGACATACCCATCAATCGCAGCATACCTCAAGTTTACTTGAGGCAATGGCATGCACTCCCATTGATCGTGGCTGCTAGTAGGGAACTTGGTCTTCATGTCTTTGTAAGATGGGTCAATGATGGCGGCTGCCAAATCACCCATGCCAGTCCTATTGCCAGGACCATTGAAATTGATCATATCCTGAATGTCAATCCAATTATGTTCAGGAATTTTAATGCCATCTCTAGCAAACCTTCTAGAGTCACTCCTGATGTCAACAGTTGTGAAACAAATTCCTTTATGTTGAAGGAATTCTCGCAGTGCCAGATTGTCAGGACTCCTGCATGTTAACACAAATCAATCTTGTAAGATCGTATATGCTGAAATAGTACACATATTTTTCTTCCAGTAAACTGTATACTTGTTGCAGTGAAACAATGATTTTGCATCAGTGATACACATCAAAATAACATGAATTATTGTTGCGACTATATGATCTAATTATTTAAGTGTCAAGTTAAGATTCAGTTACTATATGTAAAAAATAAAAATATCTTGACATCCATGCCGATTATCGGTGAGTATGAGTACATGAAATTTGTGCAAATTTTGAGTACCAAAATCATGAAACTAGATATCGTGGTCAATCCAAAAAAAATTATACAAGTTTGTTGGATATTACGTTCCAGACCACATTTTTCATACAAGTTAGTTTGTTCGTGTTTTCATACAAGTTAGAACCTAGTCTATTTCGAAATAGAAAAGCAGATCCAAGATAAAGGAAGGCATGTGAAGAACATACCTGCAGAAATGGTACACCAGGACGTGGTCGTCCATGGCCAACTGAACGACGGCGGTACTTACTTGGTCCGAAGTGTATTCTAGGTCGAGGCCGACGAACCTGGGCCTGTCCTCTAGAAGCTTTTGTTCGTACATCTTGAGGGTGCGCTCGAGAACGGAAGGGTCATTCGTGTAGACCACGTTCACCTTGGTCGTCCCATGGGGAACGACGCTCCTCTTTAGCGTAAACAGGCCGCCGTCGGCCATGGCAGCGCTGAAGCACGTCGAACTGATCGGAGGGATTGAGGGGGAGGGAGGGAGAGCAACTGCAAACAATGGGGTTTTTTGGAACTTGCCGAAATGCAGGGGAGAACGAACCGCCAGGGGTTGTTTAGTGGGGACAGATGGGAATAATACTGCGATGAGGTTGAGGAATTAACTCCAACCGCCATTTAAATCTAGTACTCCCTATAGTCAGTTGATAGGAAATGGACGGGCAAGATTGATTCTAGGGAGGTGAATCCCAGTATTTTCCCAATTTATTTGAGTTGTAATATAACCATCGTTAATACTTGAATTGAAAAATATTTACAAAATTAATTTATTATATACTACATGATGAGATAATCCAACAAACCATGGAAATGGATGGCCATCCAACCATGTCACCCGCTTGTGAAAATTGTATAGGTGGTAGTGTGCGCAATACACACGGTAGCCACTTCACAAATACATCCTTTTAATTTTGCCCCCCTTAATTCGGCCAATAAAAATGAAAAGACTTTATGTGGAAAACCAAAAAAACTGTATTTGGCAAAGTATAGTTGAAAATAAGAAGTTTTTCATTGATCTCTTAAAAAAGGGGTCATGATTCAAAAGTTCGCCATGCATGGTTCTTGCGGTAACCAAGCTAGCTCACCCATGTGGCAAGAAGCGAATCAATGTCCAACATGCATGGTTCCAAAAATATATATTTACAGAATGATTCTGCTTCTCAAGAATATTTGCATGCCATGATGTTTGTTATTTTTCCTAGATAAAAGTAGTAATTGGCGACTTCTTGATTGCCTTGCTTGCTGATTTCAATAAGTTTGAACCTCATTTTGGCTTTATTTCAAATTTAGGCAAAAACTTCTTGGCAATCGACTTGTGAGCTACTATACTTGGATGCAACCCACATTTTCGTTGGCTAATGTTTTCTGATTCCACAACAATAGGGCACATCCCTATATCATCCCAAATTTTGAATTCTTATTAGTTTGGTTGATGACCACCATTCATATCCGAACTTAATTAATTGGAGTACAAATGATTTAGTTTATGGTTTCATGGTAAGCTAGTTTGACAAATTAACCTTCGAAATGGCGATTCGCCTACCATGCATGCATGTTTGGCCTACCCGTGAAATTTTGATTTGTGGTATTGTGCACACACTGCACATGATAGCGAATAAAAAAACACCTATTTGGACCCCTTTGGCCAGCAAGGGCATGTTTGGTTCCTAGCCACAATTTGCCAAGAAGCCAAAATTTGGCAGCCATATAGTTTATTAGGCATGTGTTTGGTTTTTGCCACAATTTGGCTTATCACGCTTTATTGCATGTATGGTCCATTTGTCATAGACTCAACTTTTTTTTACAAAGTTTTGCCAAAGTTTGGCTTTAATATTTTAAGCCACAATTTGGTGGCTAGCCATACTAGCTTTTTTTTTTGGCTAACCACACTTTGGCTTTGGAAAAATGTGGCTACCAAACATGGGTCCTAATAAAAATAAAACAACACACTAATGTGTGGTAAACCAAACATCCCTAATTTGCAAAGTTGCATATGTGCAAAAGGGGGGCAATGCATGCATTATTCAGAAGTTGACTGTGGTTTTCGTAGTGTAACCAATTAATTAAGCTTACATATGGGAAGAGGCTAGCGAGGCGAACTCAAGCAGCTATGGTTCCAATGTTGTCAAGTTTGAAGTGGACAATGCATGAAGCTTGCTCAAATTAATGGGTAGAAAGCCAAAAGCAGTCCATATTTATTGTATATGTGTGTGAATAATGACTCTTCACCCCAAACCTCTATGTATGATAGGGTTTTATATTTTTTACTTGTTAGTAGTAAGTACATGTCATGTGATGGCTCCATGCACATGTTTCACAACTTTTTTTTGATTTGTTTCTACCTCATTTGGTTGGTTTCAAATTTGCTCAAACTTCCTATGCGCGCTATGTTGTACTATTGGGACCCATGTTTGGGCTTTGTTTGTGGTACCACACTTGCAGGGTACCTCCAAGTATTTTATTCCCAAAAATTATGAATTCTAATTAAATGGTGAACTAAAAACTGATCATCTAAAGTTGGAAAATAAAATCCATATATAGCTCCACATCGAGATATTTGTATAAGGTAGACAAACTGCATTGCCACACATGCCTTATATAAGTTTGTTTTTTCTAGCGGAGTGGATTCCCTAATCACCCCACGGTTGTGACATTGTCAATGTTGTCATGATAAATAACATTGCGAGACTTTCCATCTTATTCTTTTTTGTAGAAATGATTGTCCCATTATGGCAAATGTCCCCATTCGTTTTTCAAATTAAGTAAACGTTATAGGATGAAAATTCATTGAAGTGACAAATTTTCTAGATTTCTAACTATTTTAGCTCATTCAAACAAGTTTGCAATAGGCCGACCTGTTGTCCAGTGACAATTTTAGAGTACAATTTGATCAACATCACAAAAAAGTGCTTTTAAGGCTCGTAAGTAGTTTCAAAAAGTGACCATATGTGAGCTGTGGAAAAAAGAAAAGACCAAAGTTAATAATATTCCTTAACTATTCACATATCATTTGTCTTTTTTGTGCAAGCTAGAAAATTTCATTTTTTTGATGAAACTTCACAGATGCATACTCATCTGTGACCTGTGGAGGCGTGGAGCAATACACAACATAATATGTGTCCCAGTTTTGATTTTCTTCATATTTTTTAAAAGTGCAGAAGTGTGATATCCGATAATAGGATGCGGGTGCAACTAGTTGCAAATGAGATGCTATGCATGCTGATATGATATGTCTTTTGTCGTGGCCCCATCCTACTTCTGCATTTTCTTTACGGCCATATTTTAGTAGTTGCGACCTGGACGTGATCGGACTAGTCGATACTCGATAGTAGTCGTAGTACTGTACAACTTCTGCATGTGGCGTACAAGATGGTTGTAGAAGCCTCTAGAGTAGTAGTACTAGCTAACGGATAGTAGATTATATCTGGAGAAACTGACATAGCCATTGATATGACAAGACTATACCCGGATTTGGACGCATTGCAGTGGCTCCATCAATGTTCCGCTATGATGGTCAATTTTACTGCTACAGCAGATTGTCGACGCAGAGGATTCCTTGGCTTCCGCGCAAGACCCTTCCTAAAGAAGGCATCTGCTCTGGCCCGTTGATTCTATGTGGACGGTTCCAGATTGCTTTATGTGTTTTTGTACAGTATCAGATACTAGGTTTTCCTTCCCTCCCTATTAGGGGTTGTTTGGTTTAGGGGATAGGTTTATGGGATGAGAGTATCCCCAACCACCTGGCTAGGGATAGCCAATTTTTGTTGTTTGGTTGTGTAGGAATTGAGTGTAGGACGAGAGGTGGTTAGTGGTAGTATAGATTTTTTTTGTTTGCTCGAAATGTTATGGGTGGCTATAAGATGGTGAGATTATCTCTACACACATCAAATATACCACACCTCCTATTTTTATAGCCCAAAAAAATACATAACCGGTGGTATGTGAATTGATCTGGGTAAAAATATTACACAACCGTACAAATATTCAAATCCTATAGTCAAATCCTACATAACTCCTATAGTCAAATCCTACATAACTCCTATACAAATTGTACGAATCAAAGGATATGATTTCCCCCTATATAGCTTGTTTGATTTGAAGAATTGAATCCTCCAAAATTTCTATGTATTGTTTTCTTATACTAGTACAACCCTATAGGATTTCTAATAAGAGGTTAGACCTCTTGGAAAAATTCATATGCATTTGTGACAACTATGCTATGCACTCTCAATCTCTATAGAAATTTCCTTTGGCTTTCCTATGATACCATCACACACCTAGCTTTACCAATTCCCGTAGATTTCTTTCCCGTAGGATTCAAGGAGGCATATGTCATAGCGATTCTCCATTTTTCTATCATATGAATCTAACATGCCCTCTCAGTTTGAGTGATGCAAAGTGGCCACTATAAGATTTATTTAGTCAGATTAATTGGTCATGCATACACTAGTTGTTTTCTATCTTTCCTACACATGTCAATTAGCGAAATTTATAAGTAAAATCCTAAAATTCAAATAAATTGCTGAAAATTGGAAATAATATTACAGTTGTAGCAAATTACTAAATCGATCCAGAAAATATGTACATGGCTTCAAGAATCTTTTTGCCGAACTGAGTAGTCCGTAAAGAATGTCCCTTTCGTCAAACTGACATGGCCTTTGATTTGACAAGAGAACACTAATATTTTGGACCTGAATCAGAGTGGTAAAGGCGTACAGCTCGATCAATGCAATGGTATGATGGCTATGCAGCTATACCTATATAGAAGTAGACTACTAGTAGACTTTGGGACACAGAGATTTGGCTTCCGCGGCCGACCCCGAACAAGATTCTTTTACATTGCCGATATATCTTTTCACTGACATTGAATCGCTGAAACTTGGGGTCCGCCTGTGGCAGGACCAGCCTGTCAATGGCCCAAAGTCTTATGTGCTCCCGCCCTTTGATTTTGGATGGACGGACAAGATTGCCCAGTCCCATCCCTGTCCTGTTCGTTCCAGTTTTCATCCTCCTCCCCGGGGAACCCTCCCCGGAGAGCTCTACACCGACCCCTTCTATCCCCACCTGCTTGTCCCTTCCTTCTTCCTCCAGCGATTCATCCCTCGTTCAACAAGTTGTCTAAGAAGAACATGAAGAAGAGTAAGAAGAGGAAGGAGGCGTTGGTGTCTGAGACTAAATCCGCGGTGAAATCCATCCCGCTGAAAGTCCTGCAAACTCCGACTTTGAAAGTGTACCAGCGGCGCCGGCGGACAGGCATGTCTGCGCTTCCATCGCAAGCTCAGTCTGCGCTTCCATCGCAAGCTCAGTCTGCTTCGGGCTTGTTGGGTCAGGGCAGAGTAATCCAGCAAGAGTCCTGGTAGGTTTTTATCGCCATGTGCTTTCTTTGCCCCCATGAACGCAGATTACAGCAAGGCAAACAGATCCAACTATTTTTTTACCCGGGAGAACCAGCTATTTGACCGTCTTTCTTCCAGGGCCGCCCGTTCAAGTGTCGCCCTTCCTACCGATGCCGAGAAATCGCCCGTGTTTCGCCAAGATGGTGGGTACGAAGCTCCCCGGTATGTTTCCATCGCCATGCCGAAGTTTCTCTGCCTTCTGGCTGGCTAGCGGATCAAACAATTTAACCGTCTTTCTTCCATGGCGGCTGGTTTCAGCGCCATTCCTACCCAAGTTGAGAAATCGCTCGTTTCTCGCCAACCTGGTGGGTACGAAGCTCCTGGGTATGTTTCCATCGCCATGCCGGATTTTCGTTGAGTCCTTGCTGGCAGGCGGTGCCAACTAAACCGGCTATCATCTTCCAGGGCCGACGGTTCCAGGCTCGTGCTTTCTACCGCAGGATCCACTTCGTACTTAGCTATCGAGGACCCGTTGTTTGATGAGCACTTGTTAGCTCTCAAGAGCATTAATAATGTATGCACTATATAATATATATCCATTGCTTTTTTTTCTTCCTCTTCATCTCCGTACTGCATGAGGGCTTCTTTAATTCGTAGGACTCCTATAAGAATTGTGTAGCATTTAGATCCTATGGGATTTTTTCCTACATTAGTTGTTTGATTTATAGGAACATATCCTATAGGAACTAATCCTATAGGAATCTAGTAGTGCGAATAATATAGGAATAAAACATTAATTCAACTAGCCATGACATCTCAATCCTATGTTTGTTCCTTTTTTCGAAATGGGGGACATACCACAGCCTCTGCATCAAAATGATGTATATGGCTGCTTTATTGCTTTCTTCAGTTCATACACAAATTATGACAACTTCTCACGGATCAGCTAGAGTCGACACAAAGATCCACCAACGAAACATAGAAAACAGCGGGTGCCAAAAAGGCAAAAACACATCAGTAAGTAATTCTATGAGGAAACTGCCAGCCACCCTGGCTGTAAAAATCCCGTGCGGCTGTCTCTAGTCAGTTGCACCCAGACTCCATGATATCCTGCTGATCCTCGGGCTGGAGATAAGAAACATACGGATCTAGTGAATAATCATAGGGATAACCTGCAAGAAGGGATGAGATTTGGGTTTATTAAACACGAATTCATTTTGTACATTCCAAATAGCCCATAAAATAGCGCATACACCCACTCTAATGTATACAAAATCCTATGCTTTTCCTAATCTTATGATTTTCCTATCCTGTGAATGAAAAAGGATCCCTGATTCGTTACTGGTGAATTTTTCCATGCAGGAAGGGATTATGAGATTATCGGCGACAGCCGCCGAGATCAAGGGCCAGAACATGCATAGGTTTGGTATCCTGAATGCAGAATCAGAGACGAATGCTCAGTCTCCGGGAGAGGAGCAGCCAGTGCGCGTGTGTGCATCTTCGGCCGTGTATGTTTCCATTGCCGTGCCGCAGTTTCATCGCCTCCTTGCTGGATGCCAGATCCAACTACTTAACTGTCTTTCTTCCAGGGATGGCGGTTCCATCGTTGAAGAGGTTCCTATGGACAAGGACTTTGCAGCTCTCAGGCATATTGAAGAGGTTGGCACTCCATTTGTTTATTTCTCCCCCCTCATCTGCACTCTGCATACTTCATTGCTGTTGAATTTGCAATGCAGGATGTGATAACACGATTCTCCGTGAAACTGGACCAGATCAAGGGCCACAACACCATCCTTCATAAGAAAATCCGCCACCTCGTGGGCAGGTGCATTTTAAATCGTGCCATATCGGAGGAGAATGCCCGTTCCGTGCAATCTTCTTTTGATAAACGGTACTCAGACGTTGTCGCTGAGTGTAAGAAGTTGAAGAAGGAAGTCAAGGAACTACGCGCCCAGCCACCGATGAGTGTGGTCACTGACAAGGCTGGTCAGTGTGATTGCAACTGTGACTGTGAAAGTTTTCGACAGGAAGTGGAGTTGCATGCTGAACATGCGCAATATTTCGAGACGAAGTACTTGAAAGTTCGCACAGAGTGCGATAAGTTGAAGAAGGAAGTCGAGTGTCTCCGCTCCCAGCAGCCAACTATTGCGACATCAGGAGACCAGGGTGTGCTAATTGCAGCCAGAATTTTGCAATCGATGAAAAGTTGAATTTGGCTTTGTTGTGCAATATAGCAAGACCTGTTCCTCCTCTGCCTTCGTCTTTTGGCATAATTGCTTTGTCTTCAGTATTGACTCCTGAATGCTTCGTATATTTCTGACGGTTTCTGAATTATGTACAACTTTTGTAATATTGGTCAAACTAGTTTTGACCAGGGTTTGTGTAGGGTGGTTGAATTTTTTTGGTTGGTCCAAATTGTGTTGTGTGGTCCAAATGTGATGTATCATCACACCACCATGTGCCCCGCCACCCCCAGGTTTTGGTAATGCCATTTTGATACATGCTTCATAGAAGGAACATACATTTTTTCCGTTAGGGCATGACAATTTTGAAAAATTCAAACAAAAATGGGAAGAGAGAATGGTAACATCATTTTCCATGTGATGCCCCTGTGCCAAATTTTGGTTCATTTTAAGAATGTAAGGTGACAAATTACTCGAGGAAGCTAGTTGGAGTAGACGGGCATGGCCGGATTGGCATAGGGGATTTATTTTTTGAAGGATGTTATTTTTCATGGACAATATCTGACACAAACAATAAAATGTTAAGGTCTCATATTTTTCTGAATGATTGTGAATTACTTATGACGTTTGGAAGTATTGGTATACATGAGCCCCACATGAAGTTAAATGGTCCAAGAAAAAAAGGTTTCGTACACGTTTCTCAGAAAGTGGAAAATCGAGTACATGCACGACTTCACGCGTCCACAACTCGATACAGAGAGTCAGAGGCTATAAAATAATCGGCCTCATCGTCTCTCGCGAGCTCGTCCTCTCCCCTCCCCCACACTGTGAAAAACCCCCATCAACTCACCGCACCTCCGAGGCATCGACTTCCTCGTTTCCAACCGCAGCAGCATGAAGACAGGTCTTGCGTACGAGGCGGAGCAATCGGCGGCCGCTCGCGCAGAGGATGCCTCTGCGGTAGTGGCCGTCGCGGCGGGTGAGGCTTCACCGGGCACCCAGGCCGCTCGTCTCCTCTGCTTGTCTGATTCTTCGACCTCGGTCGAAACGGGCGTCCTGGCCGTCGAGGAGAAGGTGGATAGCAACGCCGTTGCTCCCGCCGAAGATCTGCAAGGCGTTGCAGGCCACCACGGCGAGGTCTTCCTAGACCCGGTGCTGGACGCGGACCTCGACCCCTTCGACGATTTCGGCCCAAACGTTCAGTTCCAGGAGGATGTCGAGGGTGACGACGAGGAGGTACTGCTCTTTTACCGAAACTGTCCCGATCCTCTTTGTGTCATATTACTGTTCACGTGGTTTGCATGAACCTGGTTCTTGATTGATTTGATCTCCTACCTTGTTCTTGTAGACGTACTTGATTCTACGGTTCGTACGGTCAGATTCTAGTTTAATTTCGACTAATCTGCCATGTAGTTGGCTTGATTAGTCATATAATTAATTTATGTGTTCATACTTAGTGGACTTGCAATTGTTGTGGCTTATGTTCATTGTTGTTCATAGGGTTTTCTCGTGATTTAGTATGATTTCTTCTGCCATTTACTTGTTCTACACATTTAATTTTAGGGTTTCTAAGGTTTGCTTATGATAGTGCAGTATTTATTCGATCTGTCATTAAACACCTGATTATTATGTACTTTATAATTCACAGGAATATTCTGATGACATGGACGACAACAAGGAGCGCAGGGACCAGAAGAGCCGCTACGTTCTGAAGCGGCTGAAGGGTGGTGAAATTCGTTTCCGCATGCGCGGGGAGCTATTTTGCCCATTCTGTGGCAAAATCCTCCAGAAGGACATCCGCAGCCTGATCCAGCATGCGACGGGTGTAGGCCTAAGTACATCGGGGAAGCACCGCCCTGCAACCAAGGCCAAGCACGCAGCATATGGCCTCTTCCTCCAGAATTACGTCTTGCCTGGCTTGTTCCCAGTCAACGCCCCTGCTGCTGGCCCTCATGCTCCTGGTCCTGTTTAAAGTTCATATGTGTAATCTTATTCCCTTTGGAAGTTCAGCATTAAACTCTACTAGTACAACCGTGGTGGTCTTGTGATGTAGTACTCTTTTGATGCATTTGTGATGTAGTAGGAGTAGTACTTTTTTTTGAACTGGTATAGTACTATCTAAGAAAAGTACTCCCTTCGATTCACATTCATTTTACACCAAGAAATATGGATCGGAGTGAGGGAGTAAATTAAACATGGCATCTCGTGCATGAAGCTTGACATATCGATCAGGTTGGCTAGAATGGCAATACAATGCTGCTCATTAGGCAAATGCATGCCATGTAAAGAAGTCTATACTGACATAAAAAAAGACTACATTGGGGATGAGAGTCAATTGGGGCATCTACAATACAGAAAATCTTGCTCGTAGCTGATTTTGGCTAAGAGGGTTTTACTCACATTACATGTGCCACTTTCCTTGTCTGCAAAACAAGTTCCAATAAAGGAAGAGGAAAGAAGAGGACATTGTGGGCGAGATTGAACACCTTTTTATGTGTTAAGCTGAGGCCTCGTTTAGCTGAGGATTTCGACTTAGGCCTAACAGCTCAGCACACCCACAAATAAATCTCCTTGCGCGCACCACTGTCAGCAAAAATAACAAAATTAGCACGCAAGATTAAGAATGAAGTGAATTTAAGTAACTTGGTTAGCTTTTCAAGCAATATATTCAGAGAAAGAGCACACATGTTCGGCTCGAAATAATCGTAAGAGAAGAACAATAAATCTAAGGCACCCCACTTCATCGGAAGAAGGGGCGCGACAACGCATGGATTCATACCTTGAGTCGACGCTGGCTCGTAGAAGGGCGGCCGCGCCTCGAGGATGCCGGCGACGTCTCCACCTCGGTATCACATGTGACTGCTTCTCGACGGGCGGTGCGCCGCGCCATGTAGAAGATCTTTCAAATGAGGAGAGCCCGATGACGCTACTGACGCCTCAACCTTGATAGCACCGGCTGTTGCTCCGCACTGAGATGCGCCACATGCAAGATTTAGCGGATGCGCCAATTTCAGAGATATGTCATGATCGTTGTAACAATTTTCAACGTGATGATGATTTGATCCCGCACTCGGCCTTGAACATAAGTACTAGTACAGTCTCACAATTTTTTATCATTATACTTTGCGAGATTTAGCGGATGCGCCAATTTTAGAGATATGTCATGATCGTTGTAACAAATTTCAACGTGATGATGATTTGATCCTGCACTCGGCCTTGAACATAAGTACTAGTACAGTCTCACAATTTTTTATCATTATACTTTGCGAGATTTAGCGGATGCGCCAAATTCAGAGATAGATCATGATCATGGTAACACACTTTTCAATGTAATGATGATTTGATGTTGCACTCGACCTTGAACATAAGTACTAGTACGGTCTCACAATTTTGTATCATTATACTTTGCAAGTTTTAGCGGATGCGCCCATTTTCAGAGGTAGATCATGATCATGGTAACAAATTTTCAACGTGATGATGATTTGATGTTGCACTCGACCTTGAACAGAAGTACTACTACTGTCTCACAATTTCTTTATCATTATACTTTGCAAGATTTAGCGGATGCGCCAAATTTAGAGATAGATCATGATCATGGTAACAAATTTTCAACGTGATGATGATTTGATGTTGCACTCGGGCTTGAACAGAAGTACCGTCTCACAAATTCTTTATCATTATACTTTGCAAGATATAGTGGATGCGCCAATTTTAGAGATAGATCATGATCATGGTAACAAATTTTCAACGTGATGATGATTTGATGTTGCACTCGGCCTAGAAGAGAAGTACTAGTACGGTCTCACAATTCTTTTTATCATTATACTTTGCAAGATCTAGCGGATACGCTAATTTCAGAGATAGATCATGATCATGGTAGTGACCGGTATTTAATGTGATGATGATTTGATTTTGCACTCGGCCTTGAACAGAGGTACTAGTACGGTGTCACAATTTTTTATCATTATACTTGGACGGTAGCCAAATTCAAAATCTCATAGCGGCAAAACTTCCCGCCCACAAAATACAAAAATTTCACACGCTTCCAAATTCCCATTCTACCCTTGTGGAGATGACAGCAAAGTCGGTTGGTGGGGGTATGCTCATTTTTTGGATCACCACCTCCCTAGCCGGAAACCCTCCCAAAAAAATTCATTTCCCTCAGACCACCCACCGGAACTTCCCAAGTCCCTCTCTCTCCCACCTCCACGACCGCACCGGAACATCCCCGCCGGACTTCCCTGGCCTACCCGAGCCCTCGCGATCCTCGTCATCCGGCTGCCTGCCGAGCCGCTTCATCGACGTCGTCATCAACCGGAACGGATCATCCCCGCGTACCTCGAAACCATATGCTCATCCAGCAGTCTACCGTAGTGAGCCGCTTCGCCGGATCCGTCGTCCACCGCATCGGATCTTGCTCATCGACACCGTTGTGCATGAACCGGATCTGCTTCACCGGCGCCGTGCATGATCTAAACTCTTCTACTGTCGCTTTTCTATTGCTTGCCTGCAAGTTCTTGTTTAATCTTGGGGGAACCTGTTTGTGCTAACGACGCGCCGTTACGTTTTTGCAGATGAGATGAGTAACCATGAAGTGTAATGGCCGTCTCTCCAACCCCAAGTAGCACATGTAGCGTACTTCATCACCGGATCTATCAACCCCAGGAAGATCTGCTGTGACTCCCACAGAGTGCTTCTCCTAATGTAAGTCCCTTGTTTTAGCGCCATGTTCTGGGTTCAGATGCTTGTTTGTCTGAAGCTCTTTTAGTTCATTCCTAGCTATGACCGTAACACCTTGCTATTTTCTAGTTCATTGCTAACTTTAAGCGATTGAACATTTTGGTTTGCATTCCCTGCTCTGTAGATGTAGCCATCATAACTTCTATCTTGCTCAGTCGTTGTTACAAAAATTATAGGTATTATAGTAACATCCTGCTATTATTTAGTTCATGGCCAATTTTAAGTAATTGCACATGTTGGTTCGCATTCCCTGCTCTATAGCTTTTGGCATCGTAACTTCTATATTTGGTTTACATTCCCTGCTCTGTAGATCTAGCCATCATAACTTTATCTTGCTCAGTCGTTGTTACAAAAATTATGGCCTGCTACTATGTTGTTTGTGCCAATTTTTTACTCCATGAACATGTTGGCTTGCATTCCCTGTACTACAGGTGATGCCATTGTTTTGTATCTACTTCATTGTAAGCTAACAAAGTAAGGACTTAATTTGGCATGCTATCACTCTGCTATCTAGCCTGTAGTACAAATAAACTTGTCATACTACTAGATAATAATTTTGCGTGCCATCTTGTTCTTCAAAAGCTGCATTATTGACTTGTTTCTCTGACTTGGCATGACGCTCACATATGGAATGCTGAACATATTGGTTTGCATTCCCTCTTATACAAGTTCACAGGTGATCCCACTATATTCTGTATCTGGTCCATCCTAAGCTCCAGCATTAACTATCCTCTATGTGTTGCTCATTACAAGTTTATATCCCGAAACATCTTGATTTGCATCCCCTTCACTATAAGTTCAGGAGTATTATTTAGTTCACGGCCAAAATGAAGTAATTGCACTTGGCACATGTTGGTTCACATTCCCTCCTCTTTAGCTTTTGCCATCGTAACTTCTATTTTTGGTTTACATTCCCTGCTCTGTAGATGTAGCCATCATAACTTCATCTTGCTCAGTCGTTGTTACAAAATTTATAGCCTGCTACTATGTTGTTCATGCCAATTTTGTACTCCCTAAACATGTTGGTTTGCATGGGACTCGACAGTAGTAAGTCTGCTGTTTCATTCTAACATGCTCTGTTATATTGGCTGTTGGTATGCGGCATGCACTCTTTGTTTGCTTATTGTGCGCATTACAATGATCTTCTTATAACGACGAAATGATGAGTTCCAAATTCTTTGGCAAACAATATTGTAGTGTCTTTGCCTTTCCATTGTTGCTGTCTTAACTTGTAATGTCTTTGTTTCAGATATAGGTGTTGCATGGACAACTTAAAAGATTGCCGGATCGCTTCATTGTATTGCTAGGTTTAATTACCATTCAATTTCTCTGGGTTCTGTAATATTTTTTCAAAGCCTTGCAGCTGATGTAATATTTAGTTAGTTTTTATAGTTCTTTCGCGCATTTTTTCTTTGGTGCTTGTGGTAAGTGAGGCTATCCGACAGAAATCAATGCTGCGTAAATATTCTCAGTATCTAAATCATGAATTCCCATCCCTTAAACGGCCCAATTAAGCGAAATCACATATGTGCCCGCAAAATCCTAAAGCGCCTATTATGCCGGCATATAAACCAACTAAATGGTGGCCCACTTACTTATTGGGCGGCCCACTTGATCTGGTGGACCTCACACTCTAATTGGCAGCCCACTTGCTTTAATGTGGACCCCACCCACTCTGGGCGGCCCGCTAACTAGTTGGGCCAGCCCAATTGCTTTTGTGGTGGACCCCACATACTAAATGGGCCGACCCTTTAAGAGGAAAGTGGGACCCACTGTGTTTTTGGCCCACTATCTTGTTGGGCGGCCCACTTGCTATATGGTGGACCCTACATACTAAATGGGCAGCCCTTTAACGAAAGTGGGACCCACCGTGCTTTTGGCCGGCCTTTCTTGTTGGGCGGCCCACTACATGGTGGACCCACATACTAAATGGGCCGGCCCTTTAAGAGGAAAGTGGGACCCACTGTGCTTTTGGCCGGCCCACTCTTGTTGGTGCCCACTTGCTACATGGTGGACCCATACTAAATGGCCGGCCCTTTAACAGGAAAGTGGGACCCACCTGTGCTTTTGGCTCGGCCCACTATCTTGTTGGGCCGGCCCACTTGCTATATGGTGGACCCCACAAACTAAATGGGCCGGCCCTTTAACAGGAGCGTGGGACCTGTGTTTTTGGCACCCACTATCTTGTTGGGCACCCACTTGCTATATTGTGGACCCCACATACTAAATGGGCTGGCCCTTTAACGGAAAGTGGGACCAGTGTTTTGGCGCCCTGACTTGTTGGGCGGCCCATTTGATCTAATGTGGACCCCACGTACTAAATGGGCGGCCCGATAGCAGGAAAGTGGGACCCACATGCTAATTGGGCCGGCCCAATAACATCTTGGGCCGGCCCACTTGCTTTAAGGTGGACCCCACTTGGTAAATGGGCCGGCCCGATAACAAGAAAGTGGGTCCCACATGTCTTGTGGGCCGGCCCTTTTGCCTGTTGACCGGTCAAACGAGTGCATTCGGCCCGGCCCACATGCTTAGTGGGCCGGCCCATTAAAGTTTTGACAGTCAACCTTAGAGGTTAGGCCCGGCCCACGTAACTAATGGACCAGCCCAGCTATATAGTTGACCGGTCAAACTAAGTCAGCTGGCCCGGCCCGCAAACTTAATGGGCCGGCCCGCTTAAGACGTGGCAGGCCTCGTGTGGGCCTACCATCTACCCGGGGTTTCAGCCGGTTAACGCCGTTTTGCCGATTAACGCGTCGCCACGTGTCGGTTGCATGACGTCGCGATCAACGGGCTCCCGGAAACACTTCGCAACGGTCCGATTTTCCGTGGCGGAAGGGCGCCAGCGCGACGGACCGAAAAAATCGTCGTAGGACTTTGCCTGACGCAGTTTCGACAACAGAACCCATATCGTCGGGTTAGGCCCATAGGCGACGAAAAATACCCCTTAGCGGACGATTTTGAGACGTTGTCTATCAGAACTTTTCTTGTAGTGGAGGTTCTTCCCGGTAAGAGTGCGTCGGTATCTTTGAGCATGGTAGAGAAACCCAAGTACAACAGTCTGGATAAAATGAAAAAAGCTGCTAGGGCTGCAGCAGAAATGTGTGAATCGCTTTCGGGCGAAGCCTTAGCAAAACAGCAAGATCGAGTCAGAGAATTGCTTGATATGATTGAGGCACAAAATGCTGAGCTAGCTCGGATAAACAAAGCAGCTGCAGCGTCAAAATCGATTCGCTCGGCAAAGAATGCCGGAAGCAAGTCACATGGGCAGGCATCGTCCCCCCATCCCGACAGAAGAAGAGAAAAAGATGCAAATGCGCAGCAAATGACTGTGTACGATCCGGTTCTAGCCGGAAAGCAACAAGCCGGGCAACATGATGCCGGTAGAAAAAGCCAAGGGGCAGGCCGTGGCTATGCTGGGAATGGCTACGCCGGAAACGCTTATGCCGGTAAAGGAGAAACCGGGCAAAATTATCGAACGGCTAGAGCAGCTTATGCTGATGAAATACCACCACCAAGGTACCAGCGAGGAAAACATGCGATGCCGGAACGATATGATGAAGCCGATTCCGGAATGGAGAGGATCGGAGTTTACCGGAACCCGTTGGGGGAACGTGTTGGAGAAAGATGCCTGCTAGACCGGGATGCGAGGCACATGCTGGACAGAGTGTATCTATCCGAAATGATTGAAGACGAAGGTCCGCCAGGCCCGCAAAGAACCTCCGGTACGCAACTTCCAGTTGCCCCATGACACAAAAACATACGATGGCACCACGAAGCCGGAAGATTGGCTTGCGGACTATGTTACGGCGGTATACGTCGCAGGAAGTGGAGGAACCGCGGCAGGCGGAGGAAACCGGCGTTGGGCGGTGAGAATCATACCGTCGTTCCTGGTGGGACCGGCACGCATTTGGCTTAACAATTTGCCAAAGGGAAGCATAAACGGCTGGCTCGCTTTCGAAGAAGCATTGTGAGCAACTTCAGCAACACATACCGGAGGCCAAATAGACCGCAGCAGCTC
Organism: Lolium multiflorum; assembly: GCA_030979885.1. NCBI lineage: Eukaryota > Viridiplantae > Streptophyta > Magnoliopsida > Poales > Poaceae > Lolium > Lolium multiflorum. Next base: position 381,692,618 of record CM061750.1, on the reverse strand, counting down.
GCCATGTGCCAGCAGCGCGAGAATGAAACAGACCGGGATTATCTAACCCGGCGGAACTCAACACGAAACTCTTGCGAAGTCGTGATAGAAGCGCAAGCAATTGCTTGGTTCTGTAATGGGTGCCGGAGAGGTTCACCGCTGTGGCAAAAGCTATAGAGAAGCATGCCAACCACTTTGGCCGAGATGATTCGGGTGGCGGATAGCTACGCGTTGGGAGATCCAAATCAACCGGCAATCGCCGGTGTCCCTTCGTCAAAAACTATACCGCGCCCGGATCAGTACCGGAACAATCATCATAACAAAAGGAGGGAGGATTTTCCGGATAGGAGGTACGGAATGCAACAAGTGGCCGTGGTGCAGGACAATTCTAGCGCCGGCGAAAGCCAAAGACAGAAAACCGGAACACAGCAATGGGCTGGTCCGAAAAAGCAATGGGTTGATAAGAAACCATGGCAAGATCAAGAAAAATACACCATGGAATCCACTATGGATCAGGCATGCCAATGGCACACACCGAATCCGGCCAGGCCGGCGAATCACTTGACAAAAGATTGCTCCTGGACCAAGAGGTTGATGGAGAGAGGCATGATGAAAGATGCCAGAGACCAAGATTTCGAAAAAATTGCTGCCACCGCCACCGCTAACCGGGGCAAATACGCAACCTATTTTCGCTCATCCAAATCGGCCGCAGCAGCAGCAGCAAGAAGTTCACCAGGTGGCACATGGCAACAACCAAGCACCACCGGCACCTTTGGGCCGGAATGTTTACCAGGATCCGGACTTGTGCTGTGTTGTGTTCGTAACAGAGCCAAGGGACCGGCAAAGTGTGCATCGCCGTTCCATGGAAGTGAACGCGGTGATACCGGCAGTACCGAAGTACATGTTGTGGTCAGATCAGGAAATCACCTGGTCATTTAAGGATCATCCGAAAGTGATGTCGGATCCGGGCGGATATGCTTTGATAGTGGATCCAATCATGCATGGGCCATCGACGCGAGTCTGGTTTAGCAAAGTGCTGGTGGACAATGGTAGCAGCATAAACATGATGTACCGGCACACCATGCATACACTGGGCATAATGATGACCCACAAGTATAGGGGGTGTATCGTAGTACTTTCGATAAATAAGAGTGTCGAACCCAACGAGGAGCAGAAGGTGTTGACAAGCAGTTTCGATGAAGGATTCACTGTAAATGCTCACAGACAAGTATTCAGGGGGTTTTAGTATAGCAGATAAATAAAGTACAAGTAAGTAAAATGCGAGAGTAATAATTGCAGCGAGTGGCCCAATCCTCTTTAGCACAAAGGACAAGCCGGTTTGTTTACTTATAATGACCTAACGTTCTTGAGGACACACGGGAATTTAGTCTAGTGCTTTCGCTTCATATAGCTGATTAATCTTCATTGTTTTGATAAGTGTTGTGTGGGTGAACCTATGCTAATGCACCGCCCTTCCTAGGACTAATACATACTTGTGATTATACCCCTTGCAAGCATCCGCAAATACAAGAAAGTAATTAAGATAAATCTAACCACAAACTCTGAGATCCTGCTATCCCTCCTGCATCGATATACCAACGGGGGTTTAGGTTTCTGTCACTCCGGCAACCCCGCAATTAGCAAACGAATACAAGATGTATTCCCCTAGGCCCATAAATGGTGAAGTATCATGTAGTCGATGTTCACATGACACCACTAGAAGAATAACACCACAACTTAAATATCATAACATTGAATACTAACCAACATAATTCACTACTAACATTTAGACTTCACCCATGTCCTCAAGAACTAAACGAACTACTCACGAGACATCATATGGAACATGATCAGAGGTGATATGATGATGAATAACAATCTGAACATAAACCTTGGTTCAATGGTTTCACTCAATAGCATCAATAACAAGTAGAAATCAATATCGGGAGAGTTTCCCCTACCAAACAATCAAGATCCAACCCTAATTGTTACAGCGGTGACGAGGTGCAGCGGTGGAGACGGCGGTGATGATGATGGAGATGATGGTGATGATGATGGAGATGATGTCCAGCTCGATGACGATGACGATGGCGTCGATTTCCCCCCGGAGGGAATTTCCCGGCAGATTTCAGCCTGCCGGAGAGCTCTTTTCTCTCTGGTGTTTTCCCCGCAGAGGCGGCTGTGACTCTTCGCGACTATCCTATGGAGCTTAGGTTTTTGGGATGAAGAAGTACGCGAAGGAGAGGAGGCCAGAGGGGGCTGTGGGCCCCCTCCTCACAAAGCGGCGCGGCCGGCCTTGGCCGCGCCGGCCTATGAGGTGGGCCCATGGCGGCCCTCCTCGGCCCCTCCCGGCTCCCTTCTTCTGGAAAATAGGATTTTTCATATAATTTCCGTCAATTGTTGATCTTCCGAAATATTGCATTCTGACGGCGCTTTTTCCAGCAGAATCCTGACTCCGGTGCGCGATCCTCCAATAATCATGAAACATGCAAAATAGATGAAATAACATAAGTATCATCTCCAAATATGAAATATATCAATGAATAACAGCAAATTATGATATAAAATAGTGATGCAAAATGGACGTATCAACTCCCCCAAGCTTAGACTTCGCTTGTCCCCAAGCGAAACTGAACTCAGTAAACAGGACCACATGTTTATGGAGTGAAGAGTCGATAAATAAAATACGGACAAGAAGCATCATATTCATTCACACAAGACATTCTAGTGAACAACTTCCTCATATAATTCAACTTGAAACAAGTAGAAGGTAATCACAAATAAAGGTGCATAGGAAATCATAATTGGTGATGGCAAACTTTGTTCTTGGTCAGAGAACAGTTAACAGATTATACTTATCTATTGAGCAGCGCTCTCATATTAAAGCTTATAATAAACTTGCATACTCAATCATAGTAATCTCCTCATAATCATTGATAACTTTCAAAGCTATGTTCATTCAGATAAAACTTGTACTTAAACAAGGAAGAATAAAAGGCATGATTAAGTAGATCACAATATAGATGGTTGGATCACAACAACTCAATTGCTTGCTTAAGATGGAGGGAAATAGGTTTACTGACTCAACATAAAGTAAAAGATAGGCCCTTCGCAGAGGGAAGCAGGGATTAAATCATGTGCTAGAGCTTTTAAGTTTTGAAATCATATAGAGAGCATAAAGTAAAGTTTTGAGAGGTGTTTGTTGTTGTCAACGAATGGTAATGGGTACTCTAACCCCCTTGCCAAACAGACTTCCAAAGAGCGGCTCCCATGAAGGACGTTATCTCTATCAGCAAGGTAGATCATCCCCCTTCTCTTTTGTTTACACATGTACTCTAGTTTATTTAAGGATGACACTCCTCCCAACCTTTGCTTTCTCAAGCCATGGCTAACCGAATCCTCGGGTGCCTTCCAACATTTCACAAACCATGGAGGAGTGTCTATTGCAAAATTAAGTTGCTTACTGATGAATCAGGGCAAAACATGTGAAGAGAATTATTAATGAAAGTTAATTAATTGGGGCTGGGAACCCGTTGCCAGCTCTTTTGCAAAATTATAGGATAAGCGGATGAAGCCACTAGTCCATTAATGGAAGCTGCCTAACAAGACTGAAAGATAAAACACCACATACTTCCTCATGAGCTATAAAACATTGACACAAATAAGAGGTAATAATTTTTTGAATAGTTTAAAGGTAGCACATGAAGTATTTACTTGGAATGGCAGGGAAATACCACATAATAGGTAGTTATGGTGGACACTGATGGCATAGGTTTGGTTTAAGGGTCTGGATGCACGAGAGTATTATCTCCAGGTCTTTGGCTAGCAAGGTTAATTAGCAAGCATAAGAGTTGAGGGAAACAAACAAATATACATGTGATAGAAACAATCATGCATCTTCCTTGTAAGCACAAACAAATTTAACTTCAGAATACTAAGTGATACGTCTCCGACGTATCGATAATTTCTTATGTTCCATGCCACATTATTGATGATATCTACATGTTTTATGCATACTTTATGTCATATTTATGCATTTTCCGGCACTAACCTATTAACGAGATGCCGAAGAGCCACTTCTTTTTCTCTGCTGTTTTTGGTTTGAGAAATCCTACGAAGGAAATATTCTCGGAATTGGACGAAATCAACGCCCGGGGGCCTATTTTTACACGAAGCTTCAAGACCGAGGGGAGACGAAGTGGGGCCACGGGCGCCGCCACACTGGGCGGCGCGGAGGGGGCCCGCGCGGCCCTAGTGTGTGGGGCCCCCGTGACTCTCCGACTCCGCCCTTCCGCCTACTTAAAGCCTCCGTCGCGAAACCCCAGTGTCGAGAGCCACGATACGGAAAACCTTGCGAGACGCCGCGCCGCCAATCCCATCTCGGGATTCAGGAGATCGCCTCCGGCACCCCGCCGGAGAGGGAATCATCTCCCGAGGACTCTTCACCGCCATGATCGCCTCGGAGTGATGAGTGAGTAGTTCACCCCTGGACTATGGGTCCATAGCGGTAGCTAGATGGTCGTCTTCTCCTTATGTGCTTCATTGTCGGATCTTGTGAGCTGCCTAACATGATCAAGATCATCTATCTGTAATGCTATATGTTGTGTTTGTCGGGATCCGATGGATAGAGAATACTATGTTATGTTGATTATCAATCTATTACCTATGTGTTGTTTATGATCTTGCATGCTCTCCGTTATTAGTAGAGGCTCTGGCCAAGTTTTTGCTCTTAACTCCAAGAGGGAGTATTTATGCTCGATAGTGGGTTCATGCCTCCATTAAATCTGGGACAGTGACAGAAAGTTCTAAGGTTGTGGATGTGTTGTTGCCACTAGGGATAAAACATTGATGCTATGTCGAGGATGTAGTTATTGATTACATTACGCACCATACTTATTGCAATTGTCTGTTGTTTGCAACTTAATACTGGAAGGGGTTCGGATGATAACCTGAAGGTGGACTTTTTAGGCATAGATGCATGTTGGATAGCGGTCTATGTACTTTGTCGTAATGCCCAATTAAATCTCACTATACTCATCATATCATGTATGTGCATGGTCATGCCCTCTCTATTTGTCAATTGCCCGTTGTAATTTGTTCACCCAACATGCTATTTATCTTATGGGAGAGACACCTCTAGTGAACTGTGGACCCCGGTCCTATTCTTTTACATTAAATACAATCTGCTGCAATACTTGTTTTACTGTTCTTCGCAAACAATCATCATCCACACTATACATCTAATCCTTTGTTACAGCAAGCCGGTGAGATTGACAACCTCACTGTTCGTTGGGGCAAAGTACTTTGGTGTTGTGCAGGTTCACGTTGGCGCGGAATCACGGTGTTGCGCGCACTACATCCGCCGCCATCAACCTTCGACGTGCTTCTTGGCTCCTACTGGTTCGATAAACCTTGGTTTCTTACTGAGGGAAAACTTGCTGTGCGCATCATACCTTCCTCTTGGGGTTCCCAACGAACGTGTGTATTACACGCCATCAAGCATATTTTCGCCGTTGTCGGGAGATCAAGACACGCTGCAAGGGAGTCTCCACAATCCAATCATCTTTAATTTGTTTTTGTCTTGCTTTATTTTATTTACTTTCTTGTTTGCTGCATTATATCAAAACACAAAAAAATTAGTTGCTAGTTTTACTTTATTCTTGTCTTGTTCTCTATATCAAAAACACACAAAAAATTTAAGTTACTTGCATTTATTTTATCTAGTTTACTTTATTTACTACTGCTAAAATGGGTACTCCTGAAAATACTAAGTTGTGTGATTTCACAACCACAAATAATAATGATTTCTTATGCACACCTATTGCTCCACCTGCTACTACAGCAGAATTCTTTGAAATTAAACCTGCTTTACTGAATCTTGTTATGCGAGAGCAATTTTCTGGTGTTAGTTCTGATGATGCTGCTACCCATCTCAATAATTTCGTTGAACTATGTGAAATGCAAAAATATAAGGATGTAGATGGTGACATTATAAAATTAAAATTGTTTCCTTTCTCTTTAAGAGGAAGAGCTAAAGATTGGTTGCTATCTCTGCCTAGAAATAGTATTGATTCATGGACTAAATGCAAGGATGCTTTTATTGGTAGATATTATCCCCTGCTAAAATTATATCTTTGAGGAGTAGCATAATGAATTTTAAACAATTGGATAATGAGCATGTTGCACAAGCTTGGGAAAGAATGAAATCTTTGGTTAAAAATTGCCCTACCCATGGACTGACTACTTGGATGATCATCCAAACCTTTTATGCAGGACTGAACTTTTCTTCGCGGAACCTATTGGATTCAGCTGCTGGAGGTACCTTTATGTCCATCACTCTTGGTGAAGCAACAAAGCTTCTTGATAATATGATGATTAATTACTCTGAATGGCACACGGAAAGAGCTCCACAAGGTAAGAAGGTAAATTCTGTCGAAGAAACCTCTTCCTTGAGTGATAAGATTGATGCTATTATGTCTATGCTTGTGAATGATAGGACTAATGTTGATCCTAATAATATTCCGTTAGCTTCATTGGTTGCTCAAGAAGAACATGTTGATGTAAACTTCATTAAAAATAATAATTTCAACAACAATGCTTATCGGAACAATTCTAGTAATAACTATAGGCCATATCCTGCTAGTGGTAATGATCATGGTAATTCTTATGGTAGATATGAGGAAAAGATGCTAGAAATTGAAAGATCCACTAAGAGCTTTATGCAATCACAATATGAGCAAAATAAATTGTTTACTAAAACTATGAATGAACAATCTACCTTGTTGAAAAATATAGGAAATCAACTTGAAAATTTGAATATGGGGATTTCGGGTTTGCAAACTAAGATTTCAAATGCTGAAAACCGAATCTCATACCTGTCTGCGTCACAATCCTCCTTAATTAATAAAATGGCTGCTAAACCTGAGGATATTGAAAATAAGATTGTTACTACAGCAAATGCCATCCAAGTTCGAATTAATGAAAATATTAGATTGATGGCTGAATTGCATGCTAGGTGGGAAAGAAGAAAATGAAAAACTAGCTAAAGAGAATAATGTAGCTAAAGTTTGGACTATTACCACCACTAGCAATGCTAATGCTCCACAAGTTGCTGCACCTCCTACTAATAATGGTAAAAGGATTGGTGTTGGCAATGTTTCCACTTCTAATGCAAAGCCTGCAACTGCTAAAACTGCTGAAACTGCCTGTGATAAAACTGCTGAAATTTTTTCCAACGTTGGGGATGATGATCCCATTGCTGTAGATCATAATGGTTTAGACTTTGATGATTGCCACATCTCTGAAGTCATAAAGTTTTTACAAAAGCTTGCTAAAAGTCCCAATGCTAGTGCTATAAATTTAGCCTTTACAAAACATATTACGAATGCTCTCATAAAAGCTAGAGAAGAGAAACTAGAACGTGAAGCTTCTATTCCTAGAAAGTTAGAAGATGGTTGGGAGCCTATCATTAAGATGAGGGTCAATGATTTTGATTGTAATGCTTTATGTGATCTTGGTGCAAGTATTTGTTATGCCTAAGAAAATTTATGATATGCTTGACTTGCCACCATTGAAGAATTGTTATTTGGATGTTAATCTTGTTGATAATGTCACAAAGAAACCTTTGGGGAGAGTTGATAATGTTCACATTACCGTTAACAATAACCTTGTCCCCGTTGATTTTGTTGTCTTGGATATTGAATACAATGCATCTTGTCCCATTATATTGGGAAGACCTTTCTTCGAACTGTTGGTGCCACCATTGATATGAAGGAAGGTAATATTAAATATCAATTTCCTCTCAAGAAAGGTATGGAACACTTCCCTAGAAAGAGAATGAAGTTACCTTATGATTCTATTATTAGAACAAGTTATGATGTTGATGCTTCGTCTCTTGATAATACTTGATACACACTTTCTGCGCCTAGCTGAAAGGCGTTAAATAAAAGCGCTTATGGGAGACAACCCATATTTTTACTTCAGTACTTTTATTTTATATTTGAGTCTTGGAAGTTGTTACTACTGTAGCAACCTCTCCTTATCTTAGTTTTGTGCATTGTTGTGCCAAGTAAAGTCGTTGATAGTAAGGTTCATACTAGATTTGGATTACTGCGCATAAACAGATTTCTTTGCTGTCACGAATTTTGATCTAATTCTCTGTAGGTAACTCAGAAAATTATGCCAATTTACGTGCGTGATCCTCAGATATGTACGCAACTTTCATTCAATTCGGGCATTTTCATTTGAGCAAGTCTGGTGCCACTTTAAAATTCGTCTTTACGAACTGTTCTGTTTTGACAGATTCTGCATTTTATTTCGCATTGCCTTTTTTGCTATGTTGGATGAATTTCTTTGTTCCATTAATGTCCAGTAGCTTTGTGCAATGTCCAGAAGTGTTAAGAATGATTATGTCACCTCTGAACATGTAAATTTTTATTGTGCACTAACCCTCTAATGAGTTGTTTCGAGTTTGGTGTGGAGGAAGTTTTCAAGGATCAAGAGAGGGAGATGATATAATATGATCAAGGAGAGTGAAAGCTCTAAGCTTGGGGATGCCCGGTGGTTCACCCCTGCATATTTTAAGAAGACTCAAGCGTCTAAGCTTGGGGATGCCCAAGGCATCCCCTTCTTCATCGACAACATTATCAGGTTCCTCCCCTGAAACTATATTTTTATTCCATCACATCTTATGTGCTTTGCTTGGAGCGTCGGTTTGTTTTTGTTTTTGTTTTTGTTTGAATAAAATGGATCCTAGCATTCATTGTGTGGGAGAGAGACACGCTCCGCTGTTGCATATGGACAAATATGTCCTTAGGCTTTACTCATAGTATTCATGGCGAAGGTTGAATCTTCTTCGTTAAATTGTTATATGGTTGGAATCGGGAAATGCTACATGTAGTAATTCTAAAATGTCTTGAATAATTTGATACTTGGCAATTGTTGTGCTCATGTTTAAGCTCTTGCATCATATACTTTGCACCTATTAATGAAGAAATACATAGAGCTTGCTAAAATTTGGTTTGCATAATTGGTCTCTCTAAAGTCTAGATAATTTCTAGTATTGAGTTTTGAACAACAAGGAAGACGGTGTAGAGTCTTATAATGTTTACAATATGTCTTTTATGTGAGTTTTGCTGCACCGGTTCATCCTTGTGTTTGTTTCAAATAACTTTGCTAGCCTAAACCTTGTATCGAGAGGGAATACTTCTCATGCATCCAAATCATTGAGCCAACCACTATGCCATTTGTGTCCACCATACCTACCTTCTACATGGTATTTCTCCGCCATTCCAAAGTAAATTGCTTGAGTGCTACCTTTAAAATTTCCATTCTTTACCTTTGCAATATATAGCTCATGGGACAAATAGCTTAAAAACTATTGTGGTATTGAATATGTACTTATGCATTTTATCTCTTATTAAGTTGTTTGTTGTGCGATAACCATGTTCTGGGGACGCCATCAACTACTCTTTGTTGAATATCATGTTAGTTGCTATGCATGTCCGTCTTGTCTGAAGTAAGGGAGATTTACCACTCATTTAATGGTTAGAGCATGCATATTGTTAGAGAAGAACATTGGGCCGCTAACTAAAGCCATGAATCATGGTGGAAGTTTCAGTTTTGGACATATATCCTCAATCTCATATGAGAACATTAATTGTTGCTACATGCTTATGCATTAAAGAGGAGTCCATTATCTGTTGTGTATGTTGTCCCGGTATGGATGTCTAAGTTGAGAATAATCAAAAGCGAGAAATCCAAATGCGAGCTTTCTCCTTAGACCTTTGTACAGGCGGCATAGAGGTACCCCTTTGTGACACTTGGTTAAAACATGTGTATTGCGATGACAATCCCGGTAATCCAAGCTAATTAGGACAAGGTGCGGGCACTATTAGTATACTATGCATGAGGCTTACAACTTGTAAGATATAATTTACATAACACATATGCTTTATTACTACCGTTGACAAAATTGTTTCGTGTTTTCAAAACCAAAGCTCTAGCACAAATATAGCAATCAATGCTTCCCTCTGCGAAGGGCCTTTCTTTTACTTTTATGTTGAGTCAGTTCACCTATCTCTTTCCACCTCAAAAAGCAAACACTTGTGTGAACTGTGCATTGATTCTTACATACTTGCATATTGCACTTGTTATATTACTTTACATTGACAATATCCATGAGATATACATGTTATAAGTTGAAAGCAACCGCTGAAACTCAATCTTCCTTTGTGTTGCTTCAATACCTTTACTTTGATTTATTGCTTTATGAGTTAACTCTTATGCAAGACTTATTGATGCTTGTCTTGAAAGTACTATTCATGAAAAGTCTTTGCTTTATGATTCATTTGTTTACTCATGTCATTACCATTGTTTTGATCGCTGCATTCATTACATATGCTTACAATAGTATGATCAAGGTTATGATGGCATGTCACTCCAGAAATTATCTTTGTTATCGTTTACCTGCTCGGGACGAGCAGGAACTAAGTTTGGGGATGCTGATACGTCTCCGACGTATCGATAATTTCTTATGTTCCATGCCACATTATTGATGATATCTACATGTTTTATGCATACTTTATGTCATATTTATGCATTTTCCGGCACTAACCTATTAACGAGATGCCGAAGAGCCGATTCTGTTTTGCTGTTTTTGGTTTCAGAAATCCTACAAAGGAAATATTCTCGGAATTCGAAATCAACGCCCGGGGGCCTATTTTTACACGAAGCTTCCAAGACCGAGGGGAGACGAAGTGGGGCCACGGGGTGCCGCACACACTAGGGCGGCGCGGCCTAGAGGGGGCCCGCGCGGCCCTGGCGTGGGGCCCCCGTGACTCTCCGACTCCGCCCTTCCGCCTACTTAAAGCCTCCGTCGCGAAACCCCCGGTCGAGGCCACGATACGGAAAACCTTAGAGACGCCGCCGCCGCCAATCCCATCTCGGGGATTCAGGAGATCGCCTCCGGCACCCTGGGAGAGGGGAATCATCTCCCAGAGGACTCTTCACCGCCATGATCGCCTCCGGAGTGATGAGTGAGTAGTTCACCCTGGACTATGGGTCCATAGCAGTAGCTAGATGGTCGTCTTCTCCTTATGTGCTTCATTGTCGGATCTTGTGAGCTGCCTAACATGATCAAGATCATCTATCTGTAATGCTATATGTTGTGTTTGTCGGGATCCGATGGATAGAGAATACTATGTTATGTTGATTATCAATCTATTACCTATGTGTTGTTTATGATCTTGCATGCTCTCCGTTATTAGTAGAGGCTCTGGCCAAGTTTTTTCTCTTAACTCCAAGAGGGAGTATTTATGCTCGATAGTGGGTTCATGCCTCCATTAAATCTGGGACAGTGACAGAAAGTTCTAAGGTTGTGGATGTGCTTGTTGCCACTAGGGATAAAACATTGATGCTATGTCCGAAGATGTAGTTATTGATTACATTACACACCATACTTAATGCAATTGTCTGTTGTTTGCAACTTAATACTGGAAGGGGTTCGGATGATAACCTGAAGGTGGACTTTTTAGGCATAGATGCATCTTGGATAGCGGTCTATGTACTTTGTCGTAATGCCCAATTAAATCTCACTATACTCATCATATCATGTATGTGCATGGTCATGCCCTCTCTATTTGTCAATTGCCCGACTGTAATTTGTTCACCCAACATGCTATTTATCTTATGGGAGAGACACCTCTAGTGAACTGTGGACCCCGGTCCTATTCTTTTACATTAAATACAATCTGCTCCAATACTTGTTTTACTGTTCTTCGCAAACAATCATCATCCACACTATACATCTAATCCTTTGTTACAGCAAGCCGGTGAGATTGACAACCTCCTTTGTTTCGTTGGGGCAAAGTACTTTGGTTGTTGTGCAGGTTCCACGTTAGCTGGAATCCCTGGTGTTGCGCCGCACTACATCCCGCCGCCATCAACCTTCGACGTGCTTCTTGGCTCCTACGGTTCGATAAACCTTGGTTTCTTACTGAGGAAAACTTGCTGCTGTGCGCATCATACCTTCCTCTTGGGGTTCCCAACGAACGTGTGTATTACACGCCATCACTAAGCTAGGAACTAACAAGAAAGATAATAACATATCTACATGTATTTCCTCTTTTCTACTCAAATTCAAGGTGTTGTTGCTATTGACCCAAGCTAAGTTTGCCAAAACCAAATAGGTTTACTCAATGCTCCCAAAGTGATACCAATACTAACAACAAGATTAATCATATAATAGAGATTGCAAACTAAAATAAGATGTGCAATATGTAAATGATAGGACTTCTCATTAATATTCCATAACGATAACTCACACCAAGGGATACATAGATAACCACTAAAGAGAGATACTTCCATACCGCAACACATCTTATATGATAACTTCCCTACTCATGATATGACACTACTTGATAGTAAAAAGTAAAAGATGGTGATGGTGTGATACCGCGGCACTCCCCCAAGCTTGGAACAAACCAAGGGGTGCCAATACCGATGATGAATTACTCCTCGGCGGTGGTGATGATGAATTCCTGATAAGCTTCTCAACGAGCTCCTTTAGCTCATCAATCTGTACGTGAGGTTGCGGATCATCTCTGAATTGTGCTCGACGCGGTTAAGAAGCATGTCCGACGATGAGTCCCAACTCTTAGAGTTGTTTCCCCACTCTTCAGCTTCAGGCTTCATCCTTCCTGCAGTGTTAGAACGATCTATATCCCAGTTGCTGGGCAACCTTTGGGAACCCTTTCATTTTGACTATTATGAATTAGAATATGAAAGGGGCGGTAAGTGCCTGGAGGAAATGTCCTTGGAGCTAGGTAGTGACGGGGGACTCTTCCTCCGGTGCTAATCCGTGCGCTTTTCTTGGCGTTGAACGGATTTGACACCACTCCGATGCTTGCAACGGTGGCACGCGGGTATACTCGCGGAACTTCCTCAACTTCTTCTTCATCCTTCTTGAATTCTTCTTTCAACTCGGGATCTTGAATATCTTCCTCCGAAGGCTCCTTCTCCTTGTTGTTGGAGACCATGGTGCTTCTAGATCAAAGACAGATCCTGGCAGAAACAGCTCGAAACAAAACACGACGAGAAAACGATATACGGACCTCCAGGGGTCCGGGAGATTATATAGCAAAAAATTTCGCGACAGAGGGAAAGTACCAGGTCGAACCAAAGTCGGAGAGGAGCAACGAGGGGCCCTCCTCACAGGGCGGCGCGGCCAGGCTGGGGCTCGCGCCGGCCTGTGGGGGCACGCCCTCGTGCGTCTCCTCCACTCCGTTTCGATCTCGTAATTTTTCATATTTTCCAAAAGTTGCAAAAACATTGTTCGGAAAGTTAAACGCGGACTTTTTCTTACCAGAACTGTTACCTATTCAAAGTCGAACTCTGCAGGACTGTCAACTTGGCCTTTGATGAAGGCCTCCGGAGTTACCACTTGAATAACATCAACATCTTTATTATAAGAATCACCGGAGATATAATGCTTGAGTCTTTGTCCATTCACCACTTGTGTGGCATTACCTTGCAGAGAGCTAATTTTAATTGCTCCTGATCGATACACCTCATCAATGACATATGGTCCTTCCCATTTTGAGAGTAATTTCCCTGCAAAAAATCTGAGACGAGACCGATACAATAGGACTTTATCTCCAACATTAAATTCTCTTTTGATAATTCTTCTATCATGCCATTTCTTAACTTTCTCTTTAAAGAGTTTAGCATTTTCATAAGCTTCAATTCTCCATTCATCTAGAGAACTCAATTGTAGCAATCTCTTCTTACCGGCAAGTTTAGGATCTTTATTTAGTTCTCTTACAGCCCAATAAGCTTTGTGCTCTAGTTCTAAAGGTAAATGACAAGCTTTCCCATAAACCATTTTATATGGTGACATACCCATGGGATTTTTATAAGCAGTTCTATAAGCCCATAATGCTTCCTTCAATTTAATAGCCCAGTTCTTTCTAGATTTATTAACAGTCTTTTGCAAGATAGATTTAATCTCTCTATTTGATAATTCTACTTGCCCACTAGTTTGAGGATGATAAGCGGAAGCAATCCTATGATTAATACCATATTTAGCAAGAGTTATTCTAAAACCAACATGAATAAAATGAGAACCTCCATCAGTCATAATATATCTAGGAACTCCAAATCTAGGAAAAATAATATCTAAAAGCATTCTTAGAGAGGTCTCACCATCAGCACTTTTTGTAGGTATGGATTCCACCCATTTAGTAACATAATCAGCGACAAGTATATGAGTGTTACCTTCTGAAGAAGGGAAAGGCCCCATGAAGTCAAATCCCCAACAATCGAATGGTTCAATAACAAGAGTATAATTCATAGGCATTTCATTGCGTCTGGAGATATTACCAACCCTTTGACATTCATCACAAGACAAAATAAACTTTCTTGCATCTTTGAAGAGAGTTGGCCAATAAAAACCTTTTTGCGCGGTTCTATCTCCGCGTGATGTCCTCCATAAACACTACCATGACACTTACTCAATATCTCTTGTTGTTCATATTCGGGAACACATCTTCGCAGAATACCATCCACTCCTTCTTTATATAAGTGTGGGTCATCCCAAAAATAATGCCTCAAGTCATAAAAGAATTTCCTCCTTTGCTGAGCTGAAAAGGTTGGAGGCAAGTACTTGGAAACAATAAAGTTAGCATAATCAGCATACCAAGGACTATCTCGCGAGCTCACCTTTATTACAGCCAATTGTTCATTTGGAAAACTATCATTAACAGGAACATGATCATAAGCAATATTTTCCAATCTAGACAAATTATCAAGCAACAGGATTATCAGCACCTTTCCTATCTATAATATGTAAATCAAATTCTTGCAAAAGAAGTACCCATCTAATAAGCCTTGGCTTAGCATCTTTCTTTGCCATAAGGTATCTAATTGCAGCATGATCAGTATGAATTGTAACTTTCGAATCAACAATATAGGATCTAAACTTATCACAAGCAAAGACTACAACTAATAATTCTTTTTCAGTTGTAGCATAATTTCTTTGAGCAGCATCAAGAGTTTTGCTAGCATAATGAATAACATTCAATTTCTTATCTACTCGCTGTCCAAGAACAGCACCTGAAGCAAAATCACTAGCATCACACATAATTTCAAAAGGTAAATTTCAATCAGGAGGTTCAACTACAGGAGCAGTTGTTAAGGCTTTCTTTAGAGTTTCAAAAGCTTCCTTACAATCATCATCAAAAACAAAAGGTACATCTTTTTGAAGAAGATTAGTAAGAGGCTTTGAAATCTTAGAAAAGTCTTTAATAAATCTCCTATAAAACCCAGCATGACCAAGAACACTACGAATACCTTTAACATCCCTAGGATAGGGCATCTTCTCAATTGCTTCAACTTTAGCTCTATCAACTTCAATACCTCTGAAATTTTATGTCCCAATACAATTCCTTCATTAACCATAAATGGCATTTCTCCCAATTAAGAACAAGGTTAGTTTCTTCACATCTCTGCAAAACTTTATCAAGGTTTCGCAAGCAATTATCAAAAGAATTCCCATAGACAGAAAAATCATCCATGAATACCTCTACAATATTCTCAAAAAAGCCATGAAAAATAGCAGACATGCATCTTTGAAAAGTAGCAGGAGCATTACATAAACCAAAAGGCATACGCCTATAAGCATAAGTTCCATAGGGACAAGTGAAAGTGGTTTTCTCTTGATCTTTAGTTTTAACAGCAATTTGTGAAAACCCAGAATAACCATCAAGAAAGCAAAAATGAGTATTTTTAGACAACCTCTCTAACATTTGATCAATAAAGGGTAAAGGGTAATGATCTTTCTTAGTAACTTTATTAACTTTTCGATAATCAATGCACATTCTATACCCTACAACTACTCTTTGAGGGATGAGCTCATCATTATCATTAGGCACAACAATCATTCCTCCTTTCTTAGGAACACAATGCACAGGACTAACCCATCTACTATCAGCAATAGGATATATAATACCAGCTTCAAGAAGTTTTAATACCTCATTCCTTACCACCTCCTTCATTTTCGGAATTAGACGACGTTGATGTTCAACAACAGGCTTCGCATCATCTTCCATATTGATAGCATGTTGGCAAATAGAGGGAGAAATCCCCTTCAAGTCATCAAGAGTGTAGCCAATAGCTCCTCGGTGTTTCTTCAATATTTCCAATAACCTTTCTTCCTCAATATCTGAAAGCTTAGAACTAATAATAACAGGATATATTTTCTTATCATCAATATGAGCATACTTAAGATTATCAGGCAACGGTTTTAAATCAAAAACAGGATCTTCCTTTGGTGGTGGTGTTGTACCTAAATCTTTGACCGGCAAGTCATGTTTAAGAATAGGTTGACGAAGGAAAATTTCATCAAGCTCATTCCTTTCTTCCCTAAAGACTTCACTCTCACTATCCTCCAAATGTTGCAAAGGATTATTAGGAGCAAGAGCAATAGACGCACACTGTTCAACTCTAAAATCATTATTAGGCAAATCAGCTTTATAAGGAGTTTTGGCAAATTTAGAGAAATTAAACTCATAAGATTCACCAGCAAATTTAGTCATAATTTTTCCTTCTTGCAATCTATAACAGCTCCACAAGTATTTAGGAAAGGTCTACCAAAAATAATAGGACAATACTTACTAGCAGCAGAACCAAGTACCAAAAAGTCAGCAGGATATTTAATCTTACCACATAGAACTTCCACATCTCGAACAATACCAATAGGAGAGATAGTTTCTCTATTAGCTAGCCGAATAACCACATCAATATCTTCAAGTTCACAAGAACCAATTTCATGCATGATCTCCGTATAAAGCTCATAAGGAATGGCACTAATACTTGCACCAATGTCACATAAACCATAATAACAATGATCACCAATTCTAACAGAGAGCATAGGAACACTGGCTTTCCTAGACTTATTAGGATGCGAAACAATATTAGAAGCATCTTCACAGAAAATAATATGACCATCTTCTACACTTTCAGTCACAAGATCTTTAATTATTGCAACAGCAGGTTCAACCTTTATTTGTTCTTCAGGTTCTATAGGTTTCTTTGCACTTTTATTAACCGCACTAGATATAACAGAGTACTCCTTCATTTTAGCAGGGAAAGGAGTTTTTTCAATATAAGCTTCAGGAAGAATATGATCAACAGTTTCAATTATAGCACATTTATTTATAGATGAATCAATTTTATCTTTATATGGTTCATGATACTTATCAAAATTCTTCCTAGGCAATTCAAAGTGAGAGGCAAAAGCTTTATAAAAGTTTGCAATGACTTGAGAATCAAGACCATAAGTAGCACTCATATTACGAAATTTATCAGTATCCATAAAAACTTCAATGCATTTATAATCATAGTTTATACCGACTCTCTATCTTTGTCGTTCTCCCATCCTTCAGTATTCTCCTGGATCCGATCAAGAAGGTCCCTTTTAAACACTTCTTTGTTGCGTGTAAATGATCCAGAACAAGAAGTATCCAGCAAAGTCTTATCTTGAAAAGACAATCTTGCATAGAAATTATCAATAATAATATTACCAGGAAGCTCATGAATGGGGCATTTGAGCATTAAAGACTTCAATCTCCCCCAAGCTTGGGCAATACTCTCTCCATCATGAGGCCAGAAATTATATATGCGGTTCGATCTTTGTGAATTTCACTTGGAGGATAGAATTTGGAATAAAATAAAGGCACAATGTCCTCCCAATTAAGAGAATCCCTATTCTTCAGCAATTTATACCAGTGCGCCGCTTTACCAGACAGCGATATAGAGAATAGTTTCTTCCTAACTTCATCCATAGCAATACCTGCACATTTGAATAACCCGCATAATTCATGTAAAAACAGTAAATGATCACCAGGATGGACAGTTCCATCCCCTTCATAGCGGTTATCCACAATACGTTCAATAATTTTCATAGGTATTTTGTATGGAACCTCTTTCTCTGGCGCCTCATCCACTACCTTTGCAGTAGTAGTAGATTTTCCAAAGAGGAATTCAAGAGAAGACCCCTCCATAATGAATTATAGCAGCAGGCAGAAATAAAAACAGCACGTACAGTAAAGGTTTTCCTTACCAATTCCACTTACCAATAGCGCTTCACTCCCCGGCAACGGCGCCAGAAAATAGTCTTGATGACCCACAAGTATAGGGGTGTATCGTAGTACTTTCGATAAATAAGAGTGTCGAACCCAACGAGGAGCAGAAGGTGTTGACAAGCGGTTTCGATAAAGGATTCTGTAAATGCTCACAGACAAGTATTCAGGGGGTTTTAGTATAGCAGATGAATAAAGTACAAGTAAGTAAAATGCGAGAGTAATAATTGCAGCGAGTGGCCCAATCCTTTTTAGCGCAAAGGACAAGCCGGTTTGTTTACTTATAATGACCAAATGTTCTTGAGGACACACGGGAATTTAGTCTAGTGCTTTCGCTTCATATAGCTGATTAATCTTCATTGTTTTGATAAGTGTTGTGTGGGTGAACCTATGCTAATGCACCGCCCTTCCTAGGACTAATACATATTTGTGATTATACCCTTGGAAGCATCCGCAAATACAAGAAAGTAATTAAGATAAATCTAACCACAGCCTTAAACTCGAGATCCTGCTATCCCTCTGCATCGATATACCAACGGGGGTTTAGGTTTCTGTCACTCCGCAACCCCGAATACAAGATGTATTCCCCTAGGCCCATAAATGGTGAAGTATCATGTAGTCGACGTTCACATGACACCACTAGAAGAATAACACCACAACTTAAATATCATAACATTGAATACTAACCAACATAATTCACTACTAACATTTAGACTTCACCCATGTCCTCAAGAACTAAACGAACTACTGACGAGACATCATATGGAACATGATCAGAGGTGATATGATGATGAATAACAATCTGAACATAAACCTTGGTTCAATGGTTTCACTCAATAGCATCAATAACAAGTAGAAATCAATACCGGGAGAGTTTCCCCTACCAAACAATCAAGATCCAACCCTAATTGTTACAGCGGTGACGAGGTGCAGCGGTGGAGACGGCGGTGATGATGATGGAGATGATGGTGATGATGATGGAGATGATGTCCAGCTCGATGACGATGACGATGGCGTTGATTTCCCCCTCCGGGAGGGAATTTCCCTGGCGGATTTCAGCCTGCTTGGAGAGCTCTTTTCTATCTGGTGTTTTTACGCCGCGAGGCGTGACTCTTCGCGACTATCCTCTGGAGCTTAGGTTTCGGACGAAGAAGTACGCGAAGGAGAGGAGGCCGAGAGGGGCGTGGGCCCCCTCCTCACAAGCGGCGCGGCCAGGCCTTGGCCCTCGCCGGCCTATGAGGTGGGCCCATGGCGGCCCTCCTCGGCTTCCCCTTCTGGCTCCCTTCGTCTTCTAGAAAAATAGGATTTTTCATATAATTTCCGTCAATTGTTGATCTTCCGAAATATTGCATTCTGACGGCGCTTTTTCCAGAATCCTGACTCCGGTGCGCGATCCTCCAATAATCATGAAACATGCAAAATAGATGAAATAACATAAGTATCATCTCCAAATATGAAATATATCAATGAATAACAACAAATTATGATATAAAATAGTGATGCAAAATGGACATATCACATAACACCAAACATGCTGGAGCCAACTCACACGACCTTCCACGACATCGTTCCGGGATTGTTCTGTTCGCCAATGGGCAAAGTCCGGGTTGATGTGTTGTTCGGGGGGCGTGACAATTGTCGCGTTGAAAACATTCTGTTCGAAGTGGTTGATCTCGACAGCCCTTACCATGCACTACTGGGAAGGCCGGCATTGGCAAGGTTCATGGCCTCAACTCATACCGCATACCTCAAGATGAAGATGCCGACACCCAATGGACCCTTAACTGTGGTGGGAAACTACAAAGTGTTGCTGGAAACCGCGTCCACCGGATCAAATCTGGCCGAGTCACTGGTGATAGCGGAGGAAAAAAGAAGAATTCAAACCACAGTCGCGTTGGCTCAATCCTCCCAGCTAAACTTAGCGGCAATGAGTGGCAACCTAGGCACACAAGCTTTCAAGCCAACTAAGGAAACAAAAGACATTGTGCTGGATCCGGCTTACCCAGAGCGCACCATCTGCATCAGTGCCGGCCTGAGTGAGGCATAGGAAAGCACGCTCGTCAACTTCCTCCGTGAGAATCTGAACATTTTCGCCTGGTCTACCGATGACTTGGTGGGTGTGCCGAGGGAGTTGGCTGAGTACTCTATGAATGTCCGGAAGGACGCGAAGCCTGTGAGACAACCTTTAAGTCGGTTTACGAAGATAGGAGGAAAATCATTGGAGAGGAAGTGACCAAGTTGCTGGTTTCCGGTTTCATCGTGGAAGTGCAAAGTGGCTAGCCAATCCGGTGCTGGTCGAGAAGAAAAAAGAGGAAGACCCCAAAGCTCCAAAGGTGTGGCGCATGTGCATTGACTACACCAACCTGAACAAGGCGTGCCCAAAAGATCCATTCCCGTTACCCCGGATTGATCAGGTGATCGATTCCACTGCTGGTTGTGAACTGTTGTCTTTTCTGGATGCTTATTCCGGTTTCCATCAAATTCCCCTGAAAAAGGAAGATCAAATAAAGACTGCGTTCATTACCCCCAACGGGTCTTATTGCTATGTCACTATGCCTTTTGGTTTGAGAAACACTGGCGCAACATACCAGCGTTGTATGCAAAAGTGCCTATTCGATCAAATCGGTAAAAACGTGCAAGTCTACGTAGACGATGTCGTGATAAAAACAAAGGTAAAAGACACCTTAATCGATGATCTGAGGCAAACATTTGACAACTTGCGAAGATTCCGGATGAAACTTAATCCGCTAAAATGTACCTTCGGTGTTCCTGCCGGAAAACTACTCGGCTTCCTGGTATCGAGCCGCGGTATAGAGGTTAACCCGGTAAAAATTCGAGCCATCGAAAGAATACGAATACCTCAAGACCTTAAAGATGTGCAAAAGTTTACCGGGAGCTTGGCATCGCTAAGCCGGTTCATAAGCCGGTTGGGGGAGAAAGCTTTACCGCTGTATGCCTTAATGAGAAAATCGGACACTTTCGTCTGGACCCCCCAGGCAGACGCATCGTTCAAGGAGCTAAAGAAAATGCTAGCCACGGCTCCGGTATTGGCTTCACCTTTGGAAAGGTAACCCATGTTGCTTTACATAGCAGCGACAAACCGGGTTGTGAGTGTTGTGGTTGTGGTAGAAAGAGAGGAGGAAGGAAAAAACCGTGTAGAGGCCGGTATATTACCTGAGCGAGGTGCTCTCCCTCTCAAAGCAAAACTACCCGCACTTCCAAAAAATGACCTACGGCGTGTTTATGGCCGCCACTAAGCTCAAACACTACTTTGAGGAGCATCCGATGAAGGTAGTAAGCGAGGCACCTATCTCGGAAATCATCGGCAACAAAGATGCCAGTGGCCGGATTGCCAAATGGGACATTCAGCTCTCACCGTACGTACCGGCTTACGAGAGACGAGACGCCATAAAATCACAAGCTTTGGCGGATTTCCTGGTTGATTGGGCTGAAATGCAATATAAGCCGCCTAAACCGGAAGTGGATTACTGGAAGATGCACTTTGATGGATCCAAACTCAAAGAGGGTCTTGGTGCAGGAGTGGTTCTCACCTCACCAAAAGGAGACCACTTGAGCTACGTGTTGCAGATACACTTCAGGGCATCAAACAATGTCACTGAGTATGAAGTTGTGGTCCATGGGCTCAAGGTCGCAAAAGAAATCGGCGTCCACCGGATCATTTGCTACGGTGATTCAGATTTGGTGGTACATCAGTGCTACGTAGATTGGGATGCGAAAGATGCCAACATGGCCGCATACCGGTTTCATCTGCAGAAGATTGTCAGATTCTTCGAGGGGTGTGAGTTCCACCACGTGCCACGGGCAGAAAATGAAGCCGCGGACACACTGTCCAAGCTAGGCTCATCCAGGCAAGAAATTCCTTCAGAATAGCTTTAACTCACCTAAGGAAACCGTCAATCAAACCCAGTCTGGAATCGGAGTCAATTTTTGCACCAGAATCCCACGTTGTGCCAATGGACATTGATGAAGGAAACCCGGGGACTGCTCCAACTGACCTAGGGACTTCGGGATCAAAACCGGAGGAAACCATGATGGTGGAGTACATGGAGATGGATGTACCGGTCTTTCTGGTTCGGGAAGCACCAACCTGGGTAAAACCTATTAAGGAAATCCTGATCAACGGAGGCTTACCGGCTGATGAAACCGAATCGAGAAGGATCCAACAGAGGTCCAAGGTGTACACCATCATCAATGGTGAAATGTACAAAAGAAGTGTTACCGGTGTCCTCAAACGGTGTGTGGAACCGGAAGAAGGAAAGGAGACGCTCATAGAAATTCACCAAGGAGAGTGCGGGCACCATGCCTCATCCAGGGCGCTCGTGGAAAAAGTGTTCCGACATGGGTTTTATTGGCCCACTGCTTTGGAGGATGCTGAGGACCTGGTCCGGAAATGCAATGGGTGCCAGAGGTACGCCAAGCAAAATCATACCCCAGCATCCGGTTTAAAAACGATACCAATAACTTGGCCATTTGTTGTTTGGTGCCTGGACATGGTTGGACCATTCAAAATGGCAAGAGGCAACGTGAATCACATCTTGGTGATGGTGGATAAATTTACCAAGTGGCTAGAGGTTAAGCCAATCGGAAAGTGTGATGGGCACATGGCGGTGAAGTTCTTGAAAGATGTCATTTTGCGGTATGGTTATCCGCACAGCATCATTACTAACAACGGGCCAAACTTTGCTCAAGGAGAGTTTAAGTGGTTCTGTGATGACAACAATATCTAGTAGGATATAGCCTCAGTTGCACACCCACAGGAAAATGGGCAAGTGGAGAGAACAAATGCACTTGTGCTTTCCGGTATCAAACCAAGGCTAATCGAACCACTCAAAAAAATGCCAGGATGTTGGCTTGATGAATTACCATCAGTGTTGTGGAGTATAAGAACCACATCAAACCTGTCCACCGGATACACACCATTCTTTATGGTATATGGAGCAGAAGCGGTCATACCAACCGACATCATCCATGACTCACCAGGAGTACAATTCTATACCGAAGAAGAGGTAAAAGAGGCCCGAGAAAATGATGTTGATTTGCTCGAGGAACAAAGAGAGCTGGCTTTGGCAAGATTGGCCATATATCAACAAAACCTCAGACGCTATCATAGCCGAAAAGGAACCGGAAGGAGACCTGTGTGCAGCGCACTGAGGGACGGCACAAACTCTCACCTCCGTGGGAAGGGCCTTTCATTGTGAGAAAGGCTCTACACAATGATGCCTACTACCTAATTGATGCACATGAATTGAAGAAAGGAAAGAAGGAGAGGTCAGGAGAAGAAACCAAGCGCTCGTGGAACATAGCTTTGCTTCGCCCTTTCTATTCCTGAAGATGTGATGTAAGGAGTTCCTTTTTGTACCTTATTTACTATGAATAAAGATGTCGGCACCTCTAATGTATCTCGGGGACTGCCTTTACCGAAATTGCACGCAATGTGTTTATTTTTTCTATCAACCCGTTTGCTTGTTGGAAACTTTCCTTTCCGGTTTGGTAACGTGCTAAACCTAAAGGAGTCTTCGACTTAGCTGTTGTCCGCAACCCGGCTTCATGGCAAGCAAGATAAAACGGAAGATTCTAAGCACGTGAAAGACGAGAAAGAAACCGAAAACAAACAATCCGAAGAAAGTTTAGCTAACCCCGGTCATACCGATTTTTTGTGAAAAAATTCGAGTTTCTTTCTAAGTTCAAGAAAGTGCTTGCTTGGCAAAATAACTTTGGGCCTCATACGTCAAACACCCAAAAGAGGTAGACAGAGCCAAAGCAAAAGAACCAACCGTGCATCGGATTGAATTCGGGAACGAATCCGGAATCTTCACCATGCAAGATTAAAGCAAACTGAAACAAACCGAAATGGTTTAAATCGCACAAAGCACCGGTTTAGCATATAAGCTTAAAGAGTCAAGAATGCAAACCTAACGGCTACTTAAGTGTCGCACAACCAAAAGGACTTAATGTTTTACATATTCCCACCGCGGCATACCGGGGGAAATTTCACCACATTGTTTTTCATGAGACTGGATCACGGTTCACTCGTAGAGCGGAGATGAGCTCTCTGGGGCTTGTGCATGAGCAGCAGGTATCTCTGGGACAGGTTCTGGGGCAGGTTCAGGAACGATTGGCGCTACCGGGGCTTGCTCTGGGTTGCCAGCGGCTGCTTCCTCGGGGATCTCGAGTTCAGCTTCAGCCTCGTCCTCTCCGGCTTCTTCTTCTTCCTCCTCCTCCTTGTCATGAGTGAATTCTTCCACGATGTCGGCAGGAGGAGGAATGAAGGTGTTGGTGGAGGCGTACTGGGCAATCCGGTAAGCACGGCCGCGGCGCTGCGCGGTCTTCTCAGGACTGTGTCGGTAGGGGCGCTCCCGCGCATGCTGTGCAAGGCATCCAGGTCCAGCCCTTCGTACCATGAGCAAGCAAACCGGAGCGCTGCATCGGCCCCGGCACGCGCTGAGGCATGCCACCACTCGCTGAACCTCCTACCGGCGTCCTTGAGCCGTTGAGAGAGAAGAGTGAGGTTATCCGGCATGGGCTCCCCGGGCCACAAGAACTTGAAGATCTGGAGGGCGACTTCCGGCAACTCACTAAGATGCCGGTCGACGACCCTCATGTGGGTGATCCGGGTGTGCAGCGCGGTGAGGTGGTCATAGGCATTCCAGGGAGCGTCGGGGTCGGGAACAGCATTCTCGGCCCGGAGCTTGGTAACCCTCACATGCGCGCGTGCCTGGGAGTCCGGAAACAGCTCTAGGAAAAATCAAAAGAAAGCGGTATAAGAATACACTGGTAAAGAATGCAAGATGGCAAGCATAAAGAGAAAATGGCACTTACTGAGCACTTGGGCGTCGGTGTCTATGATCATCTGATCAAGCGAAGCTTGATTCGCTGACTATTCCAGCTTTGGGGACTAATGTCGGGGGGATGGCCCCGGGTAGGCCAAGACTATGGAAAATAAGCCATAGTATGGTAGTGGTAAACTGGATCACAGAGCGATCCAGATTCTAAACTTAAGTTCAGCTAAGCGGAGCTGGTATGAACCGGTATCCCAAGAGGGGTATACCGGAGTATTGGCTATAAGGAGTTTGTACCACCAAATACCAAGGTACCGGAACTCAGAGGTATACCGGTATCTAATTACTGTAGCCTATCGGAACTTCAGTCAAAGATTCCACCAAGGACAAAAGGACAAGGATGTGCGAAGCACTTCAGCTTTAATCAAAGCACTAGCGCCAAAGGAGAAGATGACGTAAAAGATACCGGACGAGGTCAGCAGTCCCTGATTAAAGACAGAACTGGAGTCAGCTGGGCCAAAGTAGCTTTATAAAGTAGCTTAGCTCATCCTAGATTCCATCAGGGTTTCTTCCCTTGTAAGCCATCCTCTCCCCTATATAAGGAGAGGGGGCACACCCCTGCGCGGGACGGACAAGAGAGATCGATCCAGAGAGAAATTAGGCAGTTTAGTAGCAAGTAGCTGAGGTCTTGTACCGTACTGCCTTCAACCTCTGGCCATTGGCTAAGTTCATCAATACAATTCGGTTTCTTTTCCACCTTCCCTGTAACCAAAACCCTCTCCCAAATCCTCTAGCGCACATTCGGCCCCAACTTAATCCATCCTATGGCATCTGCCGTTCCACCACTACGACATCATGTGTAGTAAGTATAGTGTAGTCAGCAATGACTTGCAGCTATCCATGTGATGTGCTGCAACTTCAGGATGTTTATGTGCCATGAGTAGATGATTTAGTGTAGGATCCTCATCTTCCTCGGCATGAGGTACATGAGAATACTCTGAACACAAGAATTCTAAGGTTTTTTGTTGCCTGAGTTCGAGAATCGCCTTAAAGATAGCCATGTGGTACGCCGTTGTGAGTGTTTTGGCTTCTCCATATGGCATAATGGGACTCGGCTCCAGTTTTCTAGGTAGTTGTACTGCAACTCTGCACTTGGCTACTATCTCGCCATCATAGTAGATGTACTTGAGAACAGGAATCTTAGTTTCGTAATGAAGTTCTTTCAGCATCCCTCGTTGGATATCTGTAAGATTTCTGTCATAATCGCCAAGCCAGCCTTCAACCTTCCTTAAAGTCCTCTTTGGAAAAGTGTACGCCATTCTGGCTGTATACATGAGTAAAATATTAGTAGTGATGATGCATCATAATGGTTATAACAAATAATTATCGCACTAAAAGATATGATTTTGCTATTCTCAAGTGAATAAACACCATATTTCTAGAGAATTCTTTACTATCCCTACTTGACTCCTACAGGTCTTTTCCCTTTACTAGGTTTTTCCAACCTAAGATCGCAATATTTTCTCTGATACCAGCTGCGGTGACCCAGCATACCACTGCATGTTGTAGTATACAAGTCGTTGATATGATCTTCATGAAGGGAAATCTTCACAAATATCACATCCCTCAGAGTGGTACAACAGAAACATTGCAGGTCATAACACTCCAGATTATATTACAAACATGGTCTTAACAAGTTAGTATTCTCACAGGTCCGATGAGAACACCCTACGATACTATTAAAGTACTCTTACAACTTAACTTAAGAAACATTATGAGCTCAGAAACTTATTTAAGTATGCCACTACGCTGCTCGGCTCTGATATAACTAAGGTGAGACTCTATTCCTCCACTTCGGTGTTGTCAACTCCGTAGACTATCCCATAGTCCACGCCTTCTACTCCTCCTGATAGATCAGGCTCTTCGTAGACCAACTCGTAGTCCCCTTCCGATGCTCCGGTGCATGCCTCCTCTTCATTGTCACAGTCTAGCATGGGTGTCGAAATAAAGTGAGTACAGAGGTACTCAACAAGTTCAAAAGAGAAAAGGTGTTTGCTAGCTATGACCACTGATTAGAAAATCTCTGGTCAATGCATGTTTCGCAAACATTTCTTCAAAAGTTTTATTTTATTATGAAAACTATGCCCGCCAGTCTTCACAGGTTGACCAGAACTTCACGGAGTTCCTTTCCTGCCGCGTTCATAGTTCCCTTCCCGGAACTAGGAGTGACAAGCCACAATTTGATACACTCTGCAGAGGTGCGTTACTTTTCCCATAAGAGAACTTATCCTTGTTGCAAACCGGGCATACTTTCCCATCCACACTTCCTTTGTGTGAGGCCCGGCATAAGAACCAAGCCAATCACTGTCTTCTCCGCGACCCCGCAGACCCACCCTTTTGTAAGTCTGTCATGTCCTTTATCTATAGGTAGACTGACCCAGGCATTTGTTCTCACCTATACCATTAAGGTAGACTGTTCCGAACAATTCTTATGCCATGTCCTATACACTATAGATAGACTAATCCGGACAACCCTTACAGTCCATCATAGACCTTTAATAAGTCTGCCCTCTCCTATATCGATTGGTAGACTGTTCCGGACCACCGTCCTCACCTTTACCAATGGATATACTGATAAATGCAACCCTTATCACTAGTCTGTTGATATTCCAGAGGGAAAAGATACAGCTGACTTCCCCAGAGCCATTATAGATCTCATGGTTAACGCGAAATGTACGACGCTAGAATCACTAGACGACATTGGTGATTAGTCCTAGATGAGTAGAACCCTTGCAATGGAACCTCCACCATCAACACATACCATGGTTCCATTGCCAACCACATAGTCATATTCATAATTGGAAAAGCAACATTTTATTTTAAATGCAGGAATGATAAGTATATAGCTTTGCGAGTAAATTGATAGAAAGTAATCAAGATGGCATGAGCAAGAGTGAACTTGCCTGGTGACTGCTAAATAATGCAGTTGGATGGTTTGGATGGAAATTGGACCTCGGTTCCGTAAAGAAGCATCATTGTATGGTAAGGACAATGTTATCAAATCCAAATGATGCATGAATGGGTGCATTATTTTATGTTGAATCCCTTTCCCCGAAGTACTTATTAAATTTAAATGGTTTAGATTGGAATATTTATGCCTTTGGCAGTAATTTATAACCTATTATTTTATTTTCTTGTAAAAGAAAAAGTTTAGGATTAATAGAAATTTCCTTTGGAAAATATTTACCTTAAATGAGAAGGGTTTAGAATAAAATAATATTTCTCTTTTTGGAAATATTGACTTTTGAAAATATTATAATTATTTGGAATTTTCCTTGATTTTATATATCCAAGAAAAATTGCAAATTTGAATTTTACCTTTTAAAATCACCTCAAAATTCTTAAATTTGAATTCACCTTATTTATTATACTTCATATTTTATTCTGGTTAAGGAATATTATTCATATTTTTCTTGAATTTTTAGAGTTGTTTTGAATTTGGTTGAAAATTTTAAACTGCAGGGTTTAAATTTAAATTTGAATTGAATTTAAACCCAAGTGAAATGACCAAAATACCCCCTGGGTCCCACTGGTCAGTCCAAATGAGTTGGACTAGACCAGCTCGGGCCGAAACGACCGCGGCAGCCATTCCACTCTCTCTTGTTCACGTCTAACCTAACCCTAATCGCTTTGGCGATTCTGTGGCGATGACGCCGCCGCCACCGTCGCCGCCACGCTCCGGCTCACTCTGGCCACCCCCGGCCATCCCACCGGTCACGTTCGAACCGCCGCGCGACGATCTGTCGATTGGTCCGTATAGATTCTTCGACTTCTTCCTTCTTCTCCAGATCGCCACCTTGCCGGATCTGGAGACGAATCGCCTCCAGAGACTGTCTTCAGCGAGCTGCGGTCGCCGCTGTCGACGCTACCAAGTGCCTGGGACTGACCTGGCGCTGGTGATGTTGTGGCATCGCCTGTGCCGTCGTCCCCAGGGTGATGTGCTATTCGTGGAGTTCGTCGGCGTAACGCCGGCGTCCTCCCTGGACTTGCAGCTGTTGCGGCCGCGCGGGCACTGCCTCGCCATGCCGTAGCTTCTTCTTCCAGGCGCAGGTACATCCTCTAGGTCCTTCTCCCTTTCATCTCCTTGTCTGTGCGCCTCCATGCCTCTGTTGCTCCTCTTCTTCTCTCCAAGCTTCCTGATGATCCTAGGATCATGCAAGACATTGCTGCTGATGCCCTTGCATCCTATTCTTCCTCTCTGCAAGCCCTGGCCAGCCAAACCATCACTGGTCACTGGCCAATAGTATGATGCTGCTGTTCATGGCCATGGTTGCTCTACTCCATTGCTGCTGCCATGCTATGATATGCTTGATGTGTTGCCTAGGCTTACTGGTGCCATGTTCTTGCTTGTCTAGGTCTACTGCAATTCAATTGTTTGCTGGTGATGCTTGCTATCATTGTTGGCTATTAACCTGACACTTGTGATGCTTGTGGTGCCTTTTTGTGTCTTGCACATGATCCAATTGATCCATTGGATCAACATATACTAGTGGCTAGGCTCTCTGTCTTGCTTGGCTGTTGCTCTAGCCATTGGCTAAGCGCTCCAGCTTTTGCTGGTTGCCAATTGGTTAGCCTGTGATGCTTATTGGTGGTTATCTCTCACTCTGAATGGCTTGTGATGGTACTGTTATTTTACCAGTGGCTTATGTGCATGCTTAGTGGTTAATTTAGCTACTTATGCTTGCAGTAATACTTGGTTAAATGGTTTTGATAGCCAGATGGGCATTACTGAAGCAATTGCTTCAGTAATCGTTCTGTGCATGTCATGCTGTTATCATGGATGGATTTCTGTCATATTTATTTGATGAACCATGTGTTGGTAGTGATTCAATTACATAAACAGTTGCCTAAATGAATTCCAATATGCTTTTGGAATGAATCTACTTGTCAGAGCATATGTGGTGATGAAGACACTCTGGCCGTGTGGCTTGTTTGCTTGCTGGGCCAGCATGTGACCTCAGTAGCTTGCTACTGCATCTGGTTGCATCCTATTTGGCTATTTGGTGGGTTTTATGAAAATATAAACCAGATCCACAGTTGGGAATCATGTATATGAATACCCTATGGATGCTTTTGATGAAAAAATGGGTGGATCTGATGGTTTAACACACCATATGGTGCTAGGTTACTTAGTTGGCTACTGTTCTAGGGTTCTAGTGACTTGGATGGCTTAGTACTAGATATACGCATATCCAGTGACTGGATCTTCTAGTTCTTGGTCTGGCCTCTTTTGCCTAGCATCACTTGGTAAATACCAAGTGATGATATACCCTCTGGAGCAATCTGCTCCACACCAAGTGTGTATGAGCATGCTTATGATGGATTGGATCATGAGATCCATCCATGTATGATGGATACCTTGCTCAGCTCCTAGATAGATGTTTTGTGTTGATGCAGTGCTTCTGGATGGTTGATTTGTTCACAGCCCTTCACCTCCTAGCTCCTGGATGATCTAGCCTTAAGTCACCATGATGTATGGATGGTTGGTTTTGGTTTTTGTTTTGATTTCTCTGACTGGATAAAGAAATATTCTACTGGTGGTTCTAGAGCAGTTCTTGCTGTTCTTCTTGATGAACTGATGAACTCTAACCCTATCTCTAAGCACTGTGCTATTTATAGCACAAGGTGTTGTGCTCATTGGTCGACAGTACTTGTGTGTGTGTGTTGTGCTGTCCTGCCCTTCACCCCTTGCTCATGATGGTGAAAAGCTGCTGGCTCCCTCTTTGGCTTTGGTTGGGACTTGATCCATCCCTGCCAAGGCTTATCACCTCCATTTCCATTCTTTTGTACTGCCAAGTGTCAATGACACTTGTTACTGGACAGATTCTTCTATTTTCACTTGTTCTATAGGTTTATAAGATCTACCAAGCCTTGGAGAATAACAAGATGAAGAATTTGATGAAGACTTTAGTTTAGAAATTATTCAATTGATGTAATCTTCATTTTCTCTATTTATTATTCATTCTTGTATATTGGACATTGTAATGACAATGTAAATATGTGTGCATGATCAATAAAGCTAAAAGTTTTTATTATGAGATTTTGTAATTATTTGATATTTACTTATAAGTTATTTGTATATTTGATATACTTTTGGATTACTTGTACAAGTGTGATGTGTTTATGAATTCATAATTCATTTGTGTATTGTTTAATTATCACTTCTTTTGTTTTGAATTCAATTTGAAATGCAAATCAAATATCTCCCAAAACTCTAAGTTTCAAAAGAGGTCATGTCGAAATTCATAACACTCACCTTGCTCTAACCCTAATAGCAACGAGAGAGAAACCTCGATCCCTCTTAGGTTTTATATAATAAAGCGCGAAAATTTCTCCCGTTTTGCGATGAAATGCACATCCCATTTCTAAATCTACCCTTCGTTGGTCCTATGTTCTGGGATATTACAGCTGTGTGTGCCAGCATTTTTCTGGTGGCCATCTCTTTTGTACTTAACGAATACAAATGGCAAATCCTCTCTCGTTTCAGAAATATATTTGACATGCGGTGAACTCCGGAAGTCGCAACTGCATGTCGCGCGCCAGCCTTTCACTTACAACGCATCAAGTTTGGTCTTGAGGTTTCAAAACCATTCAAGGGTAAAGTTTACAAAACATTCAGCGGAATGTATGCGACACATAGAAAAAAATTACAAAAATATTCAAGGGTAAAGTTTTTATTGACAAATTATGGCCAGCTTCATACACATGCAGCTTGAGGAAGTATCAGTATCGTTTGGAGGTGTTGTATAAACAAAAACCTGGGTGAAGGAGTACTTGAATGCAAATCATTGAAGGGTGCGGTCAAGAAGCCAATTCAATAAACTTGAGGGGGTAGCACGATTTAGCTTGGTGGAAGTGTAGATCCGTATCTTCTCCATTGTTTCCTGAAAGGGATTTGAATTTAGGACGAGGAGTGAGGATATCTCTAAGCTTTCATTTGTGCTCAATAATGGAGGAGAGAAAATCTGAAGATATTTCTTTTCGTGTGAGGGGGTGAGTAAGTGATTGGGGGAAGAAAGGGGTATATAAAGGTGCACCAGAAAGCTAGCCATTTGAGCGAGTTTCATCAAACCCATAATGGGTTCGGAATCCCGGATGGTCTGGAATGCTCTAAGTCAATTTTTGGCATGGCAACAAAATGTTACCGAACATCCGGAATGTGTTCGAAATCAGTTCGAATCATTCCGAGTTGACCAAATCCGGTTCGGAATTCTGCATCAATTCCAAATTCTGCGAAATATGCCAAACTTCACGTTTTCTGATGAAACTTTTGGTCAAAGTTGTTTGGTAGCATGATCATCCCCTCTTGAACATCAAACAAACCTTTTTGTAGTGAGGTACACTGATACATTGCAAACGTATCTATAATTTTTGATGTTCCATGCTTGTTTTACACCAATTTCTATACGTTTTGTTTACACTTCAAGGCATTTTTATGCATTTTCTGGAACTAACCTATTAACAAGATGCCACAGTGCCAGTTCCTGTTTTTAGCTGTTTTGTGTATTTTAGAAAAGTTGTACAGGAAATATTCTCAAAATTGGATGAAAGAAAAGCCAAACCTCCTATTTTTCCCGACCCGAAGACGGAGTCCAAAGCAGAGACGGAGAAGAGCTAGGAGGCGGCCACACCATGCCTAGGCACCCCCCGCCGCGCCTAGGGGTGGTGTGGGCCTCTCGAGCATCCACCGACCTCGCCCATTCGCCTATAAATTCACATCCTCGGGAAAACCTAAAGACCTGAGCCTCCATCCATGAAATGTTCTATAGCCGCCGCCATCATCGACCCTAGTTCGGGAGGGTTCTGAAGCTCTTCCCGGCACCCTGCTGGAGAGGGAGATCATCACCGTAGGCCTCTTCATCACCATGCCCGCCTCTGATGTGATGCATGAGTAGTTCATCTCTGGACTACGGGTCCATAGCAGTAGCTAGATGGTTGTCTTCTCCTTATTATGCTTCATGTTTAGATCTTGTGAGCTGCATATCATGATCAAGACCATCTTTATGTAATGCTACATGTTGTGTTTGCCGGGATCCGATGAATATTGAATACTATGGTTGAGTTGATTATAGACATGTTTATATGTTATTTGTGATCTTGCATGCTCTCCATTGCTAGTAGATGTTCTGGCCAAGTATGTGCTTGTAACTCCAAGAGGGAGTATTTATGCTCGATAGTGGTTTCATGCCTCTAGTAATCTGGGAGAGTGACAATAACTCATAAGGTTGTAGATGTGTTGTTGCTACTAGGAAGAAAACAACAATGCTTTATCCAAGGATAATTCTATTGTTTACTTTACACACTTTACTTAATGCAATAATCTGCTGCTTGCAACTTAATACCCAAAGTTGTTCGGGTGATATCCTGAGGGTGGATTATTAGTCGTAGATGCAGTTGGATTACGATATATGAATCTTGTTGTAATGCCCAAATGAATCTCATAGTAATCATCTTGTCATGCATGGTCTTTATTATGTCAATTGCCCAGGTGTAATTTATTTACCCAGCATGTTATTTATCTTTATGGAGAAACACCTCTAGTGAACTATGGACCCCGGTCATTTTCTTTTACACTGATAAAACCATCAAGTGCAAAGCACTGTTCTCTTTATTTCACTGCAAACAAACATCTCTTTCCACACTATACGTCTAATCCTTTGTTTTCAGCAAAACCAGTGAGATTGACAACCTTACTATAAGTTGGGGCAAAGTATTTTGGTTGTGTTGTCTACAGGTTCCACGTTGTTGCTGACACCGGTAGTGCGCCCTACCAAAGTCAGCCAATAACACCTTTAGAAGTGGTTTCTTTCTCCCACTGGTCGATTAAACCTTGGTTTCTTACTAAGGGAAAACTTGTTGCTGTGCTCATCATACCTTCCTCTTGGGGTTTCCCAACTGCATACTCTGCACAACATCAAGCTCTTTTCCCCAAGCTTAACTCCTCCTCGTCCTCGAGTAGGTAAGTGATAACAAAAATATTTTTTAAGGTGACATGCAGCCAACACAATCTTGATCAATTTATTGTAAAAGCATTGTGAGCTGAGATCAAAGTACTCTAAACATAGGCATGATAGATATAATTCTAACAATAGAACTTAGCAACTATGTTACAACATGAGAAGTAACTCAAACAAAAGATCATGAATAATAGTGCACTGAAAGCAACTGTTTGTTTTTTAGCATAGAGAAAACATAGCAAAGTGGTATTCAGCTTGTCCTTCATGGAATAGCAAAACATAAATGCATAGGACACCTTTAAAGTTCAAAAGGGTGACTAGATACAAATAATTTGAGAACAAGCAATAACATAATTATGAATCAATCAATGATAACTTCTGGGAATATGCACATTATACTTATAATGACAACTATGCTCTCTTAATTGGTGCATAAAGTTAGAAGATGAAGACTCAACATAAAAGCAAAAGAAAGGCCCTGCACAGAGGGAATCAGAGATTACTCATGTGCTAGAGCTTTTTATTTTGAATAAAACAGAGGTATTGAAAATGTATTTTGAGAGGTATGAATGTCTATGTCAACGAATGATATCAAATGGTTTATCGTCCTTTCATATAGTGACTTCAAGGGCGGCTCCCATATAGTTCTCCATTTGCACACCATTATTTAGGATCTCTCCAGTACATAGTGTGCAGAGCTTTAATTGTTTATTTTATATTTTTTTGTGGGCTAGGCACCCGGTTGCCTTGTTCTTTTTGCAGTATTAAGGACTAGAACATTATTCATGCTAGTCAAGGTGTGAGTTTAGGAAAATACAATAAAGCATTCAATACTTCCTCATGAGCTAAAACAGGAACACAAAATAGGTAATAATTTTTGAAGGTTTTAAAGGTAGCACACAAGCAATTTACTTTGGAGTGGCGTGAAATACCACATATAGGTAGGTATGGTGGACACAACTGGAAAACTTTGGTTTTTAGGAGTTGGATGCATGAGTAGAGCTCATACTCAGTACAGGTGAAGGCTAGCAAAAGACTGGGAGCGACCGACTAAGAGAGCAATAATGGCCATAATCATGCATAGCGACAAAACATTATTAATCAAAGCATAAAGTGATATAACAAGTTAAAAACTAAGTGATCATAGAGGCTTGAGGTGACTGTTTTGTAGTCATAACATGGTGTAAGCATGTGCCAAGTCAACCCAATTAAAGCATCAAAGGAGAATACCACAATATTATGCTTTTGTATATATGATGGAAACAACACATGATTCTTTCAATGGCACATTAAGCACTCTCAGATATTTGAGACAAGTCATTCTACAACAATAACTACTAAGCATATAATTAAAATAACATCTATCATGACATGCTAAAGTCTAAGCCACAGTCTAAACAAGCTTCCTTTTGCACCACTATAAGCATGAAATATTTTACTCGTCTCCAACACCAATCAATTTATTTGAAACAACTCTCATAGATAATAATCAATAATGACCAGAGAGCTAATCATACCTAACTAAAGAAAAGTAACAACCTATAAACAAAATACGAGTGAAAAACAAGAGCTAAACGCAGTACTAACAAAAGAGAACACTCACAAAACAATAAGAGTGACTAGAGTGTTCTATGCAATAAAAATGGAGTGTGTCATTATCGAAAACAAGTATGCTGGAATACAACCATATACTACATCAAACAAAACTAAACTAAACTAAAAAAAAGACGCTCCAAGAACAACACATAGCATATGAAGCAATAAAAATATAGTGTCTTGAAAGATGACCTGATATTTTTGTTGATGAAGAAGGGAATGCCTTGGGCATCCTCAAGCTTTGACGCTTGTACCTCTTGGATATTTCTTGGGGTGACATGGGCATTCCCAAGCTTGAGCTTTTGTCCATCCTTCATCACATCACATCATTCTTCTCTCCCTACACTTGAAAACTTTCTTCATACAAAACTTCATTAGCAGCATTAGTGCAATCAAAATAAAAATCCATTTTGGTTCATTTATAACATAAGACAAACATCCATTAAAACATTATCTACTGTAGCAACTTCTTATAAATCTCTTACTCTCAAAAGAACTCAAAAAGAAAAGGATTAAGAGGCAAATGCAATTGTTGGCAGAAATCTGTCAAAACAGAACAATAGGTAAAGATCGATTGTTTCAAAAATTCTGTGTTGTTTAAATAGAAAAGTGAAAAACTAATGAAAGTTAGATAATAACCCGGGGCATATGCTCAAAAAAATTCAGATCAATACGACGTTCTGGCTGAGAATATTTTTTTTTGGTAGCAGCATAGAATCTGTTTCAGGACAACAACTTCCCCAAATCTTACCTTCTTCCTATTAGAGGCTATCCTTGGCACAAAAACGAAAGAAAAAGGATAAGGAGAGGTTATTATATAAGTAACAACTTCCAAGACTCAATAAAAGAAAAATTACATAAATAAAACGTGGGTTATCTCCCAAGAGTGCTTTTCTTTAACGCCTTTCAGCTAGGTGCGGAAATCTTGAATCAAGTATTTTCAAGTGAAGAAGCATCAAGATCAATCACTTCCTCTAAAACACAGCTTGTCAAAATAGGTACTTTATATACCCCTGGAGATGATTCAACATGTAAATCACTCTTAGTTGCACTAAAGGTTTTATCAATTTTAAGCGTATTATGGGGTTTTGGTATAGGCACCTTGGGAACATACATGAACTTTTGCTCTTTTTCTACAAAATCTTTCTCCTTCTTAAACTCGAGAGAACAAAAAGTTGAACTTAAAGTTTCCATAGCCTCCTCTAGTTTACCAATCCTAAGGTTTCGATTATCATGGGTACTCTAGCCTCTAAGACAATGATTCTTTTATTGATACTTTCTATTGATTCATTAACTTGGCTAGTATTATCAAGGAAATTTGGCAAACTTTTCTCTAGAGAGCTCAGTCTTTTTACAACATCTTCGAAAGTGATCTCAGTTTTAACAATATTAGTAGATGGTATTCCTACTAAACTTTCAATTACATTGCAGGCTTCCAAAGCAGGAGTACCCAGAAAATTACCCCCTGTGAGAGTATCCAGAACATACCTATTCCAGCTAGATATACCAACATAAAAATTCCTAAGAATGATCATGGTAGAATATTTTTAGTACATCTATGATGAGCATCACTTATTCTGTACCAAGCATCATTCAAACTTTCTCCCCCTTGTTGCCTAAAAGAACGAACCTCAACTTCAGAAATACTCATTCTAGCAAGACTAAAACAGACCAACAAAAATAACAACTATAAAAGAAACTAATTTTTGTGTTTTTTATAAAACGAAGCAAACAAGACAAAGTAAAATAAACTAAGTAAAACAATAACAAAGTAAAGAGATTGGAGATGAGAGACTCGCCTTGCAGAAATCCTCTTTCTCCCCGGCAATGGCGCCAGAAAAGAGCTTGATGTTGTGCAGAGTATGCAGTTGGAAAACCCTAAGAGGGAGGTATGATGAGCACAACAACAAGTTTTTCCTCAGTAAAAAACCAAGGTTTAATCGACCGTGGGAAAGAAACCACTTAGAAGGTGTTCTTGACTTTGGTAGGGCGCACTACCGGTGTCAGCAACAACGTGGAACATGCACACAACACAACCAAAATATTTTGCCCCAACTTACAATGAGGTTGTCAATCTCACTGGTTTTGCTGAAAACAAAGCATTAGACGTATAGTGTGGAAAGAGATGTTTGTTTGAAGCGAAATAAAGAGAACAGTG
This sequence comes from Lolium multiflorum, assembly GCA_030979885.1. Taxonomy (NCBI): domain Eukaryota; kingdom Viridiplantae; phylum Streptophyta; class Magnoliopsida; order Poales; family Poaceae; genus Lolium; species Lolium multiflorum. Next base: position 381,654,931 of record CM061750.1, on the reverse strand, counting down.
TTTTGCAGTAGATGGTTTTATCAGTGTAAAAGAAAAGGATCGGGGTCCACAGTTCACTAGAGGTGTCTCTCCATAAAGATAAATAACATGCTGGGTAAAAAAATTACAGCTGGGCAATGAGAATAAAGACCATACATGGCAAGATGATTACTATGAGATTCATTTGGGCATTACAACAAGATTCATAGACCGTAATTCAACTGCATCTATGATTAATAATCCACCCTCAGGATATCATCCAATCAACTTTGGGTATTAAGTTGCAAGCAACAGATTATTGCATTAAATAAAATGTGTAAACTAAACAATAGAATTATCCTTGGATAAAGCATTGTTGTTTTCTCCCTAGTAGCAACAACACATCTACAACCTTAGGAGTTATTGCCACTCTCCTAGATTACTAGAGGCATGAGCCCACTATCGAGCATAAATACTCCCTCTTGGAGTCACAAGCACATACTTGGCCAGAGCATCTACTAGCAACAGAGAGCATGCAAGATCACAAATAACATATAAACAGGTCTATAATCAACTCAACCATAGTATTCAATATTCATCGGAATCAGGCAAACACAACATGTAACATTACATAAAGATGATCTTGATCATGATAGGCAGCTCACAAGATCTAAACATGAAGCATAATGAGGAGAAGACAACCATCTAGCTACTGCTATGGACCCGTAGTCCAGAGATGAACTACTCACGCATCACTTTGGAGGCGGGCATGGTGATGAAGAAGCCTCCGGTAATGATCTCCCTCTCCGGCAGGGTGCCGGGAAGAGCTTCAGAACCCTCCCGGACTAGGGTCGACGATGACGACGGCTATGGAACATTTCATGGATGGAGGATCGGGTCTTTAGGTTTTTCCCGAGGATGTGAATTTATAGGCAAAAGGGTGAGGTCGATGGACGCCCAAGGGGCCCACACCACCCCTAGGCGCGGCGAGGGGGCACGCCTAGGCATGGTGTGGCCGCCTCCTAGCTCTTCTCCGTCTCTGCTTTAGACTCCGTCTTCGGGTCGGGAAAAATAGGAGGTTTGGATTTTGTTTCGTCTAATTCCGAGAATATTTCATGTACAACTTTTCTGAAATACAAAAACAGCAGAAAATAGGTACTGCCACTGTGCCATCTTGTTAATAGGTTAGTTCCAGAAAATGCATAAAAATGCCAAGAATTGTAAACAAAACATATAGAAATTGGTGTAAAACAAGCATGGAGCATAAAAAATTATAGATACGCTTGCAACGTATCATACACCTAAAACTCTAGATATAAAAGAACACTACCTTCAAGGTATTCCAACACTTTTGTTCCCTTTCAAATTGGGGGGGGGGGGTCTCCTTTCTCATTCTTTGAGCACTTCAACTTACTCCATACTTTGTAAGTCTCATTATTTCGCTAAATCTAGTGCCATCAACACCAAACAAAAATAAGGGCAAAATTCCCTTACAGTTCCGTGTGTGGGCTTGCGCGGCAACAACGACGGCGAAGAGTAATGGTTTGGTTGTGGCAAGACTTCGTTAGTTGGCTTCATATTCTGGCGTGTCCGACTCGCCTTCCATTGGACTTTCTATTCTGCTAAGTTGAAGCTGCTGCCTCAAGCGGCGAGTGACGACGATAACCTATGTGGTGTGGTCCGGTTTTGCAGATGTTTGTCGCATGGGTCCTGCCCATGTCCTCTCTGTAGCTCGTTTTCAGAATTAGAGCTTCCAGTCTTCGGCGCGAAGAGCCATCCGTTTGGCATGGACCAGCGTGGCTTCACGAGTCCGCTAAAGTGAGGTCTTCATAGGCGGTTGGTTCTAAGGTGGAGTCAGAGTGGCTGGGTCATGCATGAGTGCCCACGATGATGTCGGTGGGCAACCTCAACGACAACCTCGCGTTTGGCAGTGTGTGCACGGTTTGTGTCTGTAGCTAGGGTTTCGTGTTCCATAACGACTGGCGAGGTTGTAAGTGACATGTATTGTTTTGCCACTTCCGGGGTAACTCTCTTTCACTCCCTCCATCCTAAAATAAATGTCTCGATTTTTCGTAGATACACGGATGTATCTACAAATAAAATACATCTGTACCTAGACAAAACCGTGACACATATTTTTAGAACAGAGATAGTAATTTTATTAATAAAAATAATATAAAATATTTTGCCTAGTTTGAAAAAAATGTTCAACGGACCGTAAACTCCGGAGGTCGCAACCACATGCGTCCAACACGTCAAGTTCAAATTTGAGCTTTCAAAAAAAAACGGAAAAGAGAGAAAGCTCGGTCTTCCCTGCAGAAAAGCAGCCCTTCTTTTCCCTTCCCCTCTCTGTTTTAGCCCAGCTCGCAGTGATGGTTCGTCTCGTCGGGTAGCGTAACCGCCCCACTGACAGGATCAGACGGTGGAGACTGGAGAGAAAGCAAGCGGATCCCGAGGCGCGGCCACCTGCCCTCCTCCCCGTACAGACACCCACGCGAGACGCCCGGTTCTGCCTTGCGTGGAAAGAAAGCTCTCTCCCGAGTGAGCAGGGAAGCATCCGGGCCGTCGGTTGGGGATGAGCACGGATGCCAGCCGTCCGTCGCCCTGCCACTCCGCCTATTTATACGGGGGCGCCGCGCCCTCGGCTCTCCCATTCCGCCTCGCCTCCCCCACTCTCCATTCCACCTAGTTGCGCTGCGCTGCTGCCTTTTGCTCAGCGCAGTGTAGGAGCGTGGGTGTGTGGCAGGGTTGCCGTTTCTTGATTTGGATCTGGCCCTCTCCCATGGCCATGACTCCTCCCGCCTCGAGCTTTTCCTGCGTTCTTTCCGCTCTATTTCGTGGCCGTCTTGCTTCGGTTTTCTTCTTGGATCAGCAGCGCTGCACTGGCTGTTCGTCCATGAAACAACTCCAGTTCTTGTTTCTGTTCTTTTGGTTGCTTTTTTGTGATGATCGGATCCCTCTTCTTTGACGCGCGCGTGCCGATGAAATCCTTCGCAACAAGTACGTATATGATGCGGACCAACTCCGCCACTCCGTGGACGAGATGTTTTGGTTGCTAATTCACAGAGAGTAGAGGCACGCGTTCGAGTCGATCTTGGTCTTCTTCCTTGCACGTTCTTCCCGTACGTACGTTGCTGTTCTTCAATTCCACTCTCGCCAATGACGACATTGCTTGCTTTTCTGACCTTCTAATGAACGAGCAAAAGAATTTCTGAGGCACCGCTGTTTTGCAAGCCTTTTCTTCCCATCTACCTGCGGTTTCCCGAGCAGGTCATCCAGTACGTTGTGCAGTACCTAGCTGCAGATCTATCTCTGCAAGTAGCTACCGTACGTACACGTTGCTGAGGCTCTCGGTTGGTTCATCCTTCGTCTCTAACTTCTGATGATGTATGTGCCGATGATGTTGGATGGGATTCCGCATGGAACTGGTAATTAATTCGTGTAGGTTCCGTATTTGCGGATGGATTCCTCTCGAGGTTTCCATGTGATGCTTGTGAATCACCTGAGGCACTTTCTCTCTCTCTCTCTCTCTCTCTCTCTCTCTCTCTCTCTCTCTCTCTCTCTCTCTCGATTTTATCTGGAGTGTCCTTGATCAGTGCTTAGATTTGAGGATGTTTCAGCTGTGTTCTTCAGTTTCTGTTTTCTACTTGGCCGATGATGTTGGATGGGATTCCACCTGGAACTGGTAAATTAAAATCGTGTAGGTTCCTTTTTGCGGATGGATTCCTTCCCTGGTTTCCATATGACGCTTGTGAATCACCTGAGGCACTTTCTCTGCGAGTCCTTGATTTTGAACTGTTTGATGACGAGAGACATCTACGGATTTCGAATCCGATGTGCCATTTCTGAGACGCGCCTGCGTACATCTACGCAGCTGCTCTTCTCGATGGATCTTTCTTGCTTAAATCTTTAGATTATTTTGCTCGCAAAATACCCCTGGATTATTTCTGAGCATTTCATATTCGTGTTCTTTGATTTCGAATCGGCCGATGACGACACACATACAGCTTTTGAGATCTGCTATGCGCAGATGACATGAGCTAATTAACGTCTTCAAAGTTCTGAGGCCCATTTCCTTTTTTTGTTAGCAGATCTGAGCCCCATTTCCCTTTTCTTGTGAGCAGACCTGAGGCCCATTTCGGAGACAGTACTAGCTGTTGTACGGCTCTTCTATTGCTGGCCCGGCCCATATCTACTGCTGTTCTTTTGTTCTCCTTCCTGTCTTCCTTTCTACTTCGTGGTGTGCCGATGATGTTGGATGGGATTCCGCCTGGAACTGAAAATTAAATCGTGTAGGTTCCGTATTTTTCTGATGGATATCTACCAAGGTTCCATGCATGTGAAGTCAAAGTTGTGAATCACCTGAGGCACTTCCTTCTTTGTGATTTCTCTTTTTTTTTTGCCGCGGTTTATTGTGGATCCGTTCTTAGATTAGAGGAGATATTTCAAATGGGTTCTTCCATTTTTATCAGGCCGATGACGACGACACATACACGGGATTCTATCAGATGTGCCGCGCGCATATGAATTTCTCCAATGTATCCGAGGCAAATTGTTCAGACTCTCGATCATGGGTGTTTTTTTCACAGAAATTACTTGCACATAGTCGTGCTTGTTCGATCTGTTCCGCTTATTTCTGAATACTACTTCGCATTTGTGCCCTTTAATTTGGATTCGGCCGATGACGAAACATATACAGCTTTTCAGATGTGCTATGCACAGATGACATGAGGCAACTAATTTCTTCAAAGTATCTGAGGCCCATTTCCGAGACGTACGTATAGTGCTCATCTAATTTTGTTTTCATTCTTCCTCTGTTTTACATTTGTGGTGTTCTGATGATGGTGGATTCCAGGAACTGAAAATTAAATCGTGTAAGGTCCGCTTCTGTTGATGGATACCGAGGTTCCATGTGATGGTGAAGCTGTGGATCACCCGAGGAACATCTCTCTGAGTTATCTTTTTTAGAGGTTATTTAAGATGGGTTTCTTCGATTTCGATTTGGCCGATGACGACACAACGATGGCTTTTGAGATGTGCTATATATGCACAGATGACAAGAGCTGAATAATTTCTTCAAAGTATCCGAGGCCTTTTTTTACTGCGTTTTGTGATCTGTGTGTGTCTGTGTGTGCCGATGATGATGAAATCTTTGTGTTCCGGAACGGACCTTTCAATATGTTCCGTCATGTCGAACTTCTGCGGGATTCTCTGAGGCTCCTCTTACAACTTTCATCACTTCATTGTCTGGTTGTGCAGAGATAGCAAGAATGATATGCGTTTTAACAGTATAAACAGATAGGTTGGATCTTAAGATTTAATTCCACTGAGTTTGCTTCAAATCCCATCTGAACACACATTTTTAGGCTGAATTGTTCAGTTTTTTTTTTTTTGGAAACTTCTCGTCTATTCCTCTGTTGCTCTTGGAAACAAACTCTTATGTACCATGTTCCTGGGTTTGGCAACGGAGACAAGCTCTCATTGTCGTCTTAACTATGATCTTCCCTTGTAAGGGCCGATGATGTGAAACAACACAGTTCAAATTTGAGCTGCTGCATGGAGTCTTATCCATTCATTTGGCCATGAAAATTTGCATAGGTTTTCTGAGGCCAAGGTGACGATTATTTTTTCTTCAGATTTTGATATGCACATTTGTAACATGGAGGACAGGTCTGCGATGACAATGGAGATGATTTTATTTTGACAAACTGCATATGCGCTCCGTTTGTTCCAACTTTGGAATTTATACATGCATTTGGCCATGAAAATTTGCATTGTTTTTCTGTCTTCAAGTTCTGAAGAAAACAATGGAGATTATTTTTATCTGTTGAGCAGATGCAGACAAGTCTGAGATAACAATGGAGATTATTTTCTTTAAGAAGTGTTTTATCTGTTGTAACTTTGGAGTGCCGATGATTAGAAAGTCAAAAAAGGTTATGAGTTTGAACCGGTCCACTCGGCGTGAAAATATATAGAGTTTTACTGAGGCCAAGGCTGCAAAGGTGTTCTTCGATTTCTGATGCACTTGCCAATTTAATTTCGGGTCATAGTTTCCTTACCTGCACTTCTTCACTGCCTTTCTTGCTGGTGTAGAATGCAGGTAGAAATAGTTTCGATTTTTGAACAAGTAAATGGGCCTAGTTTTGGTTCTTCCTGCGTTTTTTTTTTGTTTCTGGTCCATTTTTTTTTCTGGATTTCGTGATGTTTGTGTGTGCCAATGATGATGAAATTCGATTTGTGTTCCAGAACGGACCTTTCAAAAGGTTCCCTCATGTGGAACTTCTGCGGGATTCTCTGAGGCACCTCTTGTAATTTTCATCGAATCATAGTGTGATCACTTTTCTCGGTTTATCTTCTTCTAGACAATTGTGTTTTTCTTTGTTGGAAAACTCTTGTTGGCGTCTTATATAAGATCTTACCATACAAGGGCCGATGATGTGAAAACACACAGTTCAAATTTGAGCAGATGCGCGGCATAAAGCCATGCATTTTGCCATGAAAATGTGCATTGTACTGCAGTTCTTTTGCTCTCCTTCCTGCGTTTTTTACTTCGTGGTGTGCCGATGATGTTGGATGGGATTCCGCCTGGAACTGAAAATTAAATCGTGTAGGTTCCGTATTTTTCTGATGGATATCTACCAAGGTTCCATGCATGTGAAGTCAAAGTTGTGAATCACCTGAGGCACTTCTCTCTTCGTGATTTCTCCTTTTTTTCCCGCGGTTTTATGTGTTCTTCCGTTTTGATCAGGCTGATGACGACGACACATACACGGGATTCTATCAGATGTGCCGCGCGCATATGAATTTCTTCAAAGTATCCGAGGCAAATCACTTAGACGCTCAATCGTGGGTGTTTTCTTCACACAACTACTAGCACCTAGCCGTGCTTGTTTGATCTGTTCCGCTTATTTCTGAATACTACTTAGCGTTTGTGACCATTGATTTCAACTCGGCCGATGACGACACACATACAGCTCTTGAGATGTGCTATGCACAGATGACATGAGCCAATTAATTTCTTCAAAGTTCTGAGGCCGTTTTCCGAGACGTACGTAGTACCACTGTACTAGTTGAGCTGCTCTTCTAATTTTCCTCTTCTTCTTCCTCTGTTTTCCATTTGTGGTCCGCTTCTGTTGATTGATACCGACGCTCCATGTGATGTGGAAGCTGTGAATCACCTGAGGTACCTCTCTCTGAATTCTCTTTTTTAGAGGTTATTTAAGCTGGGTTTCTTCGATTTCGATTTGGCCGATGACGACACAACGATGGCTTTTGAGATGTGCTATATACGCACAGATGACAAGAGCTGAATAATTTCTTCAAAGTATCTGAGGCCTTTTTTTACTGCCTTTTGTGATCTCTGTGTGTGTTTGCCGATGATGATGAAATCTTTGTGTTCCGGAACGGACCTTTCAATAGGTTCTGTCATGTGGAACTTCTGCGGGATTCTCTGAGGCTCTTCTTATAATTTTCATCAATTCATTTTCTGGTTTCGCACAGATGCGAAGAGCTAACTAAATACTTCGCTGCGTTCATTTCGTTCATTTGAGAAGACCTCATATTTGCGTCCTTAAATCAGTATCCGAGGTCGACTTTCTGAGACCTGCTGTTCTGTTGCTAGCCAAGCCCATCTGCACACTTCTTTCAAGCTCTTGTTTAGTGTTTCGTGATGGTCCGATGGATGTGTGTGTGCCGGTGATAAAAAAATCTTGATTTGTGTTCTGAAAGGGACCTTCCGTTATGTGGAACTTTTGTGGTATTTTCTGAGGCACCTCTTGTTATTTTCATCAATTCATAGTCACTTCTTTTGATCTAGAACCCTAGTCTCTCCTTGGACATTAAGATGCGAAGACTTCAAGTCTGGTTCAAAAACATTCTGAATTTACTTTATTGTGCAGTTCTTTTTTAAAATGAAATTTTCCATCTATTCCTCTGTTGCTCTTGGAAACAAACTCTTATGTACCCTGTTCCTGAGTTTGCCAACGGAGACAAGCTCTCATTGTCGTCTTAACTATGATCTTCCCTTGTAAGGGCCGATGATGTGAAACAACACAGTTCAAATTTGAGCAGATGCATGGAGTCTTATCCATGCATTTGGCCATGAAAATTTGCATAGTTTTTCTGAGGCCAAGGTGACGATCAATCTTTCTTCGGATTTTGATATGCACATTTGTAACACAGCAGACAGGTCTGCGATCACAATGGAGATGATTTTCTTTTCACGAACTTGCCTATGTGCTCCCTTTGTTCCAACTTTGGAATTTTATCCATGCATTTGGCCATGAAAATAATTGATAGTTTTTCGGAAGCCAATGTGGCGATCATTTTTCTTCAAATTCTGATGCACAGTTGTATCACAGCAGATTATTTTCTTTTAAGACGTGTTTTCTCTGTTGCAACTTTGGAGTGCCGATGATTTGAAAGTGAAAAAAGGTTATGAGTTTGAACCGGTCCACTTGGCCGTGAAAATATGGAAAGTTTTACTGAGGCCAAGACTGCAAAGTTGTTCAGTTCAAAAAAAAAAAGGCTGCAAAGTTGTTCTTCGATTTCTGAAGCACTTGCCAATTTAATTTCTGCTCATAGTTTCCTTATCTGCACTTCTTCACTGTTTTTCTTGCTGGTGTAGAATGGAGGTGGAAATAGTTTTGATTTTTGAACAAGTGTATGGGCCTAGTTTTGGTTCTTCCTTCGTTTTTTGTTTCTGGTGTGCTTATGATGGTGGTAGATTACAGGATATCTCATATTGGTTTCGTTGATTTCGATTTGGCCAATGACGAGACAATGATACCTTTTGAGATGTGCTATTTGCACAGATGACAAGAACTGATTAATTTCTTCAAAGTATCCGAGGCCATTTTTTCTGCGTTTTGTGATCTTTGTGTGTGTGCCGATGATGATGAAATCTTGTTTTCCAGAACGAACCTTTCAATAGGTTCCATCATGAGGAACTTCTGCGGGATTCTCTGAGGCACCTCTTGTAATTGTCGTTGAATCATAGTGTGGTTACTTTTCCTGGTTTATCTTCTCCTAGACAATTGTGTTTTTCTTTGTAGGCAAACTCTTGTCGGCGTCTTATATATGATCTTACCTTACAAGGGTCGATGATGTGAAAACACACAGTTCAAATTTGAGCAGATGCGTGGCATCAAGCCATGCATTTGGCCATGAAAAAGTGCATTGTTTTGCTAAGGCCAAGGTCGCCATTTTTATAAGGGTTTCTTCGATTTTGATTTGTCCGATGAGGACACAACGATGGCTTTTGAGATGTGATATATGGGCAGATGACAAGAACTGATTAACTTCTTCAAAGAACAGAGGTCAATTTTTTCTGTGTTTTGTGATCTTTGTGTGTGTGCGCGCCGATGATGATGAAATCTTGATTTGTCTTCTGGAACGGACCTTTTAATAGGATCCGTCATGTGGAACTTCTGCGGGATTCTCTGAGGCGCCTCTTGTAATTTTCGTCACATCAGTGTCTTGTTTCGCTGAGGGGTTTTTTTTTTAGCCAAGGTTTCGCTGAGGTTAAGAAGTATCTATACTTCACGGTTTCTTCTGATTTCGAATGCTGCTGTAATCTTTGAATGTTAGTATCTGAAGACATCAAGTTTGCTTCAAAAATAGTTGTGAGATTACTTACATTTCTTCCATCCTCTGCTCTGACATATTGCGTTCCTCTTTTCTTAGGCAACTGCCCAATGCTCTGCTCTTGAAAACTATTTCCATATTCGTTTGCCAATGGACCGATGAAGTGAAACAACACAGTTCAAATTTGAGCAGATGTGTTCAATCTATCCATGCATTTTGGCCATGAAAATGTGCATTCTTTACTGAGGCCAAGGTCACAAACTTCACATCTATTCCTCTGTTGTTCTTGAGTTTCCCAATGGAGACAAACTCTCAGTGCTGTCTTAACTATGATTTTCCCTTGCAATGGCCGATGATGTATAAAACCACACAGTTCAAATTTGAGCGGATGCATTGAATCTTATCCATGCATTTGGTCATGAAAATTTGCAAAGTTCTTCTGAGGCCAAAGTCAGGATCTTTTTTCTTCAGATTATGATCGGCAAATTTGAGGTACAATGGCGAGTTCTGCGATGAAAGTAGAGATGATTTTCTGTGTATGAACCACTTCAATGTGTTCTCTATGTTGCAACTTTGGAGTGCCGGTGATGTGATGATAGTGAGAAAAGGTTACGAGTTTTACTGGGGCCAAAGGTTACAAGTTGTTTTTTCCTATTTAATTTCTGGTCATATTTTCCTAACCTGCACTTCTTCACATTTTTTGCTTGCTGGTGTAGAATGCAGGTAGAAATCGTTTTGGGTGTTGAACATGGTTATTGATATGTAGAAGATACCTAAATGTACTGAGGCAGGGGTCACAAAATTGTTCCTTCATCAAAAGTGCATCACCTCTGATGAGCTTGGCATCTGCGACAAGATCACTGAAGAATTTGGCTTCTGGCGTCAGGAAAGAGTTGTAGGTGTACAGTGGATAGGTAGTGCTTTTTTTTTTAGAGAGAGAGGTTAAGTGCTAGTGCTAGGTCTTGGTGAATACAAATGTACGATCGATTCCCAGCCGTTTCCTTCTTGGTCTGTAATCTGTATTTTGTACCCTTGAATATCAGTTTTTCAATAGCCAAATCCTGATTTTGGCGGTCAAAGCTGTGTATTGGTTGGCGATCAAAACTGTTATTTGTACATGAATGTGATCATAATGCGGTTGATTCGACTTAGTCCCCTACTGTAACGAAACTCATAAATTTCAGCTTAAAGTAGGATGCACGACCATTGCTCTTTGCATCCTTTGGGGGTAGTGGCCAAAATGGTTACCAATAGGGATATTGGTTCGATTTGAGAATTGAAAACGATGAGGCTAAGATCCCAAAAATCTTGGTATCCAAAGAAATGCCCCTAAGGGGCATTTCATTTTTTCAATTTAAGATTGAAGAAGGGACTCCGTGAAGGAATACCAAGACTTCCTAATTATCATACATTATCATACATCTTATTTTACCTACATACACTAAAGTAAGGACTACTTATTATCTGCATTCAGATGCGCAGGATAACAACTAAACACATAATTGGCTACACAAAGTTAACGGTTTCAGAGCACAAGAGACATCTTTTCCAGAACATGAAATTCATCGAAAATATCAAACTAATATCCAATTCATCATTAATTTTGAGTTCAAGACAGTAACAACTTACAAGACATATCCTTTTCCATGGCAATGACAGTCAGCCTGTTTTTACATTTTAGCAGAGAGCAATGTGCTTTTCCAGAACTTATGAAGGTTTGCGACTACTTGCTCACCTAAACCTATGCAACTGCAGAACATGTCTTCTCGTGCACAAGCTCTTCTGCCTGATTGGACTCCTCAATGAAAGATGCATGCTGATCAAAGTTAACCGTGATGACAGAGTCTCTCTCCTTCAACGTTCTGAGAGCATCAGCCTCAATCTCCTTCAGAACTGTTTGGAGCCTGAATTCCATAGTACTTAACGATGCTGATTACCTAGTTTCATACTTCAGGGTCTGCTTCACTAGGTCTGCTTCCAGAGGACACGCTGCTGCTTGGTCCAGTAATACTGCTGCTACCCACATTTGGTTCATAATTTCTGCTTTCAGGAACTGTATTCTCACTTGGTCGACGATTCATGTTGCCCGCAAATTGACTGAAAGGTCTTCCAGTGCCCCTATTGCCAAGAATCTGCTCCTTCCTGGCTTTGTGCTTTTTCCCTCCAATATGGGAGCCGAAATTGAATTCAGTAACGCAATCCACCTTACATATTTTGCACCAAAAAGAAGGTACCGAATTTGTTCTGGATGCTTGGACGGCCGGTGATGACGGCTGTCGAACTATTACTTTCTTCTTTGAGGGGTACCAATTTGCCGGCTGGCTTCGTGCAGTAGCGAAAGTGAAACTTGACTGTTGTGAAGGCATATTGCTCTCAGGAGTAAACTTTCTCTTCAACAATTCAGGTGCTGAATCTGTACAGATGTCCTGAAAGTATTTGTTTTTCATCCAATAAATCTTTAGCAAAGAACATTTATCTGACAAAAAAATTCTAGGTATAAAAACAAAAACATAGTAACAAATAGTGCACAGCCTAGCCTTATCATTCTTAGGGGGAGCCACCGTCTAACTAAATATTTGGATAAAGTTTGGGATTCATTAACATCGAGCCAAGGCTACTATGAAGAAGAATGAGAACGTAATTTTTTTATCAGAAAGTAAGCTATAGGGAGTCGACAAAAAAATTCAGGCAGAAGTTGTCGTAAAAATGAAACCCATCCAGCAATTCAACTAGCCCTAAATAGAGACATGAAAATAATAAAACAATAAATTAATGTTGCTTAGCAAACTTTCCACTGTAAAATAATAAAACAATTACTACAACTCTCCAAGCTGAATTCTTTATCCTGCACAGAACATAGTTAAGACCGTGGATAAGGGGCTCAATTAGATCAAACTAAGTTGTGTTTTTTCATATCTTATAAAGCAATATTAACCTAACGTAAATTGCCAGTATCATCATATGCAGCTTATTTGTATATCTGCTAGGGCTTAGAACTTTATAAGTAAGTATACAACAAAGCGTGAACATGGAACCACTAAAGAAAACTGGCTCTTTCCTGAGCTTTCAGCATGTGAAGTCATGATTTCATTCAATGTTTTGCACAGGAAACTATTAAAACAAAAGGTAATATATGGCTTTCTGCAGTAGAGCACTAGCACAAATGAACAAATTGGATTTAAATTGGGGAAATGCTATTTTAGTTTGAAAATTATGGGAAATAGATCGTGTTGGTGCTATTGTGTTGATGGATAAAGGTACCCTTGAATGGAATTGTTCTGCTAATGATCAGTTACCCAGATTAATCATATGCTTCCCTGCACCTGAATTATTAACTACACAATCACACATGTTCGCTATTAAAGTAACTTAGTGAGAAGTTGTCAGATAAGAAGCTTACCTTGGACAGTGCAGGGGCTCCATTAAGACCAATCAACAAATGTGGATGAGTACTTTCCAGCCTCTTCCGATATTCCAGTTCCCTTCTAAGAGCCTCTTCATATGTGATAGTAGGACAGGATGATGTAGGAGGCTTTTGCATGCTTGAAGACAATGAACTGCATCTACTTGCAAGCGCCAGTTCTTTCTCAGCTAGCAAGGGATTCGCTACCATATTTGTGTATTTATAACCGGAAGTGATTCGATTTCCGACATCTAAAACCACAGGTCTTTCATATATCTGAATGTGAGCACGTAAAGTCCAAAGCTGCAAGAAACATAGTCGATCAAAGCCCAAATACATAGCCATAGAATTTTCACGATATCTGTGCATACTGATATGGGAAAATGGCCATTCGGTAATCAGAATTGTAGTCAAGTGTCAGTGCCATTAGTCAAGTAACAGGGAACAGATCAATCAATTAGCTTGTCTTATTCAGCACTAAATTTATATATAAAAAAATCAAATATGAACAGAAGCTAATCAGAATTTCCGCTGCAAATTTCAGCATATAATATATTATTATGTGATCTACAAGTTGACGCTCTCAGTACACAGAATTATCTTGAGGCTTTTGTGTGTTTGCAACAAAAATTATTTCCAAAGTGAGCTGCTATTATTACCCACACAGGCCGCAACAAATTTGATGCAACCAGTTCCACAAGAGGCCTGATGAACTGGAGTACCCATCCAAAATCTTAAGATATAATTGCTAAAAAAATGCCGTAACCAAATACGCTGAACAATCAATCCACCCTCCCTCAAGCTAAGAAGTTTTATACTACATCACATCCTCCTCGAACATGAACAGCGAGTGAATCTCTCAACGTCCTGTTCTATGACAAGACTTGACAAATAAAACGATCCAAAGGTTACCCGGCCCACGCCGATGCACACACACATCGTCTATGTTTGTCACACTAGATTGTGTACATTCATGCCTACCCACATCGACCTTATTTGAGACGGAACATGAAAAATCCCATCGATTTCAACCTCATTCCATCTCGCAAAGTGAAAATCGGAATAACCTATATTGCAGATTGGGCCCATTTCAGAAAACCTAGGGTTCCAAGTTCCAGCTAACTGGGCTAATACATCTAGGGCTTACAAAAGAGACAAGGAGGAAGAGAGTGCATGGAATTACCTCGCCTCCGGATTGAACCTTCTCGTCGGAGCTACAGGGGGGCGGCGCGTCGAGGGGCGGAAGGGGGTCGTGCAGCGAGTCGAGCGAGAGGCGGAAGGTCCAGGCAGTGAGTCGGGAGGACAAGGACGCAGGGTGTTCTCTCCTCAGGGCAGTTTCGTCTTTTCCATTGGTACCAGAAGGGGCCCATCCGCCAGGTCACTAATCTGCCCAAAAAACACTCCGTGGGATTACTTTGTCTGCTTTAAATAAATAAATGGTGATTACCTTAATTTTTCACCCAAAAACACAAATAACTTTGTAGATAGATACAGGACTGCACCACACCCGCCACATGAAAAAGCTTTGCATCATCTCATTAATTAAGAAAAAGCTTAAGAGAAGTTTTGTTGGCCTAGGCCACCATACAAGACAACACAAGCCTACTCTCGTGGTATAATAGAACTTAAATGTTTTGCTTCTGCGGCAACTCAATTGCGCGTTTCCGTTTTAATTTTAGCTAGAACTATGAAAGGCAAGGTTGAGATATGGCGAAAAACCCTAGCATCCATGTCGTTCAAAATTTTCCATGTCACCGACATAGCAAGGGATGCCATTGCATTGTGTCTTTGTCCAGCATGTAAGACAAGGTGATGCCAACAATCTTCTACATTATCCATGGTTGCCCATTGAGTCGCTTGAATCTCCGGAGCTCCAAACCATTGCTTGACGCTCTCCTAAATACGAAACATGTAGCAGTAATGGAACATAATATGCCCTTTTCCGGGTCCCTCTTGCAAGGTTGGTAAAGGCCACAGTTTGGTTAACCATGGGACTCGAGGCGATTCGCGGTCCAACCCGATTTTGGAGAATTAGCCTAGCGAAGAATTTACACTTTTGAGAGTGCCTAGTTTCCCCAAACACATGGCTTCGTCATCGAAGAAGTTGCCCCATAGAATTGCATCTTCTAGCCTGATTCAACGGTGTATACTCCAGATTGTGTGAACCTCCAAGTAATATCATAAGCCACTCCATCAATGAGGTGAACGTCTTGCAGCCCACAAATTCAATAATGTGTTGCACATATAGCCCATTTTGCATGTCGATTTTGGAAATCCATTTGTCATTTTGCATGGTTTCACGAATTAGGCACTTCTTTCTTTTGGAGATGGCGCAAATGGATGGCGCGAAGTCCTTTGGCTTCAAACCGGATAGCCAAGGGGCATGCCAAAAGCTAGCTTTTTGACCGTCGCCAATGGTGACCTCTGTCGCCGCATAGAAAGATCCATATCCTCCTCACTGCAGGGGTTCCCAAGGCCCACCCATGGTTTGGTTGGCTCCTTCCACTTGAGCTAAGGTCAACGAATGCATACAGTGACATTAGCGAGATTATGCTTAAGTTTAAAATAAAAATTAATTTGTTTGAACGACTAATCAGATTCGGTTTTCATAGTTGATTTAGTCATGATGAGTTATTTTGAAACTATACCATATGTTTTCATGCTTTGACTAAAACAATCACCAGCACCTACCAAATTTTTAACACTTAGCTGTGAGATACACAATACTTAGTTATCAAATTATAATCACTTAACCCGCAAAAAAAAATTATAATCACTTACTTGTTATGTTAATACATGTCATTCTAAATCAATGCAAAGTTGCATGATACTACTTTAGTGGAATATCATTTGTTAGTTATTGTAAGGGAAAATTTGCCACAGGACACCGTTATTATTCGGCGTTTGCTGAAACACAGCACTCGATTGTGTCTTTGCCAGGTACCATTACAATTATGTGGCACATTTACCAGAACACACCACCTGGCTAAAAAGGGAACACACCACCTTTCCCTTTTTTGGCACTATAAAAACTCATTTTCTAGGACCGCACAATGTTGAGGAAATCGTTTATCTGTAACAACTTGGTCAGATGAAGATTAGCGACTAATAGGATAAATCGGCCAATTAATCAATCAATCGACTTATCGGTCAACCCACCTAGTAGGGATTAATTGGTCTTGCTGAATGGGCCGACGTTTTTTCGTTGCATCAGTTGCCAATTTTTATATACACCAAATTAGCAACGTATAGTTGCCAAGATAAAAAAAAATGCGTAATTTTCATAAAAATCGTGGAGACTCTTTAAAAATATGGCCGGCAGCGCGCACGACAACTTCGTGGAGCTGTTCCGGACGTGGCCTGCACCAACTCGCACGGCCATGTTCGCCGGTCGACAAGGTATATTTTCACGAGACGCCGACGATGGCAGCTGCCAGCCACCGTGTAATATGACAGGAGGCAAGCAGATACGACTGACTTTTCCTCAAAAAAATATGACAGGAGGCGTCGTGTGTTTTATTCCGAGGATTGCCAGGTGCGTCCCACGGCCACGGTTGACGCCGCCGACGATCTGGGGTATCTGATCAAGGTGCTGGGCCTGCCTGCCACAGGATGATTTTCCCTGTGCCTTCTCCAGGTACCTCGGTATGTAATAAGCTGAATTTTCAGTCTAGGCAGCGAAGCCCATGAATGAAATTCATAAGTAGCAGCATACAAGACCACTGAAGCTCTGTGCATTGAGAAATGCAGGATAATAACTACAGGATTTGGGGCATTTTTCAGATGCATTCAGACCACTGAAATTCTCGGCATTCAAGTTACAAGCGAACACAGAATTCGGCACATTACAAATTTACAATCCTGCTTTCTGAACTTTTCCGTAGAATCATTTCCGTTGAGACTTTACAGCAAATGATCGGAAAGTTCTGCAGACCGCAGCACGCCAGTCGAGTAAACACTAGTACATACTTAGCCTACTGCAAAATGCACACCAATCCTCACAGTTCTAACAGATGACCAAGAAGATAATACTGTACAATACATTATTCCGCCGCTTTAAGCCTCCTCCTGGCCAGGAACATCATCATGCGGCGTAGGAACGGCGGCTTCTTTGCTCGGCTTGTCTTCCCGTGCAAAGCAGGGCTGTTCCTGGCTGACGGATCGGATATCGGATGAACCAGGGCACAGCTATCTTCTTTGCATGTGCCCTTGGTGTCCCCGTCGCGTTCAAAGATGACCACTGCCGTGTTTGAAGACTTAGTTTCAGATCTCGAAGCTTCGCCTGCCTTACGACGCTGCGCATGCTCCTCCCTCCATGTCCTCAGTTCTTGTTCCATGGCCAGCTTGCCTTTGGCGGCAGTATCAGCCTGCTTTGTGGCAGCGAGCAGTGATTGCTTTCGTTCTTCCAGAACCTTGTAGGCTTCGCCGAGTCTTGATAAGATGAGAGACTCGGACTCCTTGGCCATCTTAATCTGTGCGGTTGCACAGGATGTCTTCTTGTGCGCAAGCTCTTCTGCCTGATGGGCCTTCTCGACAAGAGTTGCGTGCTCATGAAAGTCGAGTGTGATCGTTGGAGGAGAGCCTTGTTCAGCGATGTTTGCTGCAAGCTCGCTCTCCTCCAACGCTCTGAGAGCCTCAAGCGACATCCTCTCAGACTCTTTCGCTGCTTCCATCTCTTTCAGAGCTGATTGGAGCCTGAATTCCATGGTACTCAGGCCAGCCTTCACTTGATCCATTTCCTCCTTGTTCATTCTTAGCATCTCCTGTGCTTTCATAGCAACAGACTTCGCCTCATCAGCCTCCTGGGCTGCAGCTTGCAGAATCCTGGGAAACTCACCCGTTCTATCACGGGATTCCTTTTCCTTGGCCTGAACCGCTTCCAGTTCCTGTTGTGCCAGCTTAATCTCCGCCTCGAGAGAGCTGATGGTAGTTGATGCCGTTGCTTCAAGCTGCTGCATGGCGGCAAGTGCTTCTTTCTCTTTTCTTAACTCTGACTGAAGCGATGCAGCAGCAATTTTCAGGGTGCAGACTTCATCTCTCGCCTTATCAATGCTCTTCATGTGCTCCTCGAGCTCATTTCTTGATAAAATGGTTTCTTCTTGCATGGTCTCATGATTTCTGGTTCCTTGTGCTTGTGCTTCTTCAATTAGCTTTGCCTCCACATATACAGTTAGCTCTTCGTTGCACTTGACCAGCATGTTGGAATATGTCTCAAGCTCTGATTTCAGGTCCTCAACAGAAGAAAGCTTCTTGTTGAGTTGACTCATCTCCTCTTCTGCTTGAGTTAGATCTTTTTCCCATTTAAGACGGTCCTCATCTCGAGATAAGGACATACACACCTTCTTTTCTTCAGCATCATGGCACGTAGCACGAGCCAAATCCAGCACTTCATTCAGTTTGTTGAGCTCTACAGTGAGCTCCTCTACTTGCTTCTCAGTCTCTATGGACACTGTGATGGCTGCCCGAGATTTTTCGGTGGAAATGTCATGTTCGATCAGTAAAGAATCATAACCCTCCTGAACCCTTTTTAACTCATCATTAACCAAATTCAGTTTGGACACCAGTACTTTGTGACGTTCTTGGATATTTTTCAAAATCTCCTTGCCTGCAACACTATCATCACTGCTAACTCCTCCTTCCTCCATCTCTGGTACAATAAATTGAAAGAAATCCAGATCCTTCTTGGCATCTGCCTCTTCATGTTGTGCCCTCTCCAGATCACGTTTCAGGACTTCGCCAAGCTTATTTGTTCTCTCTATCTCATTGAATACAGACAGCTTTGCAGCCTCTGCGGCCTCTGCTTGCTCTTTGCACTTTGAAATTTCGTTCTTCAGCATACCAACCTCGAGTTTGACATGGTCATTCACCTGGATATACCAAGATTATTAATCACACATAGAGAAATGAAGTTCATCTTATGTCCGCAAGTGTAAGTGGTAAAGTAAGGCTCAAGAAATCTACAAAAATAAGAATGTTACTGATGCAAATGAAAGATAATTTATTAAGGTTGTAGCTCGCAGAATTAATGTAACAAACAAGAGAGGCTATGCTGTGAGTTACCTGCACCGGCAGTGTTCTACGTTTTTTCCAGTTCACGCTACCACCAAATTTTGAGGCAGCCATCTTCACTGACTCAATGGGGTTCGTTGTATCAACAAAGGTTTCAGCCCTGCTCAATCTCCTCACAGGTGCAGGAACTTTCTGCCGAGTGTCTCGTAGGCTCATTTGGCGCTCAGACCATCTAGGCATTACCCGTGGTTTTTCTTCTTTCACCTTTGTTAAAATAGCAGGTGCCGCCTCACAAGCAGTCTTCTCAGAATCAGAACTGGAAGCACCATTTTGAACCTTGCGCAAGGGTGCACACTGGACGTCTTCTCTTGAGCTAACTGAAGTCTGCGGCGTTGCATGTGTGTTTTCTCCTGAAGATTGCATTGCCATCAAGTCATTGATGGTTTCCTTTGATTCATCAACTTCATTAGAGGAAGATGGAGAACTATGAGAATCTTCTTTCATTGATGGCAACCCACTGTTATCTACTTCTGATGAACCAGATATGGAACCACCAATAGGAGCTTTTTGCTCAACAAAAATTTCTTGCAGATTGCTCTTGTTGTCATTGATGGCTTCCTTTGATTCATCAACTTCATTAGAAGCAGATGGAAAACTATGAGAATCTTCTTTTACTGAGGGTAACCCACTGTAATCTACTTCCGATGAACCAGTTATGAAAGCACCAATGGGAATTTTTTGTTCAACCAAAATTTCTTGCAGAATACTCTTGTTGTCATTGATGGCTTCCTTTGATTCATGAACTTCATTAGAGGGAGTTGAAAAACTATGAGAATCTTCTTTTATTGAGGGTAACCCACTGTCATCTACTTCCGATGAACCAGTTATGAAAGCACCAATGGGAGTTTTTTGTTCAATAAAAATTTCTTGAAGATTTCTCTTGTTGTCATTGCTGGCTTCTTTTGGCTCATGAAATTCACTAGAGGAAGATGGAAAACTATGAAAATCTTCTTTTATTGATGGCAGCCCACTGTTATCTACTTCCGATGAACCAGTCAAGGAACCACCAACAGGAGCTTTTTGCTCAACCAAAATTTCTTGAAGATTGCTCTTGTTGTCATTGATGGCTTCCTTCGATTCACCAACTTCAATAGAGGCAGATGGAAAACTATGAGAATCTTCTTTTATTGATGGCAACCCACTGTTACCAACTTCTGACGAACCAGTTATGGAGCCACCAATGGGTGCTTTTTGTTCAACCAAAATTTCTTGCAGATTGCTTTTGTTGTCATTGATGGTTTCCTTTGATTCATCAACTTCATCAGAAGCAGATGGAAAACTATGAGAATCTTCTTTTATTAATGGCAACCCACTGTTATCTACTTCCGGTGAACCAGTCATGAAAGCACCAACCGGAGCTTTTTGTTTAACCGAAATTTCTTGCAGACTGCTCTTGTTGTCATTGATGGTTTCTTTTGATTCATCAACTTCATGAGAGGCAGAGGGTAAACTGCGAGATTCTTCTTCTATTGATGGCAACCCACTGTTATCTACTTCCGATGAACCAGTTGTGGAACCACCAATGGGAGCTTTTTGTTTAACCAAAAATTCTTGCAGATTGCTCTTGTTGTCACTGATGGCTTCCTTTAATTCATCAACTTCATTAGTGGCAGATGGAAAACTACGAGAATCTTCTTTTATTGATGGCAACCGACTGTTATCTACTTCTGATGAACCAGTTACAGAACCACCAATGGGAGCTTTTTGTTCAACCAAAATTTCTTGCAGATTGCTCTTGCTGTCTATCAATGTCAAGCTTGCAGGAAGTTCTTGGTGCACTGGTGTCTTAGAAGTGACGCGTACTGTTTTCTCAAGAAAATTGCTGTCATCTTCATTAGTGCCTTCAGTTATCTTAGTCAACACAGAATTTCCCACAGATTCTGGTGAAGACAAAGATGAAACTTGAGACGAGTCACCCCCTTCAAGATTCTTCTCTACCATTCTTCCAGTCACAGTTTAATTATATTAACTGTGGAAGAAAACATTGAAGAAGGAATTAGACTGGAACAACAAATACCAAAGCTCGAGTAATGGTCTACTTGCCAAATAAAATAATAAATGCATGCCCACCCACAGCCTACAGTAAACTCAGCATCAGCAAGGTGAGTCGATCCTGAAATGTCAGATTGTTGATTGAATCAAAACTGTTTTCATCGAAAGAGGGGCCCTCATATATGACTTTCTCATCCAAGAACATACAATGATCAGAAGTTGATATGTTTTTAACCATGGTAAATCTGGTAATAAGAGCAAACCAAATATGTTTTTCAATCAATTTATCTGATAAGCCAAAGACATTGACCTGAACGTTTGTCACCCCAAAGCTCATTCTAACTATTTTGGCTAAATCTTCATGGACATAACAAAATCTGCTGCCTGGAAAAGCAAACAAGCTGCAAGACCTTCTAGATTTTGGTTTACTTTCTGATCCACATAAAAGCAATGTTGTTTTATCTATGTCAAGAAGTGAGGTCTTCATATGTAAGTGGATTCCGTAGTTAAACGCAAATTCAGCTTCAAGCTAAGCAATACCCAAAGAAAAACTCAGGAACTCATGAAACTAAAACAAAAGATACAAATCTGAAACAAAAACGTGATTATAACAGAACGACAGATAGGACAGGGTCTGAAGTCATGTACATGATCATAAGTAAATAAACTCTAAAGTAAAAAAAGCTGAAACTTACTGAAGAATTGAGACTCGTGTCTGTATTATCTTCAAAACAAAGGGAGAAGGCTGGAGCTAGGGGGAGAGAGGGGCAGTTTTCGCAGATATTAGAGAGAAGAGAGTGGAGGAAGGATTGAAAGAGTTGAAGCTGTGCAGAGCCACCTGGAAGCAGAGAATAGGACCAATTTGTTAATAATCATATGTGGAGAAGACTTGGACTTATTCCCCAAAATATTTGTTTTGATTTCTTTCTGTAGTTTTTGTATATTACTTTTACTTCTTTATATCAAAACTACTGGCACAAGCTGGATGATTAAGGAAATTGTGTGACAGCATGAGGTAGGAACACCTGTAATGGAAATATTCATTTAGAACCTAGTGATAGGTGGAAATGGTAGAAAAGCCTTGCACTTCAACCTTTGAATTCCTCCTACTGTAATTTGGTTGGCATTTCATCAGTTGAATCTTCACACAGTGCGCAGATTTGGCTAAAGTAAGAAAATATGCAAAAGAAAGCATCTTCCCATCTTTATTGTAAGCCGCTATTTCTTAAGTGGTTGGATATGTTTTCCTTCATTAGCAAAAGTCAACCAGGAAGCAAATGTAGAAACAGTTACCAGCAATCGTATATTTCCAGCGGGAACAGACAATGTCAATCACTGTGTCTTGATTTCTATCGTAACAGTTTACTATATGTGTACCTAGTCAATATAAACATGGAAGTTACCATATGCACAAGTAAGTCAAGCATCCTGGGACTGGCTATTAGAGAACAATCTTTACTGCGGATAAATGTGGTGCACCGTCTGGAAGTCAACTCTGCCTGGTAAAAAAATAAGAAACACGGTAAAAAAAGTCAATTTTGGGCGTTCTTATGATTCTACCCCAACTCTTTCAGTGTCTGCGATGACTCAAATGTTCTTTCTTTCTTTGAAGAAAAAAAGGGATAATATAACTGGCTCAAGGAACATCAGCCCCTTTCCAGTGCCACAAAATATTTAGTGCAAGGCTTCTTTCATCACATTAAAAGTGAGACACCTTTGCAGGAAGAAAATTGTACATTCCCTGTTTGGTAAAGTGAAGTCTTCACATGGGCATCTGCACCACAAAAACAAGTGCTAAGTCGATATACAACTGTAAGAGTAACAAGAAAGTGGCAAAGACACCTACCCTTATCCACAGTATAAAATCTGTAATTGGTTGCTCAATTCTCAGGAGATCTTTGTTGTAATCATCTGATACTCGAATTTGGTGGAATACAGATTTCATTGAGATTCTGTTGACATAGCTTGTCCATAATCTTCTCCAAATCAGACCAAGCAATTCTTTAAGATATCAGCATAACAGCAATGCAACAGCTGTAGAGCGCTTACCATTTCAATGAACACAATCTTCCTTCAAGAATATAATGCACTAAGACAGAAATATTTCAAGCTTTGTGCAATAACTAGCTACTCTAAAAGATTTATCAATGGAAGAATGAATTTGAACGTTTTCTTATGTTACAAAAATGATCCCTCCCAGTAAACAAGCATCAACTTAGACTTGAGGAGGGTTTTAGCACATTTCCCAAAATTGTAATGCCAGTGTTTGACCAAATATCAGGGTTACTCAATGGAGCTGATTCCAACATCTTTTCTCAGTCCTTTTGCTTCCATATTTAACCGTAGCCACTCATAGTCATTCCATTTACCAGCTGAAGCATAGATGTTAGAAAGCATGACATAAGATCGTGATTTACTGTGGCAAGAATCAATGAGCAGTTTCCCCACAGCCTCACCAATTTTAGAATTTCCATGGAATCTACAGGCTCCAAGCAATGACTCGAGCAAACTTTCTGATGGCCTAAACGGCATTGACCTAACAATATCATAGGCTTCATCCAGGTGGCCAGTCCGACCCAGTAGATCCACCATGCATGCATAATGTTCCATCCTTGGTGTGATGCAGTAGTCTATCTGTAGTGATTTGAACAATGCTCTTGCTTGATCTACAAGGCCACTATGACTGCAAGCTGACAAGATACTAACAAAAGTTATGTCATCTGGCTCTACTCCTGAGCCTATCATCATCGATAAAATTTCAAGGGCAGACTTGCCATCCCCATGTAAAGTGTATGAGTTGATCATTGAGCTCCAAGTGACGGAGTCTTTTGCCACTGAGCTATCAAAGAGCTCTCTTGCAAATGATATGCTTCCGCACCTTGAATGCGTGTCAATGAGAGCATTGACGACCGTAAGGGTTCCACCAAATCCGCTCTGTAGTATGAGAGCTGTAACACATCCTGCCAAATCTGCATTTCCAATCTGCGAACATGCTGATAGGAGTGCCAGCATAGTTACTGCATCAGGTTTTACATTAAGGAAGCGCATCTGCCTGAAGAAATCAAATGCATTATCAGCCAGCCTGCACTGAACAAAGGCCGATAAGATGCAATTCCATACTATGATGTTCTTTTCACCAACCGAATTAAAAAGTTTGCAACTGTAATCTACATTGCTGAACCTACTATACATACAAATGGCTGACGTGATGATAGATGTTTCTAACCCCAAAAAATTCCGAATTGCATAGCAGTGAACAGACTTTCCTTGGGACTGGCTCTGACAAACAGGCAATAAATTCAGTAATGTAATATGATTTGGCTCCTGTTCATTCTTGAGCATTTGGTGAAACAAAGGCACTATCTCTTCAGATAGGTTGTTTTTACGGTATCCAGTCATCAGGACATTGTAGGAGACTGTGTTCCTAGAAGACAAGCTGTCAAAGAGTTGCTGACATGCCTCAACAGAACCACAGTTGCTGTACATGGTAATAAGGGTATTTGCAAGAGAAATGTCCGCATTGCATCCGCTTTTAACTGCCAACGAATGAAGTGATTCTCCAATTGCGGCGTCCTCAGCCATAGAAATACCGCTGATAAGGCCAATCAGGGTTACTACATCGAATTGCAGGCCTGATTGGCGCATCTGGCGGAACAGTCTTACAGAAGCCTCGGTCTCTCCAATTTCAGCATAACCAGATATTATCGTGTTCCAAGATATTAACATGCGTACTTCCATTTTCTGAAATAACCTATAGGAATCTGAGAGCTCTCCACAGTCAGCGTACATAGCAAGGAGTGCATTCATCACGCCCTGGTTCAGTTCAAATCTGTTTCTAACAGCATATGCATGGACAGACTTGGCCATACGTAAATCTTTTATGTGCCTGCATCCAGAGATCACCTTAACGACAGTTGTCGCATCGGGTGCAACACCTTCAGTTTGCATCCTGCAGAATGTATCAAGAGCCATGCCCCATTTGCCGTTCACAAGGTACCCAGAAATCATGGAGTTCCACAAGAGACCGCTCTTTTCGGTACAGCTGCAGAAAAGTCGCATAGCTGAATCTAGTTCCCCAAGTTTAGAGTACATTGAAACAAGAGCACTGACAACAGAAAGCTGCTCCGCGAGGCCGAACTTGATAACCATGCCATGCACAGAGTCACCGAGGTTTACCCCCAAAAAATCACTGCAAGTTGGAAGCACAGATACCACTGTAACCAAATTAGGCCCAAGCCCAGCGCGGCGCATCAACCTGAAGACCTCAAACGATTCCTCCCATTTGTTATGCTGCATGTACGCTGAGATCATGGAGTTGTAAGATGCCAGATCCTTTCCGGGCTGCAGGTCAAAGAGCAACCTAGACGAGGAAAGGTTTTCGAACGCGGCGTACATCGAGATGAAGGAAGGTCCGAGGGATTCATCGGCGAGCGCCCCGCATTTCATGGCAAGCGCGTGCAGCGAATCCCCGGCTTCTGAATCTCCGACGGCACTGCACACGCCGACGAGAGCAACCAAGGTGCTCGCGTTCGCCCGGATACCGTCCCGCTGCATCTGTTGCGTAGCCTCGACAGCTTCTGGGAAGCAGCCGTTGAGAGAGTACCCCGAGATCATGGCGTTCCAGGAAACCGAGTCCCTCTGCGGCATACGGTCGAACACCGTCCTGGACGCGCCAACCCGCCCGGCCTTGGCGTACATGTCGAGGAGGGCGGTCTGCACGCCGACGTTGCCGCCGTGGCCGGCGCGCAGGGCTCTGCCGTGCACCTCCCTCCCGAGCCGAAGGCAGCCGACGGCGGTGCACGCCTTGACGACCGGCGGGAACGTGAAGTTGTCGGAGCCGCAGAGGGGGAAAGCGCTCCGGTAGAGGTCGAGGAGGTCCCGGTGGAAGCCGTGGGCCGAGAAGCAGCGGACGGCGAGGTTCAGCGCGTACACGGTGGGGCGGGCGCGGTGGGCTCCGGCGAACAGCGACGCCGCGGAGCCCGGGATGGCGAAGGAGAGGTAGCGTTCGACGAGGGCCGTGACGGCGGAGGTGTCCCGGGAGACCGCGCCCGCGACGGCCAGCAGCGCGTGCAGCCTGCGGAGGCATTTGGGCGAACGGGTGGCGTGCAGGAGGTCGGTGAGCTCGTTGGGGTGCGGGAGCGAGCTTGATGGCGGGGTTGAGGAAGAGGCGAAGGATTTGGTTAGGGTTTGGTTGGATCTGGAGAGGTGGTTTTGGGGTTTGAAGGATTTGGGGAGGGTTTTGTAGCCGCGCGAGTTCATGCTATGGAGCATAAATCTTCCTCAGTTCAGTTTTTGGTTGTTTTGATGCTCAGTGCCCACACGAGGGGGCTCGGTATCGCCAACAACAAATTCTATCAGCCTCGCTTCGTCCTGTTCACGAAATTATCCATAGACATAGTTGTGGCTCCAAATCCATTACACTATGTACATGAACAGAAAATATTTGAACGTAACAACAGCATTTTAGCATCATTTCGATAATATTTTCATAGCATTTCAGCAATAATTATGTGGGTAATGAATAAGAGAAGGAGGAAGGGAGATGGGATGAGTGCAAGCCCACTGCCCAAGGCGTCTCCTAGGCGGAGGAGAGCCAGACTTCCGGAGAGGTGGAAGGGAGGGTCGCAGACCAAGTCCTCAAAGAGGGGGAGGCCATGAAAGAACTGGTAATCGAAGGTTACGTCTTAATTTTAGCGAGCCTTTTGTGATTTTGATCCACATGTCAGCTCGATATCTAGTGGATATTCATGGAGCAAAACCTCTACTATGCCCACACCATGAGTTATCGGATATCCGCCCCAGGAAATTCGTGGGCATAATCAACCCTCCATATCCGTGCCCGTTGGGCCGAATATCCGTGGATACCCATATCTGTAGATAAAATTGTCATCCTCAGCACAAGCGACTCCTACCGTGGAATCACTCGGGGCATTACAGCCCGAAGGCTTAGTTAACGGGGCATGTGAGATGGTTGCCTGCAGAATGAGGGGGTGGTTCCTAAATGTCGACCATGGGAGCTCGGGAGCTCATATTCGGCGCTAGCTGCGTTTGCGAGCCGGTCAATGCATGAAGGAACGCGTCGTGGGCCGCAGCCCACCAGAGACACGGTCTTCTCCCTCGTTTCCATCTTCCTCAACGAGACACATGAATGGAGTCCCACCGCCGCCACCCGCGGACGGCACCGCTCTCATGGAGCCTCACCGCCCGCCCTCCTCCACCATAGACCACTGTCGGTCCGTCACCGCCCCGCCCTCCCACTACCACCTCCCCTATCTCCGGCCAGCCCAACACCACCTCCCGAAACCTTAAGATTTCCTCGCCTGCGAGCTCCCCCATCTGCACCCGACCCTACCCTAAGCCCTAAGTTCTCTTCCTCGCCTCCGTCGGCGACGGTGCATCCATTTGCGTCGTCCCCGTCTCCGGTGAGATCCATTCCTGGCCTAGTCGGCGACGTCGCGATCAGCCGCATCGGCGGCGAGCTCCTCCTAGTGGTCTAGCATGCGACGTCTTCCTCCCGTCAACTCCGTCACTAGCTAGGTGGGACGGCTCGTTGCGCCGGTCGAAACACGCGTTTCTGAGCTAACCGACACAACGAGCGTTGAAGCATTTGTCACCGACTAGGTTGGTGCCTACACGGCTCTGCACACCCCCTGATCGGGTTACGACCAAGCCCATTAAAATTCGAACATGCTTTTCCTTTTTTTCAGTTCAGTTTTTGTGTCTATTTTTCTAGTCTAGTTTTCCTTTTCCATTTTCTTGTTTGATTATTTTTTCCCCGGTTTTCTTTTACTATTATTTATTTTTACTTAAAATATATCTTCTAAATTTAAGATGTTCAAACAATAAAATTTTACAATTTTAGAAAATGTTCAGATTTAAAAATTGTTCAATTTCTAAAAAAAATCAAATTTAAAAATGTTTAGGTTTGAAAATTGTTCATATTTTAAAAATATTGAAATCACGAAAAATGTTTGATTTAATTTTTTCAAATCTAAAATATGTTCGAATTTCTAAATTGAACAAACTTGAAATTGTTCAAATTGTATATTTGTTCTAAAATTTTGAAAACAGCTGATATTTCTAAAAAAATAACAAGAAAATTAAGATATTCAGATTTAAAGTACGCATAGAAAAGCAACAACATAGAAATAAAAATAAAAATACGAAATAAGAAATAAGAAAAAAAATGCACTGTGAGCTCGCCCTACACACCCGCCTGGGGTGTGCGGCACAAGTTCCTGCCGCACTGCTCAGTGGATAGGAACTCCCGAATGAGGGGGACTCCTATTAGCCGCGTTTAGCGGCCTCTATCTGGCTCACCATCTATAGAGAACCAGACGTTAGACAATTCCCAGATACCATCAGTGCTTCGCACTCGCGCACTCCATCGATCTGGACGATTTTTATTCCTGCTGGCATGCACTGTTTTTCTGATGGTTATCTATCATAAATCTTTTAAATTTAAATTTCTTTTAATGTTGAAAATATTTAAATTTGAACATGCTTAATTTTGAAAATTGTTTAAATTTTAAAATTTTAAAATGTTTAATTTTATAGATTGTTCACATCTGAAAAATGTTCAAAACTGAAAAATGTTTAGTTCTTATAAAATTCAAAACAAACACACAAAAACAAAACAAAAACTAGAAGAAGAGGAAAAAAACGAAGAAACCAAGTGACATGGGTATGCCTAATTGGACCTACGGTTTGTATCACCCTGGTGCGTATTCTGGAGAAACCTGTAATGATGGAAGCCGAAACGCACATGATGAAGCTTGCCGAATAAGGAAAGGCCCACTACAGGAGCCAACATATTTCTATTTACGCAAGAAACATCTGTAAACCGACCCGAACTGGACTCTAAGACCTAGCCTCCTATATAAAAGCTAGAAGGAGCTAGCAGAAGGACATCGAATCATTGCTATAAACCCTAGCTTGTTCTAGTTTATGGCGCTTTAGCCTCATAATCAATCTGTCGATAGCATTGTTTGTCTGACCAATCAATGAAACCACCAACGCACCATCTTTCCCCGAAATCGTGAGTCCATATCTATGGACATTGCCGAGGTGAGTCCTCGTCACCAAGAGAAAACTAAATAGAAACCAGCAAGTTTTTTTTTTTTGAACATAATAGAAACCAGCAAGTAACCAGCCACATCCCTAACAGCCTCATCCCAAACCTATCACGCCTTGTGCGGCGCCCAAGATATGGGCCCCATTGGGCCGTGAATAGGATCCACCCGAATGAGCGAGTACGTACTCTTTCATGTTCCTTGGACCCTGCTCTATCTTTTTTCTCTTCTAAGGAAATGCTTCCATGTAGTACTCCTTTATTTTTGTTCTTTATTGTATTCCTTTATTCTTATGTGTATTTTTTATTTTGTTCATTCATTCCATGTATTTTCTTTTTGTTCCTTTATCAATTTAATTTTTTCTATTGTTCCCTTTTAAACCAGATTTTAAAAAACATGATTTGTTCTATTTAGCCTAAAACTTTGTTCTTTTGTACTACTCCCTCCGGTCGAGAAAAAATGTCTGACATGATAATTTGCAAAAAGATCCTCAAGTTTTCTTGTCTCTTAGCCTGCGCTCCACCGTCTGTCCTCGGCACATGCGGTAGATCCTCCGTCAGTCAGCGTGTTGCTACACTTTTTATTAGGCAGACCACATGCAGTTAATTAGCTCTGTGGCTTTGCCGGGAATTGGCCCAAGCGAGACAACTCACGTCGTGTGTGAGTGTGACGCGTACGTACTATGTGCTTCTTTTCCTGATTTTAGAAGGACTTAAATGCAAAACGTGTTTGTAATAGGCTCCCGATACTTTTTTAGGATCGGATGGAGTAGTTCTTATTTGATCCATGGGTTTAAAACCCGATTCATAATTTCTTCCACTTATAGTTGGGAAGTGTTGCACTCATGAAATATTTTTCATTCAGTCAAATTTTATGTTCGACCTATAGTGCCGATTATGCCATGGGCGCCAAAATCTTGTTTCATTTAGTTTGAAAACATGTTCCCCTATTGTCAAGAGTTTGTGCCGCATGTGCTCAAAACATGTTTCATTCAGTCCAAAAATATGTCACACTAGTAATCATGGTTTGTTCCTCATATTGCTAAACATTTATTTCACTTGGTATAAAATTGTGTTCCGCTAGTAAACGAGATTTGATCCCTCATGTCCCAAATTCTTGTTCAGCCTATAGTGGTGTACCATTCAATGAGTGCCAAAATCATGTTGCATTTAGTCTAAATCAATAGCAGAGTTGTTGCATTACTTGTAGTAGCAAATATTATTTATATAAGTTCGTCCCTTGGAAGCTTTGCAAATGGCAACCACACAACCCCGTAACTGCATTGTCACAGACGTAAGCCACGTTCGCACCCACACCATGGTTTGGAAATAGCCTATTCTGTAAGCTACTAGAATGGCAATGAGTTGATAGAGGTTTTAAGTAACTAAGAACAAAGAGCTAAACATGAACAAAGTAAATTAAAACTGAAAGTAACGAGAGGGGTTGTACTTGCAGGATTTAATAGAATAAAAGAAGGTGTCTAGGCTTTAAGTCTCACTAGTACTAGAGGGGCAACTATTTACATAAATCTCATCTTAATGGTTACCGGTTGTCACACTCTGGCTCAAAGGATCACATGAACTCATCCAGCACTTTCTTGTCATAATAGATGAAACACAAAGTCTAATATTACATATTAGATCATACCTGAACCTAGAATCGAATCAATTAATCAAACATATATGAGTAGAAATACACATAATAATTTATGGAGATCATCATATTCAGTCTTACAAATACAAAATCTAAAACAAGGGGAAGACCGGAAGAGAGGTGGAGACGCCGTTGGAGATGATGACGATGAACGATGCACGCGGTGAAGATGGGGACGTCTTCTTCTCCTCCTCTTGCTTGGATCTTGTGGAGGTGTTGGAGGATATCTTGATCTTGGAGGTGTGTGGCGGAGTGGCAGGGCTCCGAAGGCGCATGTGGCGTGTTGGAGGCGGTGGTTAGGGTTCCCCTCCTTAAATAGGCATTATGGAGGTCGGTTTCGTGAACCGACGAAGCTCGGGGCCGAATATACCCATCCGGTCTTCACAAATGTTGTTCCTTTTGAATAAAGGAAGCCTATGGAGGTCCGTGCGACTGTACGGTATGGATGGGTTATGCCTGTACCGATGGTCGCTAAACCTTGTGTTGCTTTCGTATTTTGTTCGTCATTTCTTCATACAGATTCCGATTTAGCTGTTCTTTGGCTCATTGGACTCGTATGAACGAGGGCTACAACATCATGGCCTTAGATATTAAATATAAAATGTTGGAAAAATATCACTTTTCCCACACCTCATATGGCTAAGTCCCGTACTTGTAACTCTCCCATATTTTATCCTCTTGGTCCCTTTTGCCTTCCTTTATCCATGATTGTCCATAACACCTACGCACATGTCAAAGACAAGGGAAAAGTAATAAAATCCTACTAAAACTACTAAATATGCAAAGCTCATATGAAAGTGAACAAGAACTCGTAAGTACACAAGATAGGCATGAATGTAGCTAGATGGAAAATGATATGGGTGACAATATGAGCAATTGTATACTTTAAAACCTTGGTAGAAAGTGTTAAAATTTGAATATATCATTCCTCATGTGCTAAAACTTTGTTCCACTTGTCTAAATTAGAGATAATACCAACCAAATATTGTAAGATTTGGGCATAAGAAAAATTTAGATGGCTTGGACAATACCAAACTGAATAATATTGAGTATAATCACGGTATAAATGCTCGATAGGATACGGTAATCTACTTTGGCTCATATGTGTAGATGCACCCACTATTCAAAATCATATTTCAAAATGTCTAGAAAAATTGAAAAAAAAATATGGGTGTACACCCAGACATTCTATGTTTGCACACAAAGTTTGATGGAAAAATATTATTTTTTGTGGCCAATGTAAAAAACAATTTTCGACGCTCCAAAATAGCTTTTAACGAGACATTTTTTTTTGTCTTTTTTACATAGTGCACACAAAATGTTTTTTCCTGTTAAACTTTTGTGAGCTAACATAGAATGTGAGGATGCACACTCAGAATTTTATTTCAAAACTTTTAAATATTTTGAAATAAATTTAAAATACAGTTTTTATAATAGTTGCATCACCTTTTAGACCATGTTTTTTTCCTTCCATACAAGAATCCAGCCCTGAAAAAGGAGAGTGTAAGTGTAACCACTCCTCAGACGACACGAGAGTCGCTTTTTAAAACAACAATTTACTTGTGGAAGAATTTGCTAGTACATGTCTTCTTCAGGACTCGTCATGAAATTGATTGGCACGGACATAATGTCAAAGGAAACAAATATTTACTACTACTTGACATTGACGGTACGGTGCCAGAGAGATCGATCAGGAGCTAGCCTAGCCAGATAGTGATGGCCATGTACGCAGTAACGTAGCAATCGATCAACAAGAGTACGATGTACTGTGTGACGAGTCGGGTGACGAGGCGAGCCACTCGACGGTATCGTCGAAGCAACTCCGGAACGCCGCCATGCCGGCCGGCGGCAGCGACATGCCCACCTCCATGCCTGCTCGGCCTCTGATCTCCGCCACCGCCATAGCCCCCGTCCTCGCCACGGACACGATCTCCACCTTGGCCGGCGGCCCGAACCCGAAGTCAATGCCGTACACGCGGAGCCTCGGCGACCCGGCCACGGAGAGCACGCCGCGCGCCCCCACCTGCTTGATGCGCTCCACCATCGTCTCCCACTCCGGCGACGCCAAGGCTCTCCCGATGCCCTCCGCGATCGCCGTGCAGGCCGTGAAGAGGCCGCCAGCGCCGGCCGAGGCGAGGTCCCTCTTGGGCGCGGCGCCGATGGCCGGGCCGATGCAGTTGCCGAAGTACGTGGACGGTACCGGCGGCTTCATCCACGGCCTATGGTCCACTGGGACTATGAAGTACGTTGGTGATTCGGGCTCGCCGGCGCCATCACCGCTGTCTGCTTTCGCTCGGAGGTAGCAGGACCAAACGAAGCCCAAGGCAGCGACGAGCGTGGAGCACCTCGGCGGCGTCTGGGCACCACGCCGCGCGGCCTCGTCGGCGACGGCGTCCTTGATGCGCTGCAGCTGCTCGCCAGACAGCGTGAACGTGGCGAGAAGCTGGTCTGGCGACATCTTGACGAACTCCATCTCGTCGGTGCTTGGCAGGCTACTTGTGTAGTGGTCGTACAGGCCTTGTACGGGCTCGACGACGAGCGTCCGGTCGATGATGGGAGGCGGCGGGAACGACTCCACCGCGCCGGCGCAGGCGGCCGCCCAGGTGTGTAGGAAGCTGGTGGAGCCGGCGCCGTCGCAGGCGGCGTGGTGCACGGTGACGCCGAGCGCGAGGTCACCGCGCGGCTGCAGCACGGTGGCCTGGACGGCGAGAAGCGCTGCGCCGTCGTTTCCGACGGCAGGGTGCAGGCGCGGGACGAGGAGGGCGAGCTCGGCGACCTGCCTGGGTTGGTGATCGGACGCGAGGTCACCGAGGTCGGCGCCGTCGTACTCGGCGAGCGTGAAGGCGACGCCGTCCCCGGGTTGGTAGAAGATGTCGTGGCGCGTGGCGGCTGCGGTGCAGCCGGGGGTGACGCGGAGGTGACCGGCGAGCGGGAAGAAGATGCGGAGGGCCGTGGAGAGGGAGCGCTTGAGGTCGGAGATGAGGTGGTCGGTGGCGTCACGAGTGGAGGTGAGGCGGTAGAAGAAGATGCGCTCGACGGGCGGGGAGTGGATCCATTGCAGGTCGAGGAAGGTGAGCGGGAGGGAAGACGGAGGCAGCGGCGGGCCGGACGGTTTGACGACGGCGGTGTCGAGGACGCGGAGGCAGGAGGACGAAGACGAATTCTGTGCCATTGCCGGTCGCTGCTGTGGCTAGAAGTTGCTGGGGATGGTGGAGGAAATTAAACATTCAACTCTACGTACGTCAATAAGAAGATGGAAATCAATTACTCTTATTTATCTTAGCAAAGCATGATTTGGCTTGTCACCTGCCACCATGCTACACATGTCTAGATTTTATAATCTCTGCTTGACCCTAGTTAGCAAGATCAGATATCGACGAGGGAGCAACAATTAACAGTTAGCACAGGAGTGGGGGAGGCAGCACCTCACCGAGTCTAAGGACGGTTTGATCTAATTTGCAACCAAAGTTGGATAGTTACACAACATCCCTCATCATGTCAAAAAACATTGTTCCTTGATTCCTTCATCAAAAATACAAAAAAAATCAATATTATGCACAATTTGTTTCTTTTGCTGACATGTCTATATGTAAAGCTGCACACAATTTGTTTTGTAACTACAGGTGTTACATTCTGCGACGAGGTTGGCTTGGAGGTTGCAATTTCCCCATCTCGCTAGAAATAGCAAATTATATTTTACACATGATTTTTTATTTTCAAGTATCCAACGTAACTATGTGTATAAATATTACTAGTCAAAGTAAGACTTCGACCACATCCTTGTTGAAAATGAGCTGCCGGGTGAGCGGGTTGACGAGGTGCATATCGCCGGTGCCCTTTCGACACAACAAGACGAGAAGGCCACCGGAGGTGGGACCAACCACGAACCGGTCCCGGAGCTCCGGGAGGTCCATGCTGATGCGCTCCCCCGTCGGGACGTTGAGGAAGTCGCGGCTGGCCACATTGGTGGCGATGACCTCAGGGAGCATGATCCAACTGCGTGGGTGGAAGCGGTCATCCAGGCCGCCGTGCGCACGCAGGGGCTCGGTGCACCTCCGCCACGCGCCGCACACCGCACGGAAATGGAGGTAGCCAGCGACATCGTCTGCAAGGACTTGCTGGGCGACTTTTGCAGTTTAAGTTTTTCTTTTGCAGGGAGTACTATGTAGTTTCTGAATACATCAAGTCAATTCCTTTTCTTGAAAAGGGAACTTTTCCTGAAAGGGAATTTACCCACACCAAGCCTCATGCCAAAATTCAGTTTCTCTAACGCCATCAAGGCATCAACTACTCCATATTCTTATATATAAGGCCACTAAATATTCTGAGTCAAAACTTAGACTAACAAGTTAATCTAAAATATAAGTTATATAACACAAAAGAAACTTATGGTTGGAAACACATCTTTCAAATATGAATTCAACGGTATACTTTTGATGACATATAACTGGAGATATTATGTGGTTCAAATTATTAATCAAAGTTCTACCATAAAATGTGTCGCAGCCTTATAAGACAGAGGGAGTACCATCTTCCTTCCATGCAATTACAAATGTCTCATTTTCAGCAGATCATACCAAACGGCTGAGTCAGTTGTTTCTGCTATGCCCTCCATATGTATCTCGATAAATGATGCTTTATTACTTAAAAGGGTTAACCATTTCCTCCAATCTCTATATAATTAGGATGCACACAGTTACCTGAGTCCCAAAGAAAGATAAAAAAAAAGTGCAATACAAGTAACGCGCATAGAAACTATAAAAACACATATGGTGATGGAGGACCAATCTGAAGATCACGCAATCGTCCATGTTGGATAAAAATATCTCTTGATAAGTCCTCCAACCACGTAGAGACCTCCATAAAGAGATCACGATTATTCACACATTGTAGAGACGATCATGAACGGAGCAAAGTTGTGCACCAGTAGATAACCTACATGAGAGAATTTTTTTTATTAAAAACCTTGTCATTTCTACATATCACTACTAGAAAAACCCTTATAGGTAGAAATAGATTCTGTGGCGCATTTAAAAAGGCATGCTCCACAAAAATATTTCTGTGGCGCATAAAAAATGCTCCACATAATTATTAGAATTCTGTGGCACATAAAACATATGCGCCACAAAATTAAGGCTTTCTGTGGAGCATATTGATATATGCGCCACAAAAATGTGTATTTCTGTGGCGCTGATGTCTACTCACGCTTCTTTTCCTGTAGACAGTGTTGGGCCTCCAAGAGCAGAGGTTTGTAGAACAGCAGCAAGTTTTCCCTTAAGTGGATCACCCAAGGTTTATCGAACTCAGAGGAAGAGGTCAAAGATATCCTTCTCAAGCAACCCCGCAATCACAATACAAGAAGTCTCTTGTGTCCCCAACACACATAATACACTTGTCGATGTATAGGCGCACTAGTTCGGCGAAGAGATATTAAAACGAGGTGGTATAGATGGTGGTAATATTGCAGGAAGTAAAGATGCAGAAACAAGAACAAACGGCGTAAAATAGCTTGTGCGTGGGAAGCAATCTCTGTGGTGTAACTTATTCGGAAACAAGGCCTAGGGATCATACTTTCACTAGTGGACACTCTCAACATTGATCACATAACTGAATAAACAAATACTACTTTCTCTAGACTCTCTTGTTGGATGACAAACACCATTCATTGTGTAGGGCTACAAGAGCACCTCAATGCCGGAGTTAACAAGCTCCACAACATTCGATGTTCATATTTAAATAACCTTAGAGTGCATAATAGATCATTGCAATTTAGACCGAGAACTAACATAGCGCACACACTGTCACCATTACACTATGAAAGGGGAATAGATCACATCAATACTATCATAGTAATAGTTAACTCCATAATCTATAAGAGATCACAATCATAACCTACGCCAAGTACTACATGATGCACACACTGTCACCATTACATCATGAAGGAGGAATAGACTACTTTAATAACATCACTAGAGTAGCACATAGATGATATTCAACTAGATCACAAAGCTCATGATCACATAAAGATCACATGGGAGAGAGAGATGAACCACATAGCTACCGGTACAGCCCTTAGCCTCGAGGGAGAACTACTCCCTCCTCATCATGGGAGACAGCAGCGGCGATGAAGATGGCGGTGGTGTCGTTGGAGATGCCTTCCGGGGGCACTTCTGTCCCCCGAATCTTGGCTTCGCGATGGCGGCGGCTGCGTAACTTTTCTCGTCCCGTGGCTTATTCCTCTGAAGTTTTTAGGTCAGGAAGGCTTTTATGGGCGGAGAGTCTGAGTCGGAGGGGGTCTGGGGCAGCCAGACAACAGGGGGCGCGCGCCCCCTTGGGCCGCGCCGCCACCATGTGTGGTGGCCCTGGGCCTCTCCTCTGGCCCTCCGGTGTTCTGGAAGCTTCGTGGAATTATAAGATGCGTTGATTTCGTCCATTCCGAGAATATTTCCTTACTAGGATTTCTGAAACCAAACAGCAGAAACAGAACGGCACTTCGGCATCTCGTCAATAGGTTAGTTCCAGAAAATGCATAAATATGACATAAAGTGTGTATAAAACATGTGTGTATCATCATAAAAGTAGCATGGAACATAACAAATTATAGATACGTTTGAGACGTATCAGGCGCATACTGCTATATGTGCAAGAGAAATGTGTTTGTGTGGCGCATATTGATATGGGCCACAGAAATACAATTTTATGTGGCGCATATTGCTATATGCGCCACATAATTTTCTATTTGGTTTTTAAATTCTAGATTTTTTAAATTTTAGATTTTTAAAAAATTTAGAATTTTTAAAATCTTTTCCAAATTTTGAACTTCTAGGACTTTTAATTTTTTATTTTTAAAATTTCTAAAAATGTATTTTTTTGAATATTTTGAATATTTTTAAAATTTCTATATTCTTTTGATATTTTTTAGAATTTTAAATTTTAGGTTTTTTTAAAAATTAGAATTTTGAGATTTTTTCCTAATTTTTGAACTTTAAGATTTTTTTTATTTTCGAAAAAATATTAAACAAATTGAATTTTTTAAATTATTTCATTTTTGAAAATTTTGCGTTTTTTTTTGAAATTTTCATTTTTATGGATTTTTTGAAATTTTTGAATTTCCTTTTGAAATTCTTGCCTTAAGATGGTTGATATGATACTGATATCAATAAGAACTGTAGTAGCAGAATGGTAGCTCAATTAAACATAACTTAGAAGTTAAGCATGTTTAGGTTGGAGGATGAGTGATATAGCTGGAAGTTGTCATTTCAATATGATTTGAGATATGTTCGCAGTTTTACTAGATGTTCAAAAGATTCAAACATTTAGTTTTTTCCAGATTATTTCAATTTATCAATTTTCTGATTTTTTATTTTATTTTATATATTTTTGAATTTTTTTGAATTTTTGAATTTTGGCATATAGTTGATATGTGCCACAGAAATTTAACAATTGTGTGGCGCATGTAGATATGCGCCACAGAAATAAAATTTAGTGACATAACTTCTGTGGCGCATGGAATATGCCACAGAAAGTAAAAAAGTGCGCCACAGATGAGGGTTTTCTTAGTAGTGTATCCAAAGCGATCAAATAACAACAAACACTCCCACCCTAATAAGTAATTTAAACATATGATCCATACCGTAGCGAGTTGCCAAAAATATTAGCAATGTTACACGGTGTGTATATGGTTGAAGCTACTTAGATGACCAGCCATATAGACCTAGCAAACTTTCACCGGAAGAATAAGTGTTTGATAGTCTCATCGTGATGAGAGAATACACACTTTGTACTTACATGCTAATTGTGTTTAAAAAGGTTTTATTTGGTGATAATTACTTCTCTACGAAGATACCAAGCAAAAAAACATTTATCTTAAGTATAAACTTCATTTTCCTATTTCTATATTTTTATCGACTAGCACATATGGTTGGATAATGCCCTATACATGAAATATACAAAGTATTTACCACTCTCATATAGATTCTATCAAAATTCGTCAGTCCCTTGCGTTAGTTGGAAAAATGCCAATCTTTGTAGCAAAACAATCCATGATGAAACTCATGGAGCAACTAGATCTCTTGTGAAGGTCACTTTTGGTGGGGAGGTCTCCAACACCTTAGCGACAATATCCCCTTTGTGACAAACAATATTTTATAGATATAGATAGTGTTCCCGGACCATGGCATTACCAAACCACTTCTCCTCACAAAACTTTATTTTTTAGCCATCTTTAATTGTGGATGAACGTTATGGGAAGAAGTATTTCTTTGTCGCCAATCAGGCCAGCCAAAAATTTGAGTCCCCAGGTTTTAAATAAACTTGGGACACTGCACGTGAGCCTATGTATTTTCTTTTTAGTAGAGTTTGCCAGACACATCTTCCGTAAGAAGCTTGTAAAGCCATTTACCTAGGAGCCCTCTATTGTTTCCGCAAGATCCTGAATTCCTACTCCACCTTGATCGTTAGGATGGCAAATCACACCCCATTTAGCCACTTGATATTTCCTTTTCTCATTATCTTCTATCAAAGACTCTTGATCTAAATAATTCAGCCTTTGTAAAACTCCTTTAGTTTACTAGAATAAATAAAACATATATAGTACCATATTACTTAGTACTTAATTGATGAGAACTAATCTTCCATCAAGAGAGTAATTTTCCTTTCCATTTATATCTTCTCTTTTATAATCTCTCCTTGACGTGTTTCCATTCAGCATTGGTGAGTCTCAGAATCTCAAATAATGTATGGGAATAACCAAATAGCAAATTAGTAAACTGGCATTTCCCAAGGCCAAAAAAAAATCGCACAATAAACACATTGACTAGCCTGATGCTCAAGCAAAGAAAAAACTGCATAGCACATTGGGCAGATCAACCGGCGGGCCGTGGTGGCAGAAACTAACACATAATTTTTAGTTAGACATGCGATCAGACGGTCGGTAATCAATAGGATGATCAGAATCGGGCAGCTATGAATAAGCGATGATATGGATAGGCTGCATTTCAAGATAGAAAAATTAAATAACACTCTACCCAGTGGGCCTTTGCTTTATAAAATATATAGATATAACAACACCATATGAATTATGAAATCTGACGAGCAAACGAACCTTTAAGCAGTCTTGCACACTGATCATCTTAGCTAGCTAAAAGTGTATATTGCTCCTAAGTTTGTTATTGATGATTCATGATAATTTCTATGGACTAATGTTTTTATTATATTTTATATGAAGAAATTTTGTAGGTAATGCTTGAAAACCATGTGTTTGGATTCAAGGTTTTGTCTAGTTGGAATGTGAAGTTCTCCCGCTTGCTCCCTAACTTGTTTCATTTATCTCTAACGTTTTGTGTGAGATGAATTTCAGTTTGTGATAGCAAAATAGTTTTCATAGATTTAAGTTGCTAGTATTACAATGGATGTATTATCATTTTTATTGAGATACTAAAACAATATATAGTCCCATATAAGAGTGCATGAAAGTAATATACATAGCAAGTAAAACAACTTTCATTTGTTATGTATGTACAAAACAACAAAGAAACAAAACAGGGCGGTGAAACACCAGAAATTCAATTCGCATGCGGGGTGCATATTCTCCCACGACCTAAAAAAACATTTTTTGAACAGTCAAAAAATTGCAACAAAAAAATTTGCATGTAGATTTCGACAATGTATATATGTTTCCACAGTTTCGAAGAATATCTATATTTTTTCTGGTCGATGTAAAAAAGACAAGACGTGCCTCACAAAAAAGTCTTACTTTATCAGCAAAATTTGTCCTTTTGCAGATCCCAAAGGACAAGTTGATTTTTCGTGGAAAGACTTATGCACATGTATCATGTGAAGATGTACACGTAAATTTTCCATTTAATTTTTTTAACATTTTAAAAATATATCAAAGATGTATTTCAAAATAAAGAGAGCATATGCATTCAAGAGCCAAAACATCAATCCCAACAAACGTACCCTTTCTTATAATAGCAAAGTGCAAAAGAGAGATTCCGGTAAATTGCCTCAAGAATGACACTTCACTCATTCCTTTTTTTTTTCTCTGAACAACATCCAAATTTAGTTGGCCCATTATACCATACAGCATGTGTGTAACATCCATGGAACTGTGGCAAAAAGCAATGATCTAGGAGCATCTCCAGCCGCGTCCCCCAAAGCGTCCCCCAAACCGCGCCGGATTGAGCGTTTGGGGGACGTGTTTTGTTCGTGCCGCGTTTGGGGACGTCGCTCCCCAGCCGCGTCCCCCAAACGCCGCCCCCAAACATTTAAAATAATTTTTTTTACACATAAACCATTTATATCAAATGTAGCATATGAATAAAAATGTTTGCGAGGATTTTTTTCAAATTAAATTACAACAAACAATAAAACAAGTAATCAAATATAATAAATAGGGCTAGATGCTACATCAAGGTGCCACGGTATTTCCTTTGATCCTCCACAAATGCTCAACGAGATCAGCTTGAAGTTGCTCATGCACATTGCTGTCACGGATCTCTGCGTGCATGGCGAGAAAATCAGCAAAATCTGCAGGCAACTCATGATCAACCTCCGCGAGAGGGCCTTGACACTCATAGGGACTAACATGTGACCTAACATGATTCTTGCGGTCATCCTCGATGATCATGTTGTGCATGATCACACAAGCCCGCATCACCTCCCACATTTGGTCGTGAGACCAGCTTAGAGCAGGGCGGACAATGGCAATTGTGCTTGAAGCACACCAAATGCCCGCTCGACATCCTTCCCGCAAGCCTTCGTGTAGCAAAGTGAGAATTCTTCAGACCTGATGGATTCGAGATTGTTTTGACAAAAGTGGCCCATTTTGGATATATACCATCGGCTAGATAATAGCCTTTGGTATATTGGTGGCCATTGATCTCATAGTTGCATGGTGGAGCATGCCCTTCCACTAGTCTGCTGAACACCGGAGACCGCTGCAACACGTTGATGTCATTGTGTGATCCCGCCATGCCAAAGAAAGAATGCCAAATCCACAGGTCATAATCTGCCACAGCTTCAAGCACCACACTGCAATATCCATGACACCCTTTGTATATACCTTGCCAAGCAAACGGAAAGTTCTTCCATGCCCAGTGCATGCAATCGATGCTTCCAAGCATTCCAGGAAATCCTCCGGCAGCATTTTGTGCCATGATCCTTGCAGTCTCTTCCTCGTTGGCCCTCTCAAGTAGTATTTGCCAAACTTTCCCACCACAGCTCGGCAAAACTTGTACATGCACTCAATGGCAGTAGACTCACTCATGCGAAGGTAGTCGTCCAGGGCAGTGCTCCGTATGCAAGCATCCTCATGGTGGCGGTGCACTTCTGAATGGACGAGAACCCGAGAACGCCTACAGCGTCGACCTTGAGCTTGAAGTAGGGTCGAACTCTCGAACGTCATGGAGGATATTCATGAACAGGCCCTTGCTCATCCTGTACGGCG
Source organism: Lolium multiflorum (assembly GCA_030979885.1). NCBI lineage: Eukaryota > Viridiplantae > Streptophyta > Magnoliopsida > Poales > Poaceae > Lolium > Lolium multiflorum. The sequence continues at coordinate 381,612,750 of CM061750.1, read as the reverse complement.
CCGAAAATTGTCGGCATGTGTTGCCCCCGTCGGCGAAGTAGTCGTTGTGCAGCATGGCATGCCCCTCCATCCTCCGCCGGGGCTTCGACTTCCTTCTTCCCGGCCTTGATCCTCCACGGCGCGGCCTCTTCCTCTTCTCCTCAGCGTCAAGCATGTCCTGGAGGGACGCGATGATAAGCAAATGCTCCCGCAGGTCGTCGTCGAAGGCTTGCTCGTCCTCCAGCAGCAGGGCAACCATCTCATCGTCGCTGTCCATGGCTAAAGCAAAATCAATTGTTAAAATTGCGCCGAGGCAGACGACGCAACAAACAGCGGCCAATCGCGCCTACCCGGCAAGTCGTCGAGCACCTTTCGTGCGCGGAGGTGGGGCGGATTTGATGGCGCGTCGACGATGACGCGGCGGCGGCGGCACGGCGGGAGCCCCACCGCGACAACGGTGCCGACTCTCAGCAGAGATCAGACGCCCAAACGGCCGGGAAATCCAGCGCGCGGCGGGTGGGAGGCGCGGGAAGGAAGGAGCGACGAGAAAGAGGCGCGAACCAACGGTTTATGCAAATAGTCGCCGACATGTGGGAGCCCTCGTTGTGTCCGGCGTCCCCGGAGCGCCTCTGTGGGACGGGACGGGCTCGGGCGCCGGACATATCGGGTCGCGCCGACAAAAATGGGCTTGGGACGCGGGAACGGACACCGACGCGCCAAATCCTTTCGGCGACGCGACTGGAGATGCTCTAGGACCATTCTCATCTTCGTGCGAACAAGCATGAACACTTCATTCATATTGAAAGAAGCATTTGTCAGACACGCAGCAACAACAACAAATGCATTACATTTTATATCTAGTAAAATAAACAATATTACCTACTACTACATTTATGCCTGACAGGATAGTGACACAAGAGTGGACTACCCAATCTGAAGGAAACTGGAAAATAGTCAGACACATAACCAGAAGAATCTAATCTGTTAAATCGCCAACACTTAACTCCTCAGTACTCACTGGTTGCACATCTACCGAGAAATACTCTTCCATGTTTTACTTCAGAGCATCCTTGCTCCAATTTCCCAATAGATTTTGAGGTAGCAATCAAGCTCTTTTGAGTAACTGAGTTTGTTGCTTTTCATAACGTTTGCAACTGACTAATATAGTTAATCATGTGAATTACTTGATCATTCAGTCACAGTACGTGGAAGTAATGCTTAGTCTCCTTTTCTTGCATGCTTTACTTGATTCTGCATCAACTTCCCCCTCATCGTCAGCAAAGTTCTGATCAGAAGCCTCTGCAGAGAGAAAATTGGCATAAAATTTTTAGTTCATGGCAAGATGCTGCTTCAGAACATGTTAGCAGCATTCTACTGCATCCATATCTAAGACAGAAAGAACCACACAGTATGTTGGAGCTTACGCACAATGAGTTTTTTCATTGTTTATGCATATCTTCCTAAAAGAATCAGTTAGTGCTAAAGGAAACATATGTGTGTATTTTAATGCACGAGACACCGAATGAGGCAATTGAGTTGAGCAGCTACCTGCATTTTCAGCGAGAAGGTTTGGTGCAATGCAAGCTCCCAATTCCCTTCCATGCGACAGCGAAGTCCTCCCATGGACAGTTCGGATACCCGATTCGTGATCACCCACTGAAGTTTCTTCCCCATCACCTCCTGTATTACCGTTGTATTCACGTGGTCTGAAATGTCGAATCCACGGGCTCGCAGGCAGCCGGCATTTGCTACTGACTGGAGCACAAGCATTGGTCCGCTCAAATTTGTGTTTCTCCCACACTCCACCGCGGAGAACCTTGAACCCATCGCCGCTTGGATCTTTATGGTTCGATTTGCTTCCATGATTGTAGAGTTGGTCCATGAAAGAAGTTTCCATGGAGCTTATGTAAAGTGTGTGCGTCTCATCTGTCCAGCCTGCTGACACCAAGTCTGAAATCTGATTACCCTGTCAAAGAACAGCAGGGCACCAATAAATCAGCATATTTCCAGGGTATAGGTATTTGCTAACAACATGAAGCAAAGGAGGATTCCGTACTCATGTTCAAAGACACACTTGTTCTATTGAAAAAATGCAAGAGCAGTACTGTATTCATTACTTACTCGTTCAACTGTATGCACATAATGAGCAGGAGCACACTGCGTGTGATTCTTTTTCATTTTGTGAAAAGAGAGTAGTATTATGTGAAAATACCTCATTCTAAACAATGGCATGACGATTCAGACAAACAATAAATCGGCCATGAAATCTACCGAATAGTTCTACCAAATCGAACAAGGAGGCATCATATAGCCATAGACTGCGTAGCTATCATGATAAAAGAAGCACATGGAATGGAACTAATGGCCGGTATGGAAAACTGAGAATGAAGATAATTCAGAAATACTCAGTAAACAGGATGCGCCAATAAGAACAAAGAACAGTTCGTTGATTATTACCTGAGCCACCCGCTCTGCCTTATTCGGTCGCTCCAGAGACAAATCACCCATTTGATCCTTCCTTCCGAAGAAAAGAAGGAACCAACAAGGGGGCCAGAAACTCCCAAAAGGATTTTCTTTTTTCGTCCTGAACTATATATACGAATACGAGATCTTCTCCTCGTAGATATTTTTTTGTGAACTCTCTGTGGAGCGGTAGGAGATCAAGGAAGAAGAAATTTGTGGGAGAAGAGCATAAATCACTCGAGATTGGATGATTTCAGAGGAGAAGAGAAACGCGGAAAAGATTTTGGACCCTCCACAGCAATCCGGGAAAACAAGAACACACTACTAAGCCAAAGAAAAGACCCCAGCAAATTTCGCAGGATCCAGGCGAGCGCTCGGCGGAACTCTGCACAGCAGATCGAGAAATCGTCGCGGGAAGAAGAAGATATTTATGGGATTCCGCCGGGCCGTGGGGAGGAGAGAGGCGGCACGGAGAGAATGAATGACCAAAGTGACAAAGGAAGGAAGGCACAGCCGTATGGGGATGCAAATATAAAGGCAAAGCGGAGGCGCCTCCTGTTCTTTTACGCCTACGTGCCGGCGCTTTTCCAGGTGGCGCGGCGGAAGAAAATATCTCGCCTGCTCGACGGTCGACGCCCGATATTTATCGGCCAGAAAGATCTGCGGTTGAGGCCCGCGAGGTCTCCGTCCGAGTTCCGACGCCGCAGGAGAAGAAGAATCTGCATACGGCCGGCAAGTGGCAACCGCGAGCAGAGCACGGTCTAACCGTTTCCTTTCTCGTAGGATTACGTTAACGAAGCTGGGGGTATGCATGTGCACCGGTGACGAAGGTGGCAAAGTTTTTGACGTGCACCGGTGACATGGGCATCCTAAATGGGCCTGCCGAAGATAGTACCCGAGGTTTACTGAAGGCCCAATACTCGAAGAATAAGAAGATTCGGGAGCCCAGGATATATTAAGGAAAGTTAGAATTGTAATAGGAAGTGTTATTTGTAAATCTGGCGGGATGAGTTAGAAACCGTTCCGGATCGTAACTTGTACAAAACGAAACCCTCGGCTCCACCTCCTATATAAAGGGGAGACGAGGACGAAGAGGCAATCGAATCATTGTTACAAACCCTAGTTTTCATATTCGTCGAGTACTTTTCGCCTGAAACCCTCGAGATCTACTTGCCCTCTACTTCTAGCTAAACCCTAGCCTATAATCCATAAGCATTGACAAGTTGATACCTTGTCAATTGGCGCCGTCTGTGGGAACTAGAGGCGTAAGGATCTGATCTCGATGCCACGTTCAAGATCTTCGACATCATCAACCGCAAGCAACACAATGGATCGAGGTAAACAGATCGCTGCCGGTCTTGTCGATTTTGTTCCTCACCCACCCTCCCGTTTGGATGCATATGCGTATCTGGCGGAGCCTATGGAGATGACGTTCAAGGTTTCGCTTTCGCGTCGAGAAAGAAGGATCGTATCGTGTCGAAATTCCGATCTCGGCGGGATCGTCGGCGGTCGATTCCGATTTTTCAAGCTATACATCGTCAAACGAGTCAGAAGAAGAAAAAACTTCATCGACACGCTACGTCGGCACCGGGACAAGAGAGAAACTCGCCAAGATCTTTAACGACATGTCGTTTGAGTCATCTGCGGACTCATATATAAGCGATGGCTCAAGCGATGTCGACAGCTACGACTTCATCGACAAATCTATCACTGGGCAAGGTCTTCATCAATCTCAACGATGATGTCACCAAACCCAACATAGATCTGAGTACAAAGCATCATCAGATTTACGCCATTGAAGATCAAGAGGAAACATCTGAGGCTTTCGACGATTTGGGCAATCCATACGTCGATCCCTCCAATCTGCGACAAGGCCTGGGTGACATAGGCATCCCAAATGGGCCTGCCGAAGATAGTACCCGGGGTTTACTGAAGGCCCAATACTCGAAGAATAAGAAGATTCGGGAGCCCAAGATATATTAAGGAAAGTTAGAATTGTAATAGGAAGTGTTATTTGTAAATTTGGCGGGATGAGTTAGAAACGTCCGGACTCGAACTTGTACAAAACGAAACCCTCGGCTCCACCTCCTATATAAAGGGGGAGTCGAGGGACGAAGAGGCAATCAAATCATTGTTACAAACCCTAGTTCTCATAATCGTCGAGTACTTTTCGGCTGAAACCTTCGAGATCTACTTGCCCTCTACTTTCAACTAAACCCTAGCCTATAATCTATAGGCATTGACAAGTCGATACCTTGTCACTGGGCAACAAATACGTCGGACCAGAGCCGCGAGACAGAGTTCAACTTTCACAAGCAGCATGGGACAGAGCCACTAGAGCTATGAACGGTACCGAACCAATGGCTACCACGGCCAAGTAGGAATTACAAGCATATCAATATAGGCTCGCACGAGCCGCCGAGAGTTGGAAAAACAGATCGAGTTAAAAGAAGAAAGGAGGCAGCTTCTCGCATCCAGCAGAGAAGGGCAGATCTAAGTCGACAATCTAGAACTTCGGTGATAGCCACAGGGGAACAGAGGAAGATCAAGGTTACAACACATACCCGAAGCTGAAAGATAGCACTTGGTTCAAAATCTCGACATGTCCTTTATGTCGATAGATACAAGAGGGAACATTATCCCTAAGACACCGGAAGGTATATGGCGACACAAGCCTTTATCCTTGCATCTAAACCACCTCCAGGTGATCCAAGGGAAACACTATACAATATGGCGATAGCAGGGGTTGGAGCTATGGGAACATCATTTGTATCAACGCCTCCCGAAGGAACGGCAAGACAAAATAGTCCACGACCTGCAGAAGAACGGCAGACCGAAGGACCAAGTGGAGCCAGACACACAGCAGCACAAACAAGGGTCGACAGAGCGGCAAAGCGAAGGGATCATCGGCAATCTCCGGAGCTTAACGATGAAGATATGTGCGGCTTGCCATGCTTCACGAGGAGAGTCCGAAAAACTCGAGTCCCCTCAGGATTCAAGTTACCCGACAACTTCAAGAAGTTCGACGGCCTTCAAGATCCAGAGGATTGGCTAGTTGATTATCTCGAGACAGTGAAGCTCACAGGAGGAACCAGGGCAACAACTATGCAAAGCATCCAGGTGCATTTGAGTGGAGCCGCACGATCGTGGATAAAGAAACTCACTCCAGATCTATCGACTGGGAAAGTTTCGAGGACGTATTCGTCAATAACTTCAGATCCACGTGCAAAACCCGCGCTGCTAGAGGAGTTGAGAGCATGTCGACAAAAGCCAGATGAGCCAATGAGAAAGTACATCCAAAGGTAGAATATCATCAAAAACTCGGCAGAAAATATATCTGACGAGAGAGCAATAGATGCGTTTGTCGCAGGAATCAGGCGTGGAGATTTTGTCGAGGACTTGGGAAGGACCAATCCAAAGACAATATCTGCGTTAATGGAGATAGCAAACAAATGGGCAGATGGAGAAGATGTGTCTACAACAAACGGCACAGGTCGCCAGAGGAGGACCGTGGTCGAAATTATCAACCGAGGCGACGATTTCCTCGACAATACCCGAATTATGATGCTCCAGGGCAAATTTCAGCAGGTTTTCGAGCAAACACAGGAGGAAACAACAGAGATGATTATCAGAGAAGCAGTGAACAGCGAGGTGATAATAGGGATGATTCTCGCAACAACAGGCAAAATAGCGGGCCTAGGTTCCCAAGGCCTTTCATGTCCCCGAAGAGATGATGAACGGGCCGTGTTAGATGCATTTTTTCCTAGAACGGTAAGAGAGTCAGGCACTTTAAAGACGTCGAAATTTTCAGCAATGTTAAGATATGCGAGCACGCTACATGCAACACAGAGAAATCCTCGAGAACCAGGAGCGAGATTCACCCGCCACCACCTCCCGCGATTACGGACGACAATCGACACCACTCAGTAGGCCGCACCCCCACCACCACCTTATGTTGATCCCAACTCTCATGGAGCGGTGTCGATGATTCAAGGCAAGGCCGTCAAATAGAGCTCGAAAGTAATCTCACGACAAGTGTTTATGGCAAAAATGCCTCCACCAACTGTCGAGTATCTTAATTGGTCGGGCAAGATATTGGCTTCACAATAGAGATCATCCGCAACAAGTTCCTCGACCAGGGCAGTCAGCACTTATTCTGCCAGCAGTTATTGCGGGGTTTGATGTCTCTCGGGTGTTCATAGACGGCGGCAGCAGCTTAAACCTCATGTATGCACACACCGAGGAAAATGAACATATCCTTAGCAAACTTGAACAGACACAAGGTTCCACGGTATCACACCGAGAAGCCAAATTATCCATTGGGGAAAATTAATCTCGACGTTCAGTTTGGAACCCGAGAGAATTATAGAATCGAGAGGCTGGAATTTGAAGTTGTGGATTTTCCGTCACAGTACCACGCTTTGTTGGGACGACCAGCATATGCTAGATTTATGGCGGTGCCACACTATACATACTTGTTATGGAGATTGCCTGGACCAAGGGGACCAATCACAGTCAAAGGAAGTTTCGCTTTAGCCGATAAATGTGACAAGGATTTTCATCGGCTATCAGAAACTTTCGGGATGCAAGCTGAGTATTTGGCGTCAAAAAGTATGACTAACTACGACGTGCTGCCAGATGTTGGAAGGCCAAATAAAGACTCAACTTTCAATACCGAGAAAAATTCAAAAGAGGTGCAGATTCACCCGACAGACCCGAAAAAGACAACGTCTATTGCAACAAATATGGATATCGCATAGGAAAGCGCGCTCGTCAAGTTCCTCCGTGAGAACTGGAAAATCTTCGCATGGTGTCCAGCTGACATGCCAGGAGTACCAGGAACTTGCCGAGCATCACCTCAACTTAGATCCTCTCGCAAGACCAATCAAACAACCTTTGCGGCGTTTTTCGGAACCAAACCGCAAATCTATGCTATCAGAAATAAATCGACTCAAGGATGCTGGTTTTATCAAAGAGATATCTACAGAAGCCACATGGGTAGCTAACCCAGGATGGTGCCGAAGAAACACACGACAGTCCTTCGCATGTGCGTCGACTTTACGTGTCTCAATAAACATTGTCCAAAGGATCACTTTCCTCCCGAGGATCGATCAAATTATCGATTCCACGGCTGGATGCGAACGTCTTTCCTTCCGACGCATATTCTGGTTATAACCAGATCAGATTGAAAAAAGAAGATGAAGTAAAGACCGCGTTTATTACACCATGCGTGTTTTGCTACATAACAATGCCCTTTGGTCTAAAAATGCGGGAGCAACATATCGAGGATGATGCATGTTTGGCACATTTGAAAAACATGCAAGTATACATTGATGATGTCGTCATAACGTCAAAAAAGGGGGCAACACTGATCGAGGACCTCAAGGAAACTTTTGACAACCTCAACAAATTCTGCCTCAAGCTAAACCCGATGTGTTCTTTTGTCCCACAGGAGAAGGTTTCTTAGTCTCAGCAAGAGGGATTGAAGCAAACCCGACAAAATACAAGCTATAGTAACAATGAGGAAGCCAACAAAGTTGAAAGAGATACAAATAAGAATCAAGCAGTGATTGAGATTCATCGCTGCTAGGAGAAAAAGCGTTACCATTTTACGCTTTGATAAAGCAAGGAGATAAATTCCAATGGAACGAAGAGGCCGATAGAGCTTTCGAGGATTTGAAGCGCAAAATTTCGACACCACCAATTTTGGTGGCGCCAAAGGAAAAGGAACCTCTCCTGCTGTATATTGCAGCCACACCTCAAGTGGTTAGCATGTGCTAGTTGTCGAAAGAGAAGAAGAAGGAAAATCCATGGAGGCAGAGGCCATCCTTCGTGAGCGAAGTTCGTCGCCCTCAAAACAAAGGTACCCTCATACAAAAGCTAGCATATGGAGTGTTCACAACAGCACGAAAATTGCGCCACTATTTTTCGGCACATCCGATCATAGTGGTCAATGAAGCTCCCTTGTCAAATATACTAAACAATCCAGAAGCTACGTCGTCTCCCTTTGGGGAATAGAACTTTCCCTCGGGACATCACGTATGAAAAAAGAAAAGCAATCAAATCGCAAGTTCTGCCGACTTCATCGCAGAGTGGATGGAGCCGCAAAACACAGGACCTCAGATTTGTCGAGAACATGGACCATGAACTTTGATGGGTCCAAGAGACTAGAAGGAGTTGGAGCAGGAGTAGTACTTATATCACCCGAAGGCGACAAGTTGAAATATGTCCTTCGGATGACGTTCCCTAACGCATCCAATAATGAAGCGAATATGAAGCTCTCATACACGGGATGAAGATGGCAAAGCTGTGCAACTCGACTAAAAATCTTCGGCGACTCACAATTGGTGGCTCAGCAAGTTATGAACCAATGTGACGCAGTCAATGACAGCATGATGGCATACAAGGAGGTGTACAACGAGCTCGAGAAGTTGTTCGATGGATGTGAAGTAAATCACATTAGCAGATTGAGCAACGACGAAGCCGACGTTCTTGCAAACATCGGGTCGCAATGCCTTGCAGTTCCGTCGGGTGTATTTTGGGAAGAGATAACAGAGAGATCTACTAAATCGACAAAATCAAAAAAGAAGGAGAAGAAACCCTCGGGGGCTACCAAGGAAGAGCAAGAAGAAGAAGAAGATCAGGACCTGATCATGATGATTCAGATACCATGGATGCAGCCGTACATATCATACATCCTCAAGAAAGAAATACCCGATGATCCAGTTGAGGCAAGGCGAGTAATTCGACGCTCCAAAGCTTTCACGGTGGTCAAAGGAGAATTGTACAAACGAAGTATTTCAGGCCCCGCAAAGGTGTATCACAGGAAGAATAATTCTGAAGGATGTTCATGAAGGAATATGTGGCCACCACGCAAGCATGAGCTATTGGCCAAGGTTTTTCGGGCAGGATTCTACCGGTTGACAGCAATCGAGGACGCCAAGGAAATAGTAAGAACGTGCGATGCGTGTCAAGGTTTGCCGCAAAACCGCACTCTCCAGCAGCAGAAACACAATACCATTGTCATGGCCCTTTGCTCATTGGGGACTTGATATGGTGCAAGTTACACAAATCCTGGCCAGGAGGAAAGGAGTATATGCTAGGTTGTCGAAATACAAAATGAGAAGAAGCCGATAAATTCACCAGACGGAGCATCTAGAAATTCATAAAAGGCCTCGTCTTCAGATTTGGAGTGCCCACAAGATCGCACAATGGCAGAACTTCACATCCCACGAATTCAAAGATTATTGCAAAGAAGTGGGTATCAAATTGCACTTTGCGTCGTTGCACATCCTCAAACCAATGGGCAAGTCGAGAAAGCCAATGGCATCATTTGCAATGGCATCAAGAAACGTCTGCTAGGACCACTAGAAAAAGCTCGACATACCTGGCCGAAGAACTACCAAGTGTGTTGTGGAGCATCCGAACAACACCAAATACGGTGACACAGAGACCCCCTTTTTTCTGGTCCATGGAGCAGAGGCAACATCGCCAATAGAAATAGAGCATGACTCCCAGTCACGAATATAATGAAGAAACTTCTAAGACAGCGTTGGAAGATGATGCCGACGCACTCGATGAAGCTCGAGATGAAGTACTATCAAGGGTAACCAAATACCAACAGACTTGAAGAACTACCACTCGACGTTTGCCGAGATCTTTCGTGGGAGACCTAGTTCTTCGCTCACGCAAAAAGTCATGAAAACTCGAGTCACCATGGCTTGGCCCTTACATTGTCACGGAAGTAATCGGAGGAGGAGCATACAGATAAAGGACAAAAAGACAGGGTGGAAGAGCAAAACCCCGGAACGTGGCGCAACTCAGGCTTCTACGCCTAGAGCTGAAATATAGTCCTTGTAAAACTTCAATGTAATGAAACGCCCGCGAGTTTTCAGACGACTTTTTCCTTTTTCGGGGCACCGAGTGGGGCCGGAAAGGTTTTTAATGAGGTGGGCTCGCGGTGCTGCAATATAATAAAGATAGTATCAATCCAACTTTTCTTCATCGACACGCTCAAAGTCTCCGACACGACGAATTCCAATATAGTTCCTCGAAAAGAAACATCTCGCCTTGGTATTAAAATACCTCGTGAGTCAATAAAGATAAAAAATAGTACTTAACAAAAAAGCTCGGGGGCTGATTCTTGTTAAACACTGCGTATTGAATAAATGCTTTGGTTCAAAACCTCGCAATACACAAACACCAAAATAGCCACCACAACACTCGGGGGCTAGACAAATATAGAAATATGATGATTGTTTCACAATACAAATTACAATAGTGAGTTACAAAGAAGAAGTTATCTACCCGAGGAAAATAATCAGTCATGATTCAATATATTATCAAGGGTAATTCTATTTTCTTCAGGAGCAGCGCCAAGAAAGTCAGCATAATGACCATCTGCAAAAAAGTCAGCATCCATCCGAAGAAGGTCTTCAATCATTTCTTCGGCTATAGGCGAAACCTTCGTGTTAATTCGGTCGACACCAATTCTTCGGCGCTTTACCTTTTCATGAACCTTCGCAACAACTTCGGTCAGGTCAAGCTTCGAGTGGCAAATCTGAAGCATGATAAGGGCAAATCTGGCGCCAGCTAAGTTGCGCTCGACAAAATCATGGATCCTGTGGGCATCCTTGAATTTCTCCATTAACTCGGGAAGAGTTTTTGGCTGAACGTTCGAGGAAACATGGAGTTGTAAACCATAAACAGGGTCTTGGTACAAAAGTTAAGGAAATCGCGAGTTTGAGAGACGCGATCCTGGAATCTGACAATTTGGCGAGTCCTCTCTGGGGTAGCCCAAAACAGAGAACCATGGTCAAGGGAAAGGTTAACAAGGAAGTTCGTCCTAGTATTTACCCTCTCTTCTTCGGCAACAGTATCAGCAAAGGAACCTATTAAAGCAATGAAGCAGAAAACTTCAAGAAACATAGCATGAAGACGGAAGATATTGGAGGATGAAACAAGCATACCCGACATATCCGCACTGGCTTCACTCATTAACTCGAGCATGAAATTTTCTCGAGTAGTCACTTTTTCAGCTTCGGAAGCAGCGATTTCCTTAGCAGCCATGGCTTCGCAAGCTTGCTGAAGTGCAACTTTTTCGGCTTCGGATGACTTACGAGATTTCTCCATCATCACAAGTGTCTGCTTCTTCGCATACTGAAGTTGCTGCCGAAGTTCATCCAATTCTCGCGGCAAGGAATCTTCGACAGGCGTGACATCAGCACGAGTTCTTCTTGAGCGAGAGGAAGAAGGCGAAACATTGGAAGGAGCGGAGGATGGAGTATAGTTATCAAATACCAACTGAAATTTAATGAAACAAGACAACATCAATCAACAAGGAAAGACAGAGTTTTCATTAATCTTTCGAAATAATTACAAAGGCCTTACAATGGAGCTAATAAAGTACGTGTCGCCAAATAACTACTTTGGCGACAAGAGCAAAAGAAACAGAGAGAAAAACAAGGAGGCATGCAACTAGACCTCCGGCCTTGATGAGCTAGGAGTTGAAGCTGGTTTGATCCCGAGATAGGCCAAGATTTTCTTCGTGTTGGGCTTGGCTGCTTAATCAGCGACCTCCATCTTGATTGCTCTATCCGATTGGTGTCGCCAACTTTTATCCAATCAATATTCTGTTGGCTGTCGGCAACCAGAAATTTGATGAAGAATCTTCATGTTTTCTTGACGCATCTTCATCCAAGGTCCTCCGATGAATTGAAGCTCTTGGCCAAGGTAAGGAAAGTCGGGGGCTCCTCTTTCTTCGGGAAGAAGAAGGGGAACAGCGCTGACAGTCCCGCACTAGCATTCGCTACACCCTCACGAATTTCGGCTCCATGAAGCTCCAGATAAGAAAGTGCGTCAAGGAGAGGATCATTGAGATTCTCCAGTCCTCCTTTTGTCTGGTCTGCCACATGAAACAAAATGTTGGTCAAACGCAAGAAAACAGCGGGTAGCACAAAAATAGAAGAAGCCAATAGTATTACTTTGAGTACGTCGACTTTGTGATTTTAGGCGCTTGAGGATCCCCTGTTCACGAGCAGCTTGTGCAGCCTTATGCTCGTTTAAAGCAGATTCAGCATCCTCAAGTCTCTCTCTCCTCGACACTAGGAGCTTTTGCTTTAGCTTCATCAGCCTCGGTTGGCATCGCTAGCAACAAGTTCGGCCTTCTTAGCCGCCTCGCTTTGCTCCAGTTTTTGAGCAAGTGCGTCGGCACGTTTGTTGGCCTCTGCAAGTTTCTTTGTCGAAGTAAAAGAGAAAAAAGAAAGGTTAACAAGGCTGCAACAAAGGATAGGAGCAAGAAGTTAAAAACAGCGACAGTAAAAAAATTATTACCTTCAGCTCTGTTGGCATACTCACGGTACCCGACGAATTGGGATCCGATGCGAATAAGCTCTTTGATCATGGGCTATCAAAGAAGAGCAAAGAAAGAGAAATATCGGTATCTAAAACGAGTGAAGGCGTGAAAAATCAACACAGATGAAATATAGATATCGACAAACTTACATCATCCAAGAGCAGGGTCGAAGAGCTGCTCAATTGAGGGGCAGGTTCAAGAATTGTTTCAACCCTTGTCCTTTTTGGTGAAGGGGCAAGGGGGCTTGCTGGCGGAGTTGCGGTGACGACGTTTCGTTGAGGAGGCGAGGATTCTTCTCCTTCAACTAGCGTGTCTGAGGCAAGTACAGTATGTGACGTGCTTGTTCGAGGAGCCACATCAGGTGGTGCTTCTTCCTCGTCATCACCGTTGGTTAAAAATCGACAGCTTAAAAGCAAGACAAGATAAACATTTGAGTACAGAAATAAGAAGAAAAGTAAAAGGACTTACGAGCTGACGAGGGATCCAAGATAAGGATCGTAAGCTGCCTTCCGACGTGAAGGATCAACTTCTTCGGCTTTGGAAGTGCCGAATCTTCGACATCATTCCTTTTCCTTTTGCCTTTTGGGAGACAAAGGAGGAGGAGATTGTGCCGATAAAGTATCTTCGGAATTACCCGCAGATTTTCGAGAATCCACGGGTTCGTTCACAAAAGATGGAGCTTCCTGATTGTCATCCGTGACAATGGCCCTTTCTTCGACTTCTCCATCCTCAGGGAGAGGAGGAAGGGAAGCCATAGTAGGATGGTTCTGCAAAGAAAATAGCGACAAAAGAAAAATTAGAGAGATATCAATACAATAAGATGCAGGGAAAGTTCGGAACAAGACAAAAACTCGAGAAGACAAAATACCTCGGGGAGAGGATTGGCGGAGCTGTATGGTACCACGCGACAAGAGGAGGGAATAGGATCCTTCTTGGCCAAGCGAGAAACTCTTCGAATCAATTTCTCCAAGTCCTTTGCAGAAAGATCACTGGAGATTCTATTGGCGTCGTTTTCACCAGAATACGTCCAAAGGGGATTTTTGCGAGCCTGAAGAGGCTGCACTCTAATCCTAAGGAAGTAGGCAGTGATTTGAACACCGGATAGTTCTTTGCCTCGAGTATTTTGAAGCCGATGAATACGAGACATAAGAGCTTCTGTCGCTCTTCTTCTCTTCCTCGAGCGGCGGCGCTGAATTCTGGCACTTCCGTCGAAAGGAATTATGTTGTGTTCCACAGAGTTGGCACTTTCTTCGTGAATATAGAGCCATCTTTTGCATCATCCTTGGACAGAATCAGGAAACTTGACGTCGAAATAATCAACGCCGACACATAACAACGCCCTATGTTATAAGTGGCGCGTGGGAGCCATTGCGGCGGAGGAAAATGCGTTTCCACAGAGCCCAATTAGGAGGATTCCGAGGAAGCATTCGCACACAGATAAAAATGGAAATGTGAAGGATGGAATTGGGGTCAACTGGTGCGTTGAATCCCAGAACAAACAAGGCCGCGGAGAAAATCGTGAATTGGGGCCGAAAGGCCGCGGATGAGGTGATCAACAAAACTAACCCGATACTCCATTGGAGGGTTGGGGTAGCTTCACTGGGAAAGCGGATGGCATCTTCTTTCTTCATCAGCCAAGCCTCTTCAGCGTGTTGACGTCCCGGTTGGAGATTTTAGATCTCTCACACTCAAGATCGGCGGCCATCTTGGACTCTGGAGTGCTGTGGCGAGTGAGTCGCGTGCGCGGTGGCATCAACAGCAATGAAAAAAGCAATGTTCGTGGATGCGGAAGATCAGCGAGAGCTGGGCGCAGGGGAAGTTTTTGCAAAGAGGAACAGATGTGCGGCGCAAGCGAAGGAGTGAACGGAGGTTGAAGAAAGGTTTATATAAGAATCGGACGAAGCAATGCACCGTTGGATGAAGAAATCGTGTGGTGAAAAAAGATCTTCTAGATAAAAGGGTAAAAAGGTATTTTTATTGAGATAGGCGTTACCGTACGTGCGCCAGGAAAAGCGGAGGACGTGTGTCCCCCACTTGCACGACGTGTCAACGTGGTGGAAGCAATGGACCCACAAGACAGAAAAATCACGACTATTCACAGAAATAAAGTAAAGCATCTCGATAAAGAAAAATAAATGAAGATTGGCGACAGGAGAAGTTATCAAATACTTCGGGAGCCTTTGATCAAATACAAGTTTTTGCCCAAATGCTCGGGGGCTACTTCGACAAAAAGTAAAATTTTGAGTATGGCAAGATAGAAATTGCGGGAGCCTACAACCAAGCACAAGTTCTTGGCTGTAGCTTGGCTACTCTCATCGGGAGCGCTGTTCGCGCACCCGAGAGATGAAGAGAAGATCATATTGGGAAATAATGACAATATAGCGACAAGGTGGACTAGAATGTTGAGCCTACAACCAAGCACAAGTTCTTGGCTGTAGCCTCTACTCCCATCAACGCTCGCGTGCCCGATGGAATTAAAAAAGAAAAAGATAGAGCAAGAGAGTATATTTCGAGTTTTAATTAACTCTACATATACTCCCATCGGGAGAGCAATATGAGTCATACTTGACTCGGTAAAACTCCAACAGCCTTAAAAGCACTCGACAATATACTCCAAAAGTTGCGATCAATTTCTGAATGCCGCAAATTTGCGAAGGTAAGACCCTGATCCGTTCTGTGGGCGTGGCATCGCCGAAGACTGCGCTCGCTATTTTTATCCGTATCAACAGATACGAAGAAAAATCCTAACGGACGCGTTAGGTACTCGATAAATTGACTGGACTCGACATAATGGTAAGACCTTAAGCGGCACCTGTCGAAGTTTACACCAGATCCCGAGATCATGTCCAGGGACGTGATCTTGGTTTTTATGGATTGCCACTGAGCGGTTAACTAGTACCCGATCCGTCGATGAACTAGCCCAATTACCATATCCCTGTACAATATAGAATTTTATGTGAAGAAATATAGAAAAGTAAAAGCTCTCGAATAAAAATAGACAGTAGAGATTTTCCCCGACTCTACGATTCAAGCAAAATCTGGGGGCCGACATAGGCATCCCAAATGGGCCTGAAGATAGTACCCGGGTTTATCGAAGGCCCAATACTCGAAGAATAAGAAGATTCGGGAGCCCAGGATATATTAAGGAAAGTTAGAATTGTAATAGGAAGTGTTATTTGTAAATCGCGGATGAGTTAGAAACCGTTCCGGATTAACTTGTAAAACGAAACCCTCGCTCCACCTCCTATATAAAGGGAGTCGAGGGACGAAGAGGCAATCGAATCATTGTTACAAACCCTAGTTTTCATATTCGTCGAGTACTTTTCGGCTGAAACCCTCGAGATCTACTTGCCCTCTACTTCTAGCTAAACCCTAGCCTATAATCCATAGGCATTGACAAGTTGATACCTTGTCAACCGGTTTAGGGCATCTCTAGCCGATCCGTGACGGCCTTTTTTTTACCGTTTAACTCCTCATATATTCATATTTAGTGTGCTAGTAGCTAAAAACGGTTCTAGCAATCCAGCTGATCACTGAACTTATAACTCTCTAAACAAAGAAACTCATCTAGTTAATTCGTCGAACACTTCGAGGTCACAGGAGGTGAGAAGATTGGCCAACGACGATGCCGAAGCTATGAGAAGGGTGGCGGGGCTCCAAGACGGCTGGAAGTTGACGGAGTGACTCGGATGACGATTCATACCGGTCGCCGGTTGGATTTTCCGGTGACCAAATCGACACGGACACCCAGAGCGTCGGTTTGCAAAATGAAAGATGTGGTGGAGCTATGGCTTGATTCCAGCGGCAGCAACGAGCGAGCGGCCACTCACCGGTTGGATTTTCCAGCGACCAAATCGACGCGCCAGCGGTGGAGCTATGGCCCAATTCCAGGCCAAGCGGTGGCGGGGCCGTAAGACAGTTGGAAGTTGATGGAGGGGCTTGGAGGACAAATCTTGCCGGTCACCGGTTGGATTTTCCGGCGACCAAATCGACACGGCTACAACAGAGCTGTAGCCCAATTCTAGAGACACTGGCAACCGGCGATCGTTTGCGGGGCTGCAAGATGGCCAAAACTCGATGGAGGGGCTCGCATGACGAAGCTTGCTAGTCGCCAGCTGGAGTTTTGGTTCGATTCCGGCGACGACATCAACATGCGAACGAGTCGGAGTGAGGGTGGCCGAGGCTACAGGATCTCGGTGGAGCCTAATGGTGGTAGCCAGAGGCAACAATGTGATGCCTATGGAAGAGCCTGTCCGCATAAGGTGGATGATATTAGTTTTACTTACCAGACTCAGCGGCCGAGTATATTTGAGAGTGGGAGATTTACTCCTCTAGCCTTTAAAGGATCGGCAAGATCTTGTTTAGCCTCTTAAAAACGAAATTTATATTCCTCTAATGCCTTTTAGAGATCGGCTAGGCATGTCCTTGCTCACTGTAGGTGACATGTCTGTTAATTACCATGGCTTTACTACAGATTAAATCAATTTAATTGATTCACAAAAAGATTAAATCTATTTAATTACACCTGCGACACCGGGATCCATTTCGTCTGGTAACATCCGCGTAACCAATTCATTTTTTCACCTACATTTTGGCGTTGTAAAAAGAGAGAGATGATTGGTGTACATGATATGATACAGTATCAAAGCAGGTGGAACTAGAGAAATTAGGCCCATAAATCTTATACATAGCTTTACATCGATAGCTTTACATCGATATATAATAATATTATTATGTGATACGGAGTACTTCATTATTAAAGGGGGAGTTGCCTTTTGGAGTACAGGGGACATGGAGCTCTGTTCCCAGAAAATCAAAATCTTTGTTTAAAATTTTAAAATAAACCCAAATAAGAAATCATGGATGTAGTTAATAATGTATTCTACCATTATGGCGACATTTACTAATTGAGTCATACAAACTGCGGACTTGACACCTTCCTAAACAAGGATCAAAAGAAACAACATGTGTTTTACAACAATGCAAGTGTTGCAAAAAGGAACAATTTAGGGGACGTGGCGTTTCTGCTCACGAGCTCATCTGCTCCTGCAAGCTGATTGGGCATGAGGAGCATTGGGAGATGTGCCAGTGTATTTTGCTTGCCAAATACAACGTCTGAAATTGATGGATACAAAGAGCTGTACATCCCTGGCAATGCCTGTACCCACTAGCCTAAAATAAATAGCCTCTAGTTTTCTTTCGGTGAAGGGTGAGTGAGAGCAGAGATGTCATTAATTGCTGTCAGTGATTGCAACAACAGTCACATGTGACTTATTATCTATCTAAGAAATACCTGAACTATACATAGGCAAGTACAAGGCCACGAGTGCACGCTAAGGCATTTGATTGGCTGATTTCTCAGGAGTAGATGAGCACGAGCTCAGTTTTGGATATCCGCAATTTAGGACCAATCTCATCTTGTGGCTAGCAGTAGCCATAACATACAGCAACAACAAAAATCACTACATCCATAAAATGAAACGATATTATCTACTACTACTAAGTTGTTAGTAAGCTTGCTTGTTGTCTCTTCTGACAGATACTGAGACACTAGAGTGGACTACACAACTCACAAACACTGCAAAATAGGCAGATACATGGCCAGAAGAATCAATTATGTTAAATCGCCAATACTAACTCCTCTATTGCTCACTGGGTGTACCTTAACCAAGAAATACCCTTCCATGCTTTACTTCAGGGCATCCTTCCTTCGAAGTTCCAACAGATTTTGAGATAACAAACAGCCTCTTTGAGTCACTCACTGTGCTGCTTTTCATCTCAACACTTGGAACAGACTACCTATGATTAATCATGTGAATTCACTTGATCAATGGGGCACAGTAAGTGGAAGTACTGCTTAATCTCCTTTTCTTGCATAATTGGCTTGATTCTGCATCAACTTCTGCTTCATCGTCGTCAGAGAAGTTCTGATCAGACACCTCTGCAGATAGAAAAATTGGCATCAGAAATTTGTTCATCACATGATGCTGCTTCTGGACATGGTTTAGCAGAATTCAACAGAAAGAAGCGTATAATATATTGGGAGCTTAAGCACAATTGTTTTTTTCAATTTTTCATGCGTCTTCAGCTAATGTTGAGAAAACATATGTTTGTATCATGAGGTAGCTACCTGTATTTTCATCGAGTAGGTTATCTCCCTGGCAAGCTCCCAATTCCCTTCCATGCGACAGCGGCGTCCTCCCACAGACAGTGCGGATACCCGACTCATGATCACCCACTACAGTTTCAGCCTCATGGCCTCTTGTATTGCTGCTGCAGTCACGCGGTCTGAACCGCTGAATCCACGGGTTTGCAGGAAGGCGGCATTTGGCCGTGACTGGAGCACGCGTGCTAGTTCTCTCGAAATTGAGTTTCTCCCACACTCCACCGCGGAGAACCTTGAACCCGCTGGCACTTGAATCGTTCTGGTTCGCATCACGCCCGCGTTTGTAGAGCTGATCCATGAAAGAAGATTCCATGGAGCTTATATACAGCGTGTGCCTCTCATCTGTCCAGCCCGGCGACATCATCAAGTTTGTAACCTCATTAGCCTGTCAAAGAAGAGCGGAACACTAAATCAGCTCGTTTCCATGGGGAATAGGAACTGCAGTGTTTTCGTGACTTGCAACTGTGTGCAGATAAGATAACAAGCAGGAGCAGTTTGTTTTCGTCTTTTGGGAGGAAGACTATCCCAGCCATAGTAAAACTTATATCTGAGTAACTGCATGATGGTCCAGATAAAGAACAAGTGTTAAAGCATGTTGGTATTTTTTTTTTCTTCCTAATATGATATGAACATAGTAATATGTTTTTTCTTTTGCGGGTAGTATGAACATCATTTAAAGAAGAAGGAAAAGGAATTGCAAGCAACAATTAGTACTAGTAGAGTAGGAGTTTACCAAATAAACAGTAGTTGCATACAAATTGAATAAGCATAGGTAGCATGATGATAAATCAAAATCTGAAACCGATGGGCAGCAGCAGAAAAGAAGATGAGGTGAATGTTACCTGGGCAATGGCGTGGGCCGCTGGCTCTGCCTTAACCGGTGGATGCAGCGACACATCACCCATCTGATTCTTCCTCGGCTGCAGAAAGAAACTCCCAAGAAAGAATGGATTCGCCCGAAGCTACACGAGATCCGGGGTAGGAACAAGCAGATCCCTCGAGGTTGGGAGAATACGAACGCGCAAAAGGATTTGGACCTCCAACAACCGGAAAACAAAGAAAGCCAAGGAAGACCCAAACAAATTTGGCAGGACGAGGGAGGTGTGCACAGATGAATCGATGGTCGCAGGAGGAACGGGATATTTATTTATGGGATAGATGGATTGGAGGGGCGGTTGAAGGGAATGAAGGCAGAGAAGGAATGGATGACGAAGCCGCAGCCGTGCGGGACGCAAATATCTTCTAGTCTTCTAGCAAGGCAAAGCATCCTGTTCCTTTACGCCTACGTGCCGGCGCTTTTCCGACGTGGCGTGCGAAAATATCTGGCGGGCTCGGGGTCGGGGCCAGATATTTGTTGGCCGCCACAAAGATCTGCGGGGAGGCGGGACCCACACAACGACCAGAGTAGGGGAATCTGCGTGCTCTTTGCTTGCTTGCTTTACCGCCCTGCCGGCAAGTGCCAGCTGCAGCTGCAAACTGCCACCACGGTTTATTCGCACCTGCTCTACAGCTAGCATCTTCTCTTAATTACCGTGGTTTTGCCACGGATCACGTGCACACGATTTTTTTTATGACAGCAACCACATGTTCTCTTAATTACCGTGGCTTTGAGAGTCGATGAACGAGCCCGCTTAAAGCAGCGACACCGATGACGATGTGGCACGTCAACTAGGGGACGTCCCGTGCTAACTTGGACCAAGATCTGCCGCATCCCATCCACGAAGTCGAGGAATAACGACAAATCCACCGCCTCCGGACCTAAATCCTCGCACCAGAGCATCCACCTCGCTCTGGGCCCCAGCGCCGCCGTGGATAACGACGAACGCCAGCAACACGCCGAGAAATGAATCTCGCCATATCTGAAGAAAGGCGATGCCAAGCCGCCGATCTGAAGAATCGATAAGCACATGATGCCATCAACTCCGAGATAACGTCGTCGTGAAGGTCGACATCGGTGTAGGAATAGAGTTAAGGAAGATTTATTTACCCGGCCCCTCACCCACCAAACCAGTGGGGCACCACACTAGACAAACCCTAAACATTAAAAACTAGACCATAACAGAGGAGCGAGGTCCCCCTCCCTCATGCCGCCAAAGTGGTAATCGGAAGGAGAGGAGACCATCCCTCACGCCGGTGGGGATCTCGGGGCGGGAGAGGTTGTCGCCTCCACCTCTATTGCAGGAGACGAAGATGTTACATTGCATGGAATTCGGTTGAAAGGACACAGATGCCGCCTAGAGGGGGTTTGAATAGGCGGTTTAAAACTTTTTTGAATATGGCTTAACAAATGCGGAATAAAACTAGTGTTTAATTTGTCAAGAACAAAACCTATATACGTAGGGTTCACCTATGTGCACCAAGAACTTACGCTAAGCAATACAAGTAACTATGTGATAGCAAGATATATAACTTCAAGCACGAATGCTATCACAATGTAAAGTGCATAAGTAAGGAGCTCGGGTATAGGAATAACCGAAGTGACGCGGAGACAACGATGTATCCCGAAGTTCACACTTTTGCGAGTGCTACTCTCCGTTGGAGCGGTGTGGAGGACAAGTCACTCCAAATGCACGAAGGCCACCGTATTCTCCTCGAGAATTCCCACCAAAAGGGATGTCCTCGATCCACTATGGAACCTTAGGGTGGTCACCGAACCCGCATAAAGCTTGGGGCTATCTCCACAACTTAATTGGAGGCTCCCAATAAATCTCCACAAAGGCCTTGCCCTTGAGGAATCTCCACAACTTAATTGGAGGCCCCAAGAACACCACTAATCCACAAAGCACAAAGCTTGAGGTAATCTCCACAACTTAATTGGAGGCCCCAAGAACACCACAAAGACCACTAAGTCGTCTATGATCCAAAGACCCAAAAGGAACAAGCTCCGGGAACAAGCTCCCGAAGTGTATGTCTGACGAACTTTCACCTCCACGTATCACCGCGGAGAAATCAAACCGATGCACCAAATGCAATGACAAGAACACCACAATGATGCTCAAGTCCTTCTCTCTCAAATTCTAACAAAGCTAGTAAATCTATTGGAGAAATAAGAGAGGAAGAACAAATAGGAGGAGGAACAACAAATTTCTCCAAGATCTAGATCTAGTGGATTTCCTTCACAAAGAGAGGAATTTGTTTGGTCAAGATGTAGATCTAGATCTCCTCTATCTTTTCCTCAAATATGAGCAAGAATCATGGAGGCATTAGAGGGAGAGGAAGCTTCTCAAGGTCAACAATGGAGTAGAAATAGAGTAGGAGAAGCAGCCGCTAAATGGGGAAGAAGACCCCTTTTTATATGGGAGGAGGAGCACTAGCTGTTTGAAGAAAAGGGCTCCATTTTCACACCTGGCCGGACCTTCCGGGCCTGGCCGGACCATTCTGATCAGCCGGACTAGTCCGACCGGCCCCGGCCCCATTCCGGCGACTAATCTAAGAGTCGGGACCTTTTCGCCGGACCGGGGGCCGGACTGGTCCGTCCCAGCCGGACCTTCCGGCTCGTGGCCGGACCGCTTCGGCTGGCAGCGCACCGCACACCAAAAATATTGCCATTTTCACATCGGGACTCCGAATTTGATGATCTTGGGCTCGTTGGAATCACAACGAAAAACTCTACAAGATCATGCAGGGAAACATCATAGTACAACCACGGAGTATAAGATCAAAAGGGGAAAGTTTTAACCTATCTATAAGAGCTAAACTGGTAACACCTCCAATAAGGAAATTGCAACAACTTGAGTAAGAAAACTCAAATTTAGGTAAAACAAATTTAGTTGTAAATAGGATGACAATAGCTACCCCCACAAAGAGTGAAAATATAAAGAATAAGTGGGATAGATTTTTCCATGCATTTAGAGGTGAAACCTCTCAAAATGAAGAACCGGGAAAAACTCCAATATCGAAAACACAACAAGTATTTCATGTGAAATCCGTTTTCGATGGACTAGAGATTGGCATGAGAATAAGTACAAGCTCTAAAACACCATATGGATAAGATCTAAATAACAACGAAGAAAGATGATGCAAGGATGCAAAGGTTTGAACTCTCTTCGAACGATACGATCAAGTTACTCACTCGAGAGCCCCTTGATAGTGCGGCAACTAACCTGTAACCCGGTCTCCCAACTAAACCACGAGACCGGTAAGAAAGAAACCCTATAAAGATAAAACCTTAACCTTGCACATTCCACTTGAGCTCGATGACGACGATCTTGACCGCAACAAGATGAAACGCCGTTCTTGATTGTGCTTGCTTGATGAAGATGAGGTCTTGTGGATTGCTCCCCCAAACTCCACTATGGATGAGCTTCTTCATCGGTGCAATTTCACATATCCATGAACACATATGAATGGCAAGCTTCAAGCATGTGAGCTCTCCGAGTTGATTCATCTTGAACTTGCACCTCATTTCTTCGTATTGCAACCTTGAAGCCAACTCATGGTTCAAGCATTGCCTATGGACAACTCCTACACATATGACTCAATGCAAACATTAGTCCATAGGGATTGTCATTAATTACCAAAACCACACATGGAGGATCTATGCACTTTCAATCTCCCCCATTTTGGTAATTGATGACAATCTCTTTGAGAGGGTTTATATAATGAATTTAAGTAACAAACAAGTTGAATTTACCCATGTGGAGATTGGCGTTATGCCATTAGGGGTTCGACCACGATGGACCTGGAGCGGCTCCCGGTGGTGGCGTGGCTACTGGCTGCGGCGCTCTTGTGGAAGGAGCCGAAGGCGGACGGCGGCGGCACGGCCGCGACCTCTTCAATAAAGCTCATCGGCTCTTCACCAGATCTAGGCGTTTTTGCCCTGCTTCCCCCTCTCTCTGGTCATCACGGCGATGGAGATTGGGAGGGGTGTAGGGATTCGTAGCATAGAAAACAAAAAATTTCCTACCGCGAGAACGCAATCCAAGCCAAGATGCAATCTAGAAGACGGTAGCAACGAGGGGATGAACGAGACTAACCCTTGAAGATTTCCAAAGCCTACAAGAGGAGGCTCTTGTTGCTGCGGTAGACGATCACTTGCCGCTTTCAAAAGCGCGTAGAAGATCTTAACGGTGCCACATCGGCAGCACCTCCGTACTCGGTCACACGTTCGGTGTTGATGACGACGTCCTTCTCCCCGTTCCAGCGGGCAGCGGAAGTAGTAGATCCTCTCGGAATCCCGGCAGCACGACGGCGTGGTGGCGGTGTCGATGGAGATCTCCGGCGGAGCTTCGCTAAGCATATGCGGAGAGAGGAGGGCGCTAGGGTTTGGGAGAGGGGTGCTATGGGCGCCGGCCTCAAGGGGGCAGGTGGTGCGGCCAAGCCATGGGCAGCCCCCCCTCTCCTCCTCATTATATAGGTGGAACCCCAAGGGTTTGCCCAAAGTCTTCGAATAAGACCCCAACGTAAAAACTGCCTTATGGACGAAACCTAGAGGGACAGGGACTCTCCCCTTCCCCCTTTACTTGGCCGGCCAAGGAGGTGTAGTCCACCATGGACTCCACCCTCCCACTTGGTTGGCTGGTTAGGGTTTGTGGAGTCCCTTCGGGACTCCTCCTTCCATAGTGATTTATTCCGGATAATTCTAGAAACCACCTTCCATAAATTCACCGGATCATTTCCAAACTTGGAAAGTGACTTCCTATATATGAATCTTATTCTCCGGACCATTTCGGAACTCCTCGTGATGTCCCGGATCCCATCCGAGACTCCGAACAAAACTTCGAACTCCATTCCATATTCCATATCTACTTAAACGACATCAAACCTTAAGTGTGTCACCCTACGGTTCGCGAACTATGTAGACATGGTTGAGACCTTTCTCCGACCAATAACCAATAGCGGGATCTGAGATCCATAATGGCTCCCACATATTCAACGATGACTTTAGTGATCGACTGAACCATTTACATACGATACCGATTCCCTTTGTCACGCGATATTTTACTTGTCCGAGGTTTGATCATCGGTATCTCTATACCTCGTTCAACCTCGTCTCATGACAAGTACTCTTTACTCGTACCGTGGTATGTGGTCTCTTATGAACCATTCATATGCTTGCAAGCTATTAGACGACATTCCACCGAGAGGGTCCAGAGTATATCTATCCGTCATCGGGATGGACAAATCCCACTGTTGATCCATATGCCTCAACTCATACTTTCCGGATACTTAATCCCACCTTTATAACCACCCATTTACGCAGTGGCGTTTGATGTAATCAAAGTACCTTTCCTATAAGTGATTTACATGATCTCATGGTCGAAAGGACTAGGTAACTATGTATCGAAAGCTTATAGCAAATAACTTAATGACGTGATCTTATGCTACGCTTAATTGGGTGTGTCCATTACATCATTCATATAATGACATAATCTTGTTATTAATAACATCCAATGTTCATGATCACGAAACCATGATCATCTATTAATCAACAAGCTAGTTATACAAGAGGCTTACTAGGGACTCTTTGTTGTTCACATAACACACATGTATCAATGTTTAGGTTAATACAATTATAGCATGGTATGTAAACATTATCATAAACACAAAGATATATTATAATAACTATTTTATTATTGCCTCTTGGGCATATCTCCAACAAGGGGATCCTTGGCGAAACCGATGTTGTCGGATCTGCTGAAGGGAATCCTGGAGCTGTTCTCGTCTGCGCGCATCACGCGGTGACCAAAGTCGTCATTGTGTTCTTCGGCCAAGATGGTGGCCAATCTTCCTCAACCTCCATGACGGAGGCCCTGTTGGTCGGATGCTGGAGCTCGATGCCACTGGAGAGTCAAGTGGTTCGTCCCCGACCCTCTAGTCGAGCACTCTGTGCTCAGGACTCGGCGGTGACGCCTTGAGTTCGCCAGCGGTGGGTGGCAGAGATGCCCTTTGACTTGATTGCTTTTTCTATCTTTTAGTCAGGGTATTGAGACCCCTTCTTCAAATACTAGGTTTTGTAGGGCAAGAGATGTCAAGGGGTTCTCCTGTAAAATGTACCTGCCACGTGGTTCTATATAGTAGCTCCACCGGGGTCTTCTGACCCCATTTATGTGCAAAAAAGAAGATACACAATAATACTCACAGGAAATGTATTGCAGTGCATTTGCTCAGGGCTTCGTTACCAATTCCTAACAGAGCCCTCGGATACTTAGGGCGGTAGAGAATTGCACAATTGTGCAATTCGTTGTTCTGATGCTTTGCTCAGTTATCCACTCCACAAGGAGCCTTCAGCTAGAGCCTTGATGGAATATCCAGGCATGCCCATCCATCGTAACAGGGCAGCCTGGAGATATGACCAACTTTTTTCTTCTGAAAACTGATATGGTCTACTACAGTAGTTAGCATCTCAGGCATGGCCTACTGGCGTACTACTCCTGCTATCTCCTGTTGAGCTGAGACCCCAGAAAATATCTCGTAGGTACAATTATTGAGGCCCCACGGGAATTTTTTTTTGAGAGGCCCCATGGGAAATATCTGAGAGCCTAATCCAGCCTGTGTCTCCCTTTTCAAAATGCAACTCGGTTCTGCAACTGATCAATATAATAAGCCCATACATATATATCCACGCAGACAAGATCTTGGATACGCAATCGTTAAAAAAAGGCCGACATTCGCGAAGGGAAGACAACTCGCTCCGCATGCGACAAGTGGCGCTGCTCGCCACTTGTCGCAAGGGGAAGCAAGGTTGGATGAGGGAGGAGAGAGAAGAGCTGGGTTGTGTCAGTTTTTTCCCTTTTTTCATAGATTCGTTTTTTCAAATGAAATATCTTGAGAACCCTAAGTCCAAATGACGAACCGTTTTCACTTTTGAGATCCTCTCGTCGAGATGTTCAAAACTAGATCCCATGTTGATAGGTTTCGAGATACTTTTTTTTCGTACTTCCTATACTACTGTGGTTGTACTTGTGTATCTGACTGTACTCGTGCATGAACTGATAAGTACTTCTGTTTTGAAGGTATTTAGTGCATTTTTTACTCGTGTGAGCAACTGTATATGTACTCGTTCGTGTGCGCGACTGTACCTGTCTTATGTGAACGACTGTACCTGTACTCGCTCGTGTAGGCGACTGTACTTACTCTTGTGCGCGACTGTACCTGTACTCGTTCGTGTGCGCGACTGTACCTATCTTATGTGCACGACTGTATCTGTACTCACTCGTGTAGGCGACTGTACATGTCTCGTGTGAGCGACTGTACCTGTCTTGTGTGAGCGACTGTACCTGTACTCGTTCGTGTGCGCGACTGTATCTGTCTTATGTGGATGACTGTACCTGTCTCATGTGCGCGACTGTACCTACACTCGTTCGTGTGCGTGATTGTACTCGTGTGTTACACGTAACTGTACTCGTGTGTTACATGTAACTGTACTCGCGTGTGATTCCTAACTGTACCTGTATTTTGCTACTGTACACGAAGCTAGTTGATTTTGTGCGCGCGATCAGCTGATTAGTTTTTGCATTGCATGCGATGCGAGCCTAGCTAGCTTAGTACGTACGGGCAGGCGGTTGCGTACTCGCGCGAGCGCGCGTTCCGTCGTACGCGCAGCGACACGCGTCAACCGCTCGTTGATTTCCCGGGACGAGACTTCCCTTTGCAAAGGTTTCCCTCTAGGTAGCGATACTCGGAGATATTTGGATATTGTCCATGCTTTCTACTCTTTTGCTGACGCAAACCTGAGTCTTTTGTGTTATACAAGTCCAGAGGAAAACTAAACACTTATTGATCAGGCTCCTAGCTGCAAAGAAATATAATACTCTCTCCGTCCAAAAAAATGTCTTAGATTTTTCTAAATTTGAGTATATCTAAAATTTCTTTTATCACCTTCACCCTGTGGAAACATCTAAGAGCAAGAATTGGTCCAAGTGAAAGAGTTTTTTTTTCTTGAAGCAAGGTAAAATATTTTTCCATTTTCATTAACACAAAAGAAAATTTTAGATCAGGTTTAGCCTCAGAAAAATCCTAGGCATTACACGACAGACTACCCTCTTGGGATTACATTACTCAAATATTTGGCCCCGGCCAAGCACCACACTCTGGTCTCATATTTTACCTTATTGATTAATTACAACGTTTGCCTTAGGTGCATGGTTCCTGAAAGAGTATGAAATTGACGTTACTCTTTGGACATTGTTGTATCGGTGTCTCTCGGCCTCGGGTGAGTATATATCGGGATACAAAACATGACTTGAAAGGAAGAAGCCTCCTAGAGATAATACCCACTCTATTTCAGCATACATCGCAATACCAAATGCATATACTATGAAAATATATTCCATGGTGGTTCTAATAACAGTGATATGATATTTTAGTTGTTGATTTTTTTCCATATAATTAGTCAAACTTTATAGAATGCATTACATTTGCATCCAATAAACGAAACAATATTATCTACTACTCCAAGTAGTGAGTGAGGGCGCCTGACAGGATACAAACCTGGAGGTATCCACCGATCTTCTCCTGGATACACTATCAATCTCCCTGGTGCTGCCGTTTGGCGCCGTGACAGCAATGTCGGCGAGGTGGGCGGAGGTGATTCTATGCGCGCTGTTTGGAGGTCTGATCAGGGAGATGCTGTGCACCCCATGGCTCAAGGAGAAAGCGCACAGAATGCACCATTATCCCCAGATATTGCCAATTACGATCTTCACTCACCATCTCTGGAAACGCAGGGCACTGGGGATTCTCGCGTCGGCCACTTCTCACCTCCTGGAGTGGCTCGCGGGATCGACATGGCTCATTATCTTGCTCCTCGTCTCACTGCAGCCATCAGTGCTATACATGTTACAGCCGAAGATCAACTTGCAGGCAGTGATCTTCCTAGCCAGGTACACATACAGGAAGTTCAGAGCAGTGGCCAAGAATATGTGGATCAGCAGGCAGCGACGCCAGCCTCCAAGGCGCCAAGGGCGCCATGAGAGCTCTAGGATGGAACTGCCAAGGCATTGGCAAGGGCCTAGGCAGTCCTAAAATGCTTCACCTTGCCAGGATGATCACCGCGTCTAAACCCCAGGTAACTTTTATTTCAGAGATTAAATCGACAAAATTCACTGATGTAGACATTGCTTCTCGTTTTAATATGCATGACATTATTGTAGTACCATCAAGAAGAAGAACAGGAGGGCTCTGGCTTTTCTGGACCGACGAGATGGATATATCTATTCAGATGACCTCCTTTAATCTAATCCTAGCTATAGCAAAGGATAATTCCTCTAATGTGTCCTTTGTCTTAGTATGTGTGTATCGTGATCCTTATCATAACTATACCAGTACTATTTGGACTCAGGTTGCAAATTTTGCAAATGTAAATAGCAACCTTCGTTTGTTTAGGTGATATGAATGACACTATGTACGAAAATGAAAAAAGTAATGCTAATGTCAATGTAAATCGTATGGCTTTGTTCAGAGATCTTGTAAAGCAGTCTGGCTTGTTTGACCTTAACTATAATGGTCCTGCTTACACTTGGACAAATAGGCGTTTTTCTTCAACTCCTTTATTTCAACGCCTAGACAGATGCTTAGCTAATAATCAGTGGTGTATCAATTACCCTATCACTAAAGTCTACAACATGCCATTAATCTACAGTTTTAGTGATCATGCTCCTATTTTGCTATCAACAAATGGTAAAGCCAATAAATTCAAACCTCACTTCAAATTTGAAAATTGGTGGCTCAAAGAAGATGACTTTCAAACTCATGCAAAAAATTCCTGGATCCCATCCGAGACTCCGAACAAAACTTCGAACTCCATTCCATATTCCATATCTACTTAAACGACATCAAACCTTAAGTGTGTCACCCTACGGTTCGCGAACTATGTAGACATGGTTGAGATCTCTCTCCGACCAATAACCAATAGCGGGATCTGGAGATCCATAATGGCTCCCACATATTCAACGATGACTTAGTGATCGAATGAACCATTCACATATGATACCAATTCCCTTTGTCACGCGATATTTTACTTGTCCGAGGTTTGATCATCGGTATCACTCTATACCTTGTTCAACCTCGTCTCCTGACAAGTACTCTTTACTCGTACCGTGGTATGTGGTCTCTTATAAACTTATTCATATGCTTGCAAGACATTAGACGACATTCCACCGAGAGGGCCCAGTATATCTATCCGTCATCGGATGGACAAATCCCACCGTTGATCCATATGCCTCAACTCATACTTTCCGGATACTTAATCCCACCTTTATAACCACCCATTTACGCAGTGGCGTTTGATGTAATCAAAGTACCTTTCCAGTATAAGTGATTTACATGATCTCATGGTCGAAAGGACTAGGTAACTATGTATCGAAAGCTTATAGCAAATAACTTAATGATTGATCTTATGCTACGCTTAATTGGGTGTGTCCATTACATCATTCATATAATGACATAATCTTGTTATTAATAATATCCAATGTTCATGATCACGAAACCATGATCATCTATTAATCAACAAGCTAGTTATACAAGAGGCTTACTAGGGACTCTTTGTTGTTCACATAACACACATGTATCAATGTTTAGGTTAATACAATTATAGCATGGTATGTAAACATTATCATAAACACAAAGATATATTATAATAACCATTTTATTATTGCCTCTTGGGCATATCTCCAACAGTCTCCCACTTGCACTAGAGTCAATAATCTAGTTTACATTTGTAAAGATATAACACCTTGGCCTTCCTGTTTATCATGTTTTGCTCACGGAGAAGTTTTAGTCAACGGATCTGACATGCTCAGAAACGTATGTATTTTGCAATTTATTTGCGTCTCAACACATCACTCATTTTCTAAATGAGTCGGCATTAAATATGTTTCGTCTTTTGGTGGAACCTTAATTCCGCGGTCTGAAATATGTCACTAATATTGTCATACACAATATAGTTTCAAAGTTCTGACACTATCGGAACTACACCAAGTTCTCAAAGAACTTCTTGACTTAACATCCTCAATCATTGTCAAAACAATGACATACTCTGCCTTCTTTTGTAGAATCCGTCACAATATTTTAGAACTCTTCTAAATCTAGCATTGTGCTACCTTTTAATCAACACTTAGCCTAATTGAGATTTGAAATTATATGTGACCAAACAAATATCGGTGCAACACCTTACAGCGATCTGGTTGTCATTACCCCATATAAAACTATATATATATATATATATCCTTGGTTCTTCTAAAGCACACAGGGATATTCTTACTGTTTGTCCATTGATCATCACATGAATCATTCTGGTATATGCTCCTAACCATTTAGAGCATAGGACATCTGATATTGTACATATTATTCGTGATCTAAAATCACTCATGTGTTTTTACTCATTGAGTGTCAGATACACTCAAGTCTTGTTAAAACTTCACATGAAAAGAACACCTTCTTAATATTTCTATATTGAACTACTTCAATATCCATTCTATGTACTTTGACTTAAACTTATTATGTGTTTCAATCTATCTTCATAGATCTTGACACTAAATATATTTCTGTCTATATTCTTTCATTGAAGTTAATTCTCAATGAAACCTTTTATAATCATATAATTACATCATTTATAACCAACTATATGTCATCTACATAAAGTATTATAAATATGTCTCAGCGCTCCCACTTAATTTCTTGCAAATGCAAGCATCTTCATCGTTTCGATGAAATCCAAACTCTTTGACTATTTCATCCGGTGAAGATTCCAACTCCGCGATACTTACTTCATCCAATTGAAGTTCGTATACCTATCTAGTATTCCACGGACTAGCAAAACAATTGGTTGTATCTTGTATACACCTTTAATACACACTTCTGTTAAGTAATGTATTTTGCCATCCTACTATCATATCTCATGAAAGAAATATGTAGCGATTACTAGAATAATCCATATAGACTATAAGCTTTGCTACGGAAGATCTAATCTTATCGTAGTCAACTCTTTGAACTTTGTCGTAAACAACTTTTCGACAAGTCGAGCTTATTCAAGGATATTCCATCCAAGTCCATCAATTTTATAGATCCATTTACTTTCAAAAAGTATTCATCTATCTTGGATTTCATGGCGTATAGCCATTTTAACGGAGTCAGAGGCCATCATAACTTCTTTGTATGTAGTTGGTTTATCATTGTTCAAAAACAATCCTTTGTTCACAAATCATTTATTTGATCACAAAGTAAACCATACCTACAAGGTTCAATAAGTACTTCGATCTCCATGACTATAACATTTTGTAGACATGGGAGCCATGATCGTCGTGGCCGCTTCCGAAACCAATTCCGATGCTGCGCTACTCTGATCATTATGCTCAGGTTCATAAACCTTATAAAGTTCTATTGTCCTCCCACTCAAATACTTCTCTAAAAACAATTTCTTGGAAATAAGTAAGAAACATCGACAAACACTTTTGTCTTTGTCTCCATAGTGGAAAGAATTCCCAATCAATTATGGGATAACCAACAAAGACATTCATCCGATTTTGGTTGTAAACTTATTTACTTTATGCTATGCATTCCAAAATTTAAGAAAGGACTATTAGGGTTCATACCCATGCCATAACTCGTATGGTGTCATTTCAACGGATCATGATGATGCTCTATTCAGTGTAAAAGCTGTAGTCTCTAAAGCATAATCCACAAAAATATAATGGCATCAATATTTTATCTCATCATTGATCCAACAAGGTTTGGATACATCTCTCGGATACTCCATCATCATTATGATACTCCAAGAAACGTGAATTGTAGAACAATTTCATAACTCTCTTAGATGTTCGCTAAAACTCGTAATTCAAATATTTCCCCCATGATCCAATCATAGATATTTGATTTTCTATTACGATGATTTCCACTTCATGCTGAAATTTATTTGAATCCATTCAAATGTTTCAAACTTCTT
Source organism: Lolium multiflorum (assembly GCA_030979885.1). Classification (NCBI taxonomy): domain Eukaryota; kingdom Viridiplantae; phylum Streptophyta; class Magnoliopsida; order Poales; family Poaceae; genus Lolium; species Lolium multiflorum. The sequence goes on along the minus strand of CM061750.1, from coordinate 381,579,906 downwards.
CCTTATCGAATACATCCACATATATACTCAATTCATTGTTGGAAGTTTTCATGAAGTAGAAGAATCTCCCGCACACAACTATGCCCAGTGAACCTCATACATCATCATGTATGTTTCCACTAAGTTAGTTGTCCGTTCAACTCTTGGCCTATGAACGGTATTTTAGTCATTCTCTTTAGAAAAGATTTGCAAGCGTCAAATGATTCAAAAATCAAATGACTCAAAAATCCATTTGCATGGAGTTCCTTCATGCGTCCTTTCCTAACATGACCTAAATGGCGGTTCCACAAATAAGTGTAATTCGAATCATTTGCCTTATGGCATTTTAGCGTCATTATGTGTGTGTGTTTTACCATTAAGATTTATAATAACTTATCCATCGTACATGGAGTAATGCCATAATTTGAACAACTCATTGTTTTCATTTGACTAGAGCAAAATAACAATTATTAAGTTCTTTATTATAAATTCTAAGGGCTAGATAAAATGCCAACGATGAACATAATAACACTTTATTTTTGTTCCAGACGTGCATTCCTATCATATTCCTTGTCACACTTAGGCCATTGTATTCTTGTATTGCGTTGTTTTGTATGACACTTCATACCAACCAATATGGTACAAATACCCAAGAATTTCATTGTGTGACCAAACTAGGAATACAACCATAACATGTATATCATGTATATACACCTGAGCTAGACTTTCTAGTCTTCTCTTTTCCTTTCTATCTTTTTGTTTTCTCTTTTAGCTTTCCTCATTATTCAGAGAACATTTCACCTTCAATAACTTCTAGATTTGTTGGTCAAATACCAATAACCTTGAGGTTCTTATTTTGAAGTTGATCATCATATGACAAGTGTTCCAGATTTCACTATTAGTAACTTTGTAATATGATGAACAATTTCACTCATAATTTTATCCATCAATTCATGGCGACTTTCCGAGACCATGTCTGTACATGCTAGGCTCAAAGTTTAACCTCGTATTCGCATGTGCAAATCTGCTTGCACCCGTTGTATGCACACGTAGAATCTATCACACCCGATCATCACGTGATGCTTCGAAACACGAGTCTTAGCAACGGTGCATACTAAGGATGATCACTTCATGGATATGCGAACATCGTTAGTGCCCCAATAGTTGGAGGATTGGGACGCCTTGCGTCTTCAACCTTCGTACATTCCCATAAAATTTATGAGTTTATGTAGTCTCACCAAATTATATTCTATCATCTTGCAATAAGGTCTTAGATATCACATATATCTCATACCTTGATTATTTCTGAAAACAAAATTTTCAGCTCCTTACTTTTCAAACAGATTTGAACTTCAAGTTTCACGGAGACAAGATGACTTTAGGTACTAATTGAAATCATAGCTCTTTGAATCAACAATGTGAGATTTACTAAAAGTTTGCAATAGGACTTAAACAATTCTTGATTCTTGAACAATACGGTACCAATCCGTAAAGTTTCTTGTCAGATTTTAACAGTATTTCTATCTCAATTACAAGACTAGCGCATGGTAGAAAACGGATGCCAATTCTACAAAATTAATTCAAAATACTACTCAGACTATGTTTATGATAATTAGTTCATGTTTTAATCTAATTACTAATGAACTCCCACTTAATACAACATCCCTCATAGTTGTTAAGTGGTACACGATCCAAATCCACTACACCAAAATTGATCATCACGTGAGATGATGTAGCTTCAATGGTGAACATCAACATGTTGATCATATCATCCATATGATTCGTGTTCAACCTTTCGGTTTCGTTGTCCCGAGACCATGTCTGTACATGCTAGGCTCGTCAAGCAAACCCAAGTATTCCGCGTGTGCAACATGGCTTACACCCGTTGTATGTGAACGTTGAGTCTATCACATCCGATCATCACGAGATGCTTCAAACGACGAACTATATCAACGGTGCATACGATACGTCCGACGTATCGATAATTTCTTATGTTCCATGCCACATTATTGATATATCTACATGTTTTATGCATACTTTATGTCATTATTATGCGTTTTCCGGAACTAACCTATTGACGAGATGCCGAAGGGCCATTGTGTCACTGTTTTTGGTTTCAGAAATCCTAGTAAGGAAATATTCTTAATCGGACGAAATCAACGCCCAAAGCATCTTAGAATCCCCGGGAGCTTCCGGAACACCCGAGAGCGGAGAGGGGCCACAGGGGGCCACACATGGTGGTGGCGCGGAGGGGGCGCGCCCCAGTGTCCTGGTGGCCCCAGACCCTTCGACGCCGCCTTCCGCCTACTTAAGGTCTCCGTCGCGAAACCCTATTACGTTCGACGAAACCGAGAAAACCTTCCAGAGCCGCCGCCATCGCGAAGCCAAGATCGGGGGACAGAGTCTCGTTCGGCACGCCGGGACGGGGAAGTGCCCAGAAGGCTCCTCCATCGACACCACCGCCATCTTCACCAACGCTGATGTCTCCCATGAGGAGGGAGTAGTTCTCCATCGAGGCTCGGGACTGTACCGGTAGCTATGTGGTTCATCTCTCTCCTATGTACTTCAATACAATAATCTCATGAGCTGCCTTACATGATTGAGATTCATATGATGATGCTTGTAATCTAGATGTCATTATGCTAGTCAAGTGGATTTTACTTATGTGATCTCCGGAGACTCCTTGTCCCACGTGTGTAAAGGTGACAGTGTGCACCGTGTGGGTCTCTTAGGCTATATTTCACAGAATACTTATTCACTGTTATGAATGGCATAGTGAAGTGCTTATTTATATCTCTTTATGATTGCAATGTGTTTTGCATCACAATTTATCTGTGTGCTACTCTAGTGATGTTATTAAAGTAGTTTATTCCTCCTGCACAGTGTGTGCATCGTGTAGTACTTGGCGTAGGCTATGATTGTGATCTCTTGTAGATTATGAAGTTAACTATTGCTATGATAGTATTGATGTGATCTATTCCTCCTTTCGTAGTGTGAAGGTGACAGTGTGCATGCTATGTTAGTACTTGGTTTGGTTATGTTGATCTGTTATGCACTCTAAGGTTATTTAAATATAAATATTGAATATTGTGGAGCTTGTTAACTCCGGCATTGAGGGTTCGTGTAATCCTACACAGTTAGTGGTGTTCATCATCCAACAAGAGGGTGTAGAGTCTAGCATCCATCTATTTATTTTATTATGTGATCGATGTTGAGAGTGTCCACTAGTGAAAGTATGATCCCTAGGCCTTGTTCCTAAATACTACTATCGTCTTGTTTATCGTTTACCGCATCTTTACTTCCGCAATTTTACTACCATCAATGCGTACGCTAGCAAGCACTTTTTGGCGCGTTACTACGCTCATATTCATTCATACCACTTGTATTTTACTATCTCTTCGTCGAACTAGTGCACCTATTAGGTGTGTTGGGGATACAAGAGACTTCTTGCTTTGTGGTTTGGGGTTGCATGAGAGGGATATCTTTGACCTCTTCCTCCTGAGTTCGATAAACCTTGGGTGATCCACTTAGGGAAACTTGCTGCTTCTACAAACCTCTGCTCTTGGAGGCCCAACACCGTCTACAAGAATAGAAGCACCAGTAGACATCAAGCACTGGGGCGCGTTGCGTGGGAGGTAAACGGCACACACACACCGGATCCCGGCAACGAAGCACTTTTCTGGCGCCGTTGCCGGGAGGAAAGGTAAAGGTACTCACACTCCGGATCTCGGCTACTAAGCTATTTTCGGCGTTGTAAGTACTCGAAGCTATTTCCTTTAGATCCTGCAATTGCATCTTTTTGTTTCTTGTTTTACACTAGTAAGGCATAATGGAATACAACTATGAGATTTTTAATTTATTTCCTAAGTTAAGACATGAATTGTGTGATGCGAAAATTAAAGAACCTATGGAGCCTCAATTGCATGCTAGTAGCAATGTTATTAGTATGAACGCAATCACTGCTAATGCTATGGATAAGTCTAAGCTTGGGGAAGCTAGTTTTTGTGATCTTTTTAGTTTCCCATCTTTAGGGAGAAAATTTGTTCCGATAATGCTTTATCTCCCATATGCGATAACTCTAATGATGCTTGTTCACCAACTGCAAGTACTGCTTTCAAGATACCCATGAAAATTATTGAACGTGTTATTGATAACCGCTATGAAGGGGATGGAACTGTCCATCCTGGAGATCATTTACTGTTTTTGCATGGATTATGCGGGTTATTCAAGTGTGCAGGTATCTCTATGGATGAAGTGAGGAAGAAGCTATTCTCTTTTTCGCTGTCTAAAGCGGCGCATTGGTATAAATTGTTGAAGAATAGTCATTCTCTTGGTTGGGAGGAAATTGTACCTCTCTTTTATTCTAAATTTTATCCTCCTCATGAAGTGCATATTGATAGGAATTATATTTATAACTTTTATCCTCGTGATGGAGAGAGTATTTCTCAAGCATGGGGGAGATTGAAGTCACTAATACTCAAATGTCCCATTCATGAGCTCCCCCGTAATGTTATTGTTAACAATTTTATGCGAGGCTTTCAGGACAACACAAGGACTATCTGGATGCCTGGATCTTTCACAAGCAAGGAGGTTGAAGCTAGGTGGGATCTTCTTGATCGGATTGAGGAAAATGCTGAAGGATGGGAGAACAACAAAGGTGAAGAGTCAGGTATAAATTATGATTATGAATGCATTGAAGCTTTTATGGATACTGATAAATTTCGAGATATGAGTGCTACTTATGGTCTTGACTCTCAAGTTGCTGCAAATCTTTATAAGGCCTTTGCTTCTCATTTTGAATTGCCTAAAAAGAATTTTGATAAGTATCATGAACCTTTTAAAGAGGCTTGCATGAAGGATGAAATTGTTGTTAATGATTGCAATAAGCATGCTCAAACTCCTAAGAATGCTATTTCCTATAAGCATGTTAATTTTTGTGGAATGCATAGACCTTGTGGAATTAATCAAATCAAAGATGAATATTGTATCCATCATATTAATGAAAAAACTAGAAAGGCTAGGGCTCTAGATGATCTTGGTAAAAAAGTTTGTGCCCTCTATCCTTTTATTTGTGAAGTTTGCCATGAAGTGGGTCATTTTAATTTTCAATGCTCTACCAATGATAATTTGAACCCAATGAGTGCTGCAAATTTGTATTGTGATGATGAAATTACTCCTAATCAGCATCATGAAGTCACTTTATTTTTGTGGTGTGAAGAGCTATCAAGGAAAATTTCTTTGTTAGATATTAATGATCTCGATATTGATGATGTCCTGCATGGGCGTTTTTCCGATTGCATTGATAATAGCCATACAAATACTTACATACAAAATATTTTAGAAGATGACGCCTTGCCAAAATATGATAGGACCGCTATGTGTTTTGAACTAATTAATGAAAAGGAGGAATCCTCCCAAGTTTCTTCTATTGTTTCTGAAAGTAAATCAGGTTATGCGGACAAGCCACCCTTCAAACCTCTTCCTCCTAAAGAAGGGAACGAGGAGAAGGAGGAGAAGAAGAAGGAGAAGAAGAAGAAGAAGAAGAAGAAGGGAACGAAGAAGAAGAAGAACAAGAAGGAGAATAAAGAGAAAGAGGTAACGGCATATCCCCGCGTGAATGAGATAATGCTAGGTAACCGTAAGTATGTTGCTCCTAATGATTATTATGATAATGAATCTGAATACAATGATCTTCCTATGCCCTTTACATACATTAGTGATCATGATTTGAATGAGCACACTACTTTTGATATTGCAAATCTCTGGGAAACTAATTCTGAAAATGATGATGATAATAATTGCCATAGTGTCAGTGCTATCCATGCTTCCTCCCATAATGATATAGAAAGCTCTAAGCTTGGGGAAGAGGTGTTTGAAAATCCTTTTGCTACTGATCATTATGTGTTTGATACATCTCCTTCTAATAACAATGATGGTATGGTTACAGATAAACCGACTGTGAAAGATAACTATTCTATTTCTTATGATGACACTGTGCCTCCGACCTTTGATGATTATTATAAAGAATGCTATGATATAGGTTATAACTATCCTTATAAAACTTGTCATAGTTATGATTGGATTGCCAAAAAAAATTCTCTTAATATGCAACTTGTTTACCATGTTCAAATTCTTGATAATAATCCTGCTCCAATTACTATTAATGAGAAGAATTCTTCTTATGCCAAATTAATGATACTTCTATGCATATGAACCATGATAAGAATGTTTTAAGTGATGGGTATATAGTGGAATTCATTAATGATGCTACTGAAAGTTATTATGAGAGAGGGAAACATGGGTATATGCATCTTAATAATATTAAGTTTCCCCTCTTTATGTTGAGAATCTTGAAGTTACTCGTGTTTTATCCTCTTATGCTTGTCACTTTGTTCTTCATGAATTCATTTGTGTACAAGACTCCTTTTCATAGAAAGCATGCTAGGCTTAAATTTGTTTTGAATTTGCCTCTTGATGCTCTCTTTTGCTTCAAATACTATTTCTTGCGAGTGCATCATTAAAACTGCTGAGCCCATCTTAATGGCTATAAAGAAAGAACTTCTTGGGAGATAACCCATGTGTTTATTTTGCTACAGTACCTCTATTTTATATTTGTGTCTTGGAAGTTGTTACTACTGTAGCAACCTCTCCTTATCTTAGTTTTGTTGCATTGTTGTGCCAAGTAAAGTCTTTGATAGTAAGGTTCATACTAGATTTGGATTACTGCGCAGAAACAGATTTCTTGCTGTCACGAATCTGGGCCTAATTCTCTGTAGGTAACTCAGAAAATTATGCCAATTTACGTGTGTGATCCTCAGATATGTACGCAACTTTCATTCAATTTGGGCATTTTCATCTGAGCAAGTCTGGTGCCACTTAAAAATTCGTCTTTACGGACTGTTCTGTTTTGACAGATTCTGCCTTTTATTTCGCATTGCCTCTTTTGTTATGTGGGATGGATTCCTTTGTTCCATTGACTTCCAGTAGCTTTGGGCAATGTCCAGAAGTGTTAAGAATGATTGTGTCACCTCTGAACATGTGAATTTTTGATTATGCACTAACCCTCTAATGAGTTTGTTTTGAGTTTGGTGTGGAGGAAGTTTTCAAGGGTCAAGAGAGGAGGATGATATACTATGATCAAGAAGAGTGAAAAGTCTAAGCTTGGGGATGCCCCGGTGGTTCATCCCTGCATATTTCAAGAAGACCCAAGCATCTAAGCTTGGGATGCCCAAGGCATCCCCTTCTTCATCGACAAATTTATCAGGTTCCTCCTTGAAACTATATTTTTATTCGGCCACATCTTATGTACTTTACTTGGAGCGTCTGTTTGTTTTTGCTTCTGTTTTTGTTTGAATAAATGCTTGTGTGGAGAGAGACACGCTCCGGGTTCATATGAACACATGTGTTCTTAGCTTTTAATTTTCATGGCGAAGGTTGAAAACTGCTTCGTTAATTGTTATATGGTTGGAAACGGAAAATGCTACATGTAGTTGATAAAATGTCTTGAATAATTTGATACTTGGCAATTGTTGTGCTCATGTTTAAGCTCTTGCATCATATACTTTGCACCCATTAATGAATAAATACATAGAGCTTGCTAAAATTTGGTTTGCATATTTGGTCTCTCTAAAGTCTAGATAATTTCTAGTATTGAGTTTGAACAACAAGGAAGACGGTGTAGAGTCTTATAATGTTTACAATATGTCTTTTATGTGAGTTTTGCTGCACCGGTTCATCCTTGTGTTTGTTTCAAATAACTTTGCTAGCCTAAACCTTGTATCGAGAGGGAATACTTCTCATGCATCCAAAATCCTTGAGCCAACCACTCTGCCATTTGTGTCCACCATACCTACCTACTACATGGTATTTCTCCGCCATTCCAAAGTAAATTTCTTGAGTGCTACCTTTAAATTTCCATCATTCGCCTTTGCAATATATAGCTCATGGGACAAAATAGCCTTAAAAACTATTGTGGTATTGAATATGTACTTATGCACTTTATCTCTTATTAAGTTGCTTGTTGAGCGGTAACCATGTTTTCTGGGACGCCATCAACTTTTACCTTTGTTGAATATCATGTGAGTTGCTATGCATGTTCGTCTTGTCTGAAGTAAGGGAGATTTACCACTCATTAAATGGTTAGAGCATGCATAATGTTAGAGAAGAACATTGGGCGCTAACTAAAGCCATGAATCATGGTTGAAGTTTCAGCTTTGGACATATATCCTCAATCTCATATGAGAACATTAATTGTTGCTACATGCTTATGCATTAAAGAGGAGTCCATTATCTGTTGTCTATGTTGTCCCGGAATGGATGTCTAAGTTGAGAATAATCAAAAGCGAGAAATCCAAATGCGAGCTTTCTCCTTAGAGCTTTGTACAAGCGGCATAGAGGTACCCCTTTGTGACACTTGGTTAAAACATGTGTATTGCGATGATAATCCTGGTAATCCGAGCTAATTAGGACAAGGTGCGGGCACTACTAGTATACTATGCATGAGGCTTGCAACTTGTAAGATCTAATTTACATGATACATATGCTTTATTACTACCGTTGACAAAATTGTTTCATGTTTTCAAAATAAAAGCTCTAGCACAAATATAGCAATCGATGCTTTCCTCTTTGAAGGACCTTTCTTTTACTTTTATGTTGAGTCAGTTCACCTATCTCTTTCCACCTCAAGAAGCAAACACTTGTGTGAACTGTGCATTGATTCCTACATACTTGCATATTGCACTTGTTATATTACTTTGCATTGACAACTATCCATGAGATATACATGTTATAAGTTGAAAGCAACCGCTGAAACTTGATCTTCTTTGTGTTGCTTCAATACCTTTACTTTGATTTATTGCTTTATGAGTTAACTCTTATGCAAGACTTATTGATGCTTGTCTTGAAAGTACTATTCATGAAAAGTCTTTGCTTTATGATTCATTTGTTTACTCATGTCATTACCATTGTTTTGATCACTTGCATTCATTACATATGCTTACAATAGTATGATCAAGGTTATGATGGCATGTCACTCCAGAAATTATCTTTGTTATCGTTTACCTGCTCGGGACGAGCAGGAACTAAGCTTGGGGATGCTGATACGTCTCCGACGTATCGATAATTTCTTATGTTCCATGCCACATTATTGATGATATCTACATGTTTTATGCATATTTTATGTCATTATTATGCGTTTTCTGGAACTAACCTATTGACGAGATGCCGAAGGGCCAGCTGTTTTTCTGCTGTTTTTGGTTTCGAAATCCTAGTAAGGAAATATTCTCGGAATCTGGACGAAATCAACGCCCGCATCTTAGAATCCCGGAGCTCCAGAACACCCGAGAGCCGTAGAGGGCCACAGGGGGCCCACACATGGTGGCGGCGCGGCCAGGGAGGCGCGCCGCCCTAGTGTCCGGTGGCCCGCACTTTCCGACGCCGCCTTCCGCCTACTTAAGGTCTCCGTCGCGAAACCCTATTACCGTTCGACGAAACCGAGAAAACCTTCCGAGCCGCCGCCATCGCGAAGCCAAGATCGGGGACAGAGTCTCGTTCGGCACGCCACCGGGGAAGTGCCCCTAAGGCTCCTCCATCGACACCACCGCCATCTTCACCAACGCTGCTGTCTCCCATGAGGATGGAGTAGTTCTCCATCGAGGCTCTGGGGGTATAGCTATGTGGTTCATCTCTCCTATGTACTTCAATACAATAATCTCATGAGCTGCCTTACATGATTGAGATTCATATGATGATGCTTGTAATCTAGATGTCATTATGCTAGTCAAGTGGATTTATGTGATCTCCCTGAGACTCCTTGTCCCACGTGTGTAAAGGTGATGTGTGCACCGTGTGGGTCTCTTAGGCTATATTCACAGAATACTTATTCGCCATATGAATGGCATAGTGAAGTGCTTATTTATATCTTTATGATTGCAATGTGTTTTGCATCACAATTTATCTATGTGCTACTCTAGTGATGTTATTAAAGTAGTTTATTCCTCCTGCACTGTGTAATGGTGACAGTGTGTGCATCGTGTAGTACTTGGCGTAGGCTATGATTGTGATCTCTTGTAGATTATGAAGTTAACTATTGCTATGATAGTATTGATGTGATTGATACGTCTCCGACGTATCGATAATTTCTTATGTTCCATGCCACATTATTGATGTTATCTACATGTTTTATGCACACTTTATGTCATATTCGTGCATTTTCTGGAACTAACCTATTAACAAGATGCCAAGTGCCAGTTCCGTTTTCTGCTGTTTTTGGTTTCAAATCCTAGTAACGAAATATTCTCGGAATTGGACGAAATCAACGCACGTTCCTATTTTTCCCGAACCATCCAGAACACCCGAGAGCCGCGAGGGGAGCCCCGGGGGCCCCACACCACACCCTCGCGCGCGGGGGCCGCACCGCCCTATGGTGTGGGCCCCCATAAGCCCCTCCTGCGCGCCTCTTCTATATAAAGCCTCCGTCGCGAAACCCCCGATGCTGGACCAAAACCTTCAGTCCGCCGCGAGCGCAAGGGGACAAGACAGATCTCACTTACTCTGCACGAAGTGCCCCGAAGGCTTCTCCATCGACACCGCTGCCATCTTCACCGCCATCTTCACCTGCTGCTGCTCCCATGGAGGAGTAGTTCTCCATCGAGGCTCGGGCTGTCTGGTAGCTATGTGGTTCATCTCCCTATGTGCTTCAATACAATAATCTCATGAGCTGCCTTACATGATTGAGATTCATATGATGATGCTTGTAATCTAGATGTCATTATGCTAGTCAAGTGGGTTTACTTATGTGATCTCCTGAGACTCCTTGTCCCACGTGTGTAAAGGTGACAGTGTGCACCGTGTGGGTCTCTTAGGCTATATTTCACAATACTTATTCACTGTTGAATGGCATAGTGAAGTGCTTATTTATATCTCTTTATGATTGCAATGTATTTGTATCACAATTTATCTATGTGCTACTCTAGCAATGTTATTAAAGTAGTCTATTCCTCCGCACGATGTAATGGTGACATGTGTGCATCCGTGTTAGTACTTGGTTTATGCTATGATCATGATCTCTTGTAGATTGCGAAGTTAACTATTGCTATGATAGTATTGATGTGATCTATTCCTCCTACATATGCATGAAGGTGACAGTGTGCATGCTATGTTAGTACTTGGTTTAGTCTTTGTTGACGTCCGAAACCCACCGGCGGGTAGCGACGGGCAACACCGTAGAGCTGAACAACCTAGGCTGCTGGCGAGGTCCTCCGAGCGACGGCCCCAGCCCGGTCACACGTCCGATGCTTGCAGGGGCGTGCCACCTGACCTATACCTGGTCAGAAGGTGATGGAGATGCCTCGCTTAGTTTCGCATGGCATACACGTAAACATTAAATACGAGCCTCGATCGGCTCTCGGGTTATCCTGTGAATCGGCTCAAGGAGCCGATCCACCCATGATTCGTACAAGGTGCACGAATATATGGTGGTCCCGCTTGATCAAGATAAAGCTAATGAGATCTACGACGATTTAGGGTTTTCACCGCATAATCGGATCATCCTACTCAGGTTGGGCCTCGCGCCACGCACGGTGATCGTAAGCCGATCCTAGACAAGGCCTAAAACCAACACGAGGTTGATCCCCGAACATCCTGTCTAGGACTAGCAAACGACACCCTACTGGATCCTCCAACCCTTTGTAAGGCCTAACTATTGCAGATATTAAACTAATCCTCGATGAACAAGGAGCAATCGTAACGGATCGGATCTACTAAATAATGATCAGCGCCGCCCTACACCTAAGATAGGTGTAGGGCGGATATGCAAGGGTTGCACTACGATAGCATGTTACGCGAAGAACTATGCTAACCCTAACATATCTATGATAACTACGTTGCTCGCCATCAACAAGGCTTCGCACGAGCAACGCATGAACAACGTGAAGCTTGTGCCCTAGATCAAGATGCGATCAGGCGCATGTTGCTTACCGGTAGAAACCCTCGAGACGAAGGAGTTGGCGCGCCGAGATTGATTTGATTGGTTGAACGTTTGTTGTTGTTTATTTCATAAACCCTAGATACATATTTATAGTCCGTAGACTGTCTAATTGGAATAATCCCAACTGGCACGGCCAAACTCTATCTAATCGACACGTATCCTACTATATTACAGATACAAAGGCAAACTAGCCCAAACCGTGTACAAGGCCGGTTCACCTATTCTTCCATATATATATTCTTCAAGCCCATCTCCAATCGCGGCCCACCTCTGATCCGGTCAAATTCTGGTGATAACACATGCCCCCCTGGTTTTGGAAATGACAATTCCAAAATCATTTTGCTTTTCCTTCGTCGGGTCATGTCGTGGCAGAGCAGGAACGCAGTGATCCTCCATCATGATGCCTTGCCTCTTCCACTTCTGCGTGAACTCCCATTTTTGAAGAAGGTCTCGACGAAGGACCAGCCGATGACACCCCAAGCTTTTAAAACAGACATCTAATGCCAGGCCCCCTCGAGCCAAAGCGAGAATACGGTGAAGATGCACAGATCGGACCAAAGGCTTGGAACTCAGATAATTCTAAGACCACCCTGCCGATTCAGCCGCTCGACCCCATCGATTGCCTCTTCCCCCGTTGAAAGCCGATGTTGTACGCCAAAACTGACTTCGACAGACTGTTGTAATCGGCTCATTGCGAGGAAGCTCTCATCGTTTGCCCCCTCGTGGAAGCAGAGGGCCTCAAGAAATCCGTGTCTTGCACCCCAACCGGTAGATCTTGCGTAATTGTACTAGAGTCGATGGTTGTGCATCGGCTGTATGTCATGAAAAATCATCTATGGAAGGACATTGCAAAACCAAATGACATTTGGACTGAAAGGGCAAAAGGTGGCATCTTCTGGATATTATCAACATAAAGTAATATAACAAGTGCAATATGCAAGTATGTAGGAATCAATGCACAGTTAACACAAATGTTTGCTTTTAGATAGAAGAAAATGGGTAAACTGACTCAACAATAAAAGTAGAAGAAAGGCCCTTCGCAGGAAGCATGGATTGCTATATTTGTGCTAGAGCTTTGATTTTGAAAACATGAAACAATTTTGTCAACGGTAGTAATAAAGCATATGTATCATGTAAATTATATCTTACAAGTTGCAAGCCTCATGCATAGTATACTAATAGTGCCCGCACCTTGTCCTAATTAGCTTGGACTACCTGGATCATCGCAATGCACATGTTTTAACCAAGTGTCACAAAGGGGTACCTCTATGCCGCTGTACAAAGGTCTAAGGAGAAAGCTCGCATTTTGGATTTCTCGCTTTTGATTATTCTCAACTTAGACATCCATATATGGACAACATAGACAAAGATAATGGACTCCTCTTTTATGCATAAGCATGTAACAACAATTAGTAATTTTCTCATATGAGATTGAGGATATTTGTCCAAAACTGAAACTTCCACCATGGATCATGGCTTTAGTTAGCGGCCCAATGTTCTTCTCTAACAATATGCATGCTTAACCATAAGGTGGTAGATCGCTCTTACTTCAAACAAGACGGACATGCATAGCAACTCACATGATATTCAACAAAGAATAGTTGATGGCGTCCCCAGAAACATGGTTATCGCACAACAAGCAACTTAATAAGAGATAAAGTGCATAAGTACATATTCAATACCACAATAGTTTTTAAGCTATTTGTCCCATGAGCTATATATTGCAAAGGTGAAGAATGGAATTTTAAAGGTAGCACTCAAGCAATTTACTTTGGAATGGCGGAGAAATACTATGTAGTAGGTAGGTATGGTGGACACAAGTGGCATAGTATTTGGCTCAAGGATTTTGGATGCATGAGAAGTATTCTCCTATACAAGGTTTAGGCTAGCAAGGTTGTTTAAAGCAAACACAAGTATGAACCGGTACAGCAAAACTCACATAAAAGACATATTGAAAGCATTATAAGACTCTATACCATCTTCATTATTGTACCTTTTATCATCATATCGAAGCCGATCGCTTGAACCGGCGTCCTCTTTGTCCTTGCCACCAGAGTGACTGCTCTCTTCTTTGTCTTTACCATGGCGGTATACAGAAGCTGCACTGAAGACCGACTTGGTGAAAATCCGCGTCTTGAACACGCAGCGGGTAGATCCATGAGAATTCTTTTTTTTTCTACTGGCCGATTTTTCTATAGGCCCCCAATATTTCACTGCACATGTATCGCACATGTTCATAGCATCTGTCTATCGATTATGTGCCCCGAGCCGATTCTGTTTACACCAGATATCGGCTCATAGCTTATCCACGTAACTATACCTAAACATCGGCTCTGCAGACATGACCAATGCCGATTTCCTCGAGCTCTCAAGCCGATGTAGTCCCACCGGGTGTGCCAGAATGTGTTGACGTCCGAAACCCACCGGCGGGCAGCGACGGGCAACACCGTAGAGCCGGGAACAACCTAGGGCTGCGGCTGGCCGAGGTCCCTCCGAGCGACGGCGCAGCCTCGCTTTCCGGTCACACGTCCGATGCTGATTGCAAGGGCGTGCCTGATACCTGGTCAGGAAGGTGATGGAGATGCCTCGCTTAGTTTCTTGCATGGCATACACGTAAACATTAAATACGAGCCTCGATCGGCTCTCAGGTTATCCTGTGAATCGGCTCAAGGAGCCGATCCACCCATGATTCGTACAAGGTGCACGAATATATGGTGGTCCCGCTTGATCAAGATAAAGCTAATGCGATCTACGACGATTTAGGGTTTTCACCGCATAATCGGATCATCCTACTCACGACTGGGCCTCGCGGCCACGCACGGTGATCGTAAGCCGATCCTAGACAAGGCCTAAAAACCAACACGAGGTTGATCCCCGGAACATCCTGTCTAGGACTAGCAAACGACACCCTACGTGCGCTGGATCCTCAACCCTTTGTAAGGCCTAACTATTGCAGATATTAAACTAATCCGATGAACAAGGAGCAATCGTAACGGATCGGATCTACTAAATAATGATCAGCGTGCCGCCCCTACACCTAAGATAGGGCGGCTAGATACGCGTGTTGCACTACGATAGCATGTTACGCGAAGAACTATGCTAACCCTAACATATCTATGATAACTACGTTGCTCGCCATCAACAAGGCTTCAGTACGAGCAACGATGAACAACGTAGTTGTGTGCCTAGATAGATGCGATCTAGGCAGCATGTTGCTTACCGGTAGAAACCTCGAGACGAAGGAGTTGGCGATGCACCGAGATTGATTTGATTGGTTGAACGTTTGTTGTTGTTTATTTCATAAACCCTAGATACATATTTATAGTCCGTAGACTGTCTAATTCGGGAATAATCCCAACTGGGCACGGGCCAAACTCTATCTAATCGACACGTATCCTACTATATTACAGATACAAAGGCAAACTAGCCCAAACTTCGTGTACAAGGCCGGTTCACCTATTCTTCCATATATATATTCTTCAAGGCCATCTCCAATCGCGGCCCACCTCTGATCCGGTCAAATTCTGGTGATAACAGTCTTTTGATCTATCTTACACTATAAGGTTACTAAAATATGAACATTAATTGTGGAGCTTGTTAACTCCGCATTGAGGGTTCGTGTAATCCTACGCAATGTGTTCATCATCCAACAAAAGTGTAGAGTATGCGTTTATCTATTCTGTTATGTGATCAATGTTGAGAGTGTCCACTAGTGAAAGTGTAATCCCTAGGCCTTGTTCCTAAATACCGCCGTTACTACCGCTTGTTTAATGTTTCTTTACTGCGTTATACTATTGCTGCAATACTACCACCATCAACTACACGCCGCAAGCTACTTCTGGCACCGTTACTATCTCATATATATTCATACCACTTGTATTTCACTATCTCTTCGCCGAACTAGTGCACCTATTAGGTGTGTTGGGGACACAAGAGACTTCTTGCTTTGTGGTTGCAGGTTGCATGAGAGGGATATCTTTGACCTCTTCCTCCCCGAGTTCGATAAACCTTGGGTGATCCACTTAAGGGAAAACTTGCTCTTCTACAAACCTCTCTTGGAGGCCCAACATTGTCTACGAAAAGGAGGGGAAGTAGACATCAAGCTATTTTCCGCCGCCGCGGGGAGGTAAGGTAAAAGGTATTCACATCCTTCGCTACTAAGCTATTTCCTACTGTTGCGGTGTGTGAGTGCTCGAAGCTATTTCCTTTAGATCGCAATTGCATCTTTTTGTTTCTTGTTTTTATTTTCACTAGTTAGGCATAATGGAAAACAACAAAAAAATTGGTGAGCTTTAATCTTTTTCCTGATTTAGAATTGTTTGATGCGAAAATTAAAAACCTATGGAACCTTATTTGCATGCTAGTAGCGATGTTATTAGTATGAATGCAATTACTGCTAATACTATGGAGAAGTCTAAGCTTGGGGAAGCTAGTTTTTTGATCTTTTTAGCTTCCCATCTTTAGGGGAGAAAATTTGCTCTGATAATACTTTATCTCCCATATGCAATAACTCTAATGATGCTTGTGATATTTTAAATGCACCTACTGAAAGTATTCCGTATAAAATACCTATGAAAATTATTGAACGTGTTATGGATAACCACTATAAAGGGGATGGAACTGTCCACCCTAGAGATCATTTACTATTTTTGCATGAATTATGCGGGTTATTCAAGTGTGCAGGTATCTCTATGGATGAAGTGAGGAAGAAGCTATTCTCTTTCGCTGTCTGGTAAAGCGGCGCATTGGTATAAATTGTTGGAGAATAGTCATTCTCTTGGTTGGGAGGAAATTGCATCTCTCTTTTATTCTAAATTTTATCCTCCTCATGAAGTGCATATTGATAGGAATTATATTTATAACTTTTATCCTCGTGATGGAGAGAGTATTTCTCAAGCGTGGGGAAGATTGAAATCACTAATGCTCAAATGTCCCATTCATGAGCTCCCCCGTAATGTTATTGTTAACAATTTTTATGCGAGGCTTTCAGGACAACACAAGGACTATCTGGACGCATGTTCGGAGGGATCTTTCACAAGCAAGGAGGTTGAAGCTAGGTGGGATCTTCTTGATCGGATTGAGGACAACGCTGAAGGATGGGAGAACGACAAAGGTAAAGAGTCGTATAAATTATGATTATGAATGCATTGAAGCTTTTATGGATACCGATAAATTTCGAAATATGAGTGCTACTTATGGTCTTGACTCTCAAGTTGCTGCAAATCTTTATAAAGCCTTTGCTTCTCATTTTGAATTACCTAAAAAGAATTATGATAAATATCATGAACCTTTTAAAGAGGCTTGCATGAAGAATGAAATTGTTGTTAATTATTGCAATAAGCATGCTCAAACTCCTAAGAATGCTATTTCTTATAAGCATGTTAATTTTTGTGGAATACATAGACCTTGTGGAATTAATCAAATCAAAGATGAATATTGTATCCATCATGCTAATGAAAAAACTAGAAAGTGGTTTAGGGCTCTAGATGATCTTGGTAAAAAAGTTTGTGCCCTCTATCCTTTTATTTGTGAAGTTTGCCATGAAGCGGGTCATTTTAATTTTCAATGCTCCTCCAATGATAATTTGAACCCAATGAGTGCTGCAAATTTGTATTGTGATGATGAAATTACTCCTAATCAGCATGATGAACTTACTTTATTCTTGGGGTGTGAAGAACTGTCGAGAAAAATCTCTTTGTTACATATGAGTGATCTTGATGTTGATGATGTCCTGCATGGGTGTTTTTCTTATTGCATTGATAATAGCCATACAAATACTTACATACAAAATATTTTAGAAGATGACACCTTGCCAAAATATGATAGGACCGCTGTGTGTTTTCAACTAATTAATGAAAAGGAGGGATCCTCCCAAGTTTCTTCTATTTTAAAAGTAAATCAGGTTATGCGAACAAGCCACCCTTCAAGCCTCTTCCTCCTAAAGAAGGGAACGAGGAGAAGGAAGAAGAAGAAGAAGAAGAAGAAGAAGAAGAAGAAGAAGAAGAAGAGAGGAACGAAGAAGAAGAAGAAGAAGAAGGAGAATAAAAAGAAAGAGGTAACGGCGTATCCCCACGTGAATGAGATAACGCTAGGTAACCGTAAGTATGTTGCTCCTAATGATTATTATGATAATGAATCTGAATACGATGATCTTCCTATGCCCTTTACATACATTACCAATCATGATTTGAATGAGCACACTACTTTTGATATTGCAAATCTCTGGGAAACTAATTCTGAAAATGATGATGACAATAATTGCCATAGTGTCAGTGCTATCCATGCTTCCTCCCATAATGATATAGAAAGCTCTAAGCTTGGGGAAGAGGTGTTTGAAAATCCTTTTGCTACTGGTCATTATGTTCTTGATACATCTCCTTCTAATAACAATGATGGTATGGACACAGATAAACCGACTGTGAAAGATAACTATTATATTTCTTATGATGACATTGTGCCTCCGATCTTTGATGATTATTATAAAGAATGCTATGATATAGGTTATAACTATCCTTATGAAACTTGTCATAGTCATGATTGGATTACCAAAAACAATTCCCTTAATATGCAACTTGTTTATCATGTTCAAATTCTTGATAATAATCTTGCTCCAATTACTATTAATAAGAATAACTTTTCTTATGCCAAATTTAATGATACTTCTATGCATATGAACCATGATAAGAATGTTTTAAGTGATGGGTATATTGTGAACTTCATCAATGATGCTACTGAAAGTTATTATGAGAGAGGGAAATATGGTTATATGCATCTTAATAATATTAAGTTTCCCCTCTTTATGTCGAGAATCTTGAAGTTACTCGTGTTTTATCCTCTTATGCTTGTCACTTTGTTCTTCATGAATTCATTTGTGTACAAGATTCCTCTTCATAGGAAGCATGTTAGACTTAAATTTGTTTTGAATTTGCCTCTTGAAGCTCTCTTTTGCTTCGAATACTATTTCCTGCGAGTGGATCATTAAAACTGCTGAGCCCATCTTAATGGCTATAAAGAAAGAACTTCTTGGGAGATAACCCATGTGTTATTTTGCTACAGTACTTTATTTTATATTTGTATCTTGGAAGTTGTGTACTACTGTAGCAACCTCTCCTTATCTTAGTTTTGTGTTTTGTTGTGCCAAGTAAAGTCGTTGATAGTAAGGTTCATACTAGATTTGGATTACTGCGCAGAAACAGATTTCTTTGCTGTCACGAATCTGGGCAAAATTCTCTGTAGGTAACTCAGAAAATTATGCCAATTTACGTGAGTGATCCTCAGATATGTACGCAACTTTCATTCAATTTGAGCATTTTCATTTGAGCAAGTCTGGTGCCTCAATAAAATTCGTCTTTACGGACTGTTCTGTTTTGACAGATTCTGCCTTTTATTTCGCATTGCTTCTTTTGCTATGTGGGATGGATTTCTTTGTTCCATTAACTTCCAGTAGCTTTGGGCAATGTCCAGAAGTGTTAAGAATGATTGTGTCACCTCTGAACATGTGAGTTTTTGATTATGCACTAACCCTCTAATGAGTTTGTTTCGAGTTTGGTGTGGAGGAAGTTTTCAAGGGTCAAGAGAGGAGGATGATACAATATGATCAAGAAGAGTGAAAAGTCTAAGCTTGGGGATGCCCGGTGGTTCATCCCTGCATATTTCAAGAAGACTCAAGCATATAAGCTTGGGGATGCCCAAGGCATCCCCTTTTTCATCGACAAATTATCAGGTTCCTTCTCTTGAAACTATTTTCTAGTGAGGTGTTTGAACAACAAGGAAGACAATGTATAGTCTTATAATGCTTGTAATATGTCTTTTATGTGAGTTTTGCTGTACTAGTTCATACTTGTGTTTGTTTCAAACAACCTTGCTAGCCTAAACCTTGTATCGAGAGGGAATACTTCTCATGCATCCAAATCCTTGAGCCAAACAACACTATGCCATTTGTGTCCACCATACCTACCTACTACATGGTATTTCCTGCCATTCCAAAGTAAATTGCTTGAGTGCTACCTTTAAACAACTCAAAATTTATCACCTCTGATTTGTGTCAATGTTTTATAGCTCATGAGGAAGTATGTGGTGTTTATCTTTCAATCTTGTTGGGCAACTTTCACCAATGGACTAGTGGCTTCATCCGCTTATCCAATAATTTTGCAAAAAGAGCTGGCAATGGGATTCCAGTCCCAAATTAATTAACAAAAATAGACACTCCTCCATGGTATGTGATTGTTGGACGGCACCCGAAGGATTCGGTTAGCCATGGCTTGTGTAAGCAAAGGTTGGGAGGAGTGTCATCATAATAAAACTAAAATAAAAAGGCACTCCTTCATGGTATGAGATTGTTGGCGGCACCCGAGGATTCGGTTAGCCATGGTTTGTGAAAGAAAGGTTGAAAGGAGTGCCACCCAAAAATAAAATAAAATGGGAGCCGCTCTTTGAAGGTTTGCCTGGCAAGGGGTTAGAGTACCCGCTACCATTCGTTGACAACAACATACACCTCTCAAAACTTTATTTTTATGCTCTCTTTATGTTTTCAAAATAGAAGCTCTAGCACAAATATAGCAATCGATGCTTTCCTCTTTGAAGGACCATTCTTTTATTTTTATTGTTGAGTTAGTTCACCTATTTCTCTCCACCTCAAGAAGCAAACACTTGTGTGAACTGTGCATTGATTCCTGCATACTTGCATATTGCACTTGTTATATTACTTTGCATTGACAACTATCCATGAGATATACATGTTACAAGTTGAAAGCAACCGCTGAAACTTAATCTTCCATTGTGTTGCTTCAATACCTTTACTTTGAATTATTGCTTTATGAGTTAACTCTTATGCAAGACTTATTGATGCTTGTCTTGAAGTGCTATTCATGAAAAGTCTTTGCTTTATGATTCATTTGTTTACTCATGTCATTACCATTGTTTTGATCGCTGCATTCGCTACATATGCTTTACAAATAGTATGATCAAGGTTATGATGGCATGTCACTCGAAATTATCGTGTTATCGTTTTACCTGCTCGGGACGAGCTAAGCTTGGGGATGCTGATACGTCTCCGACGTATCGATAATTTCTTATGTTCCATGCCACATTATTGATGTTATCTACATGTTTTATGCACACTTTATGTCATATTCGTGCATTTTGGAACTAACCTATTAACAAGATGCCGAAGTGCCGTTCCTGTTTTCTGCTGTTTTGGTTTCAGAAATCCTAGAAACGAAATATTCTCGGAATTGGACGAAATCAACGCCTGTGTTCCTATTTTTCCGGAACCATCCCACCCGAGAGCCGCGAGGGGAGCCCGGGGGCCCCACACCACACCCGGCGGCCGAGGGGGGCCACGCCGCCCTATGGTGTGGGCCCCGAGCCCTCTGCGCTGCCTCTTCGCCTATATAAAGCCTCCGTCGCGAAAACCCGATCGTTGGACGAAACCCACGAAACCTTCCGAGCCGCCGCCATCGCGAAGCCAAGATGGGGGACAGGAGTCTCTGTTCCGGCACGCTGCGAACGGGGAAGTGCCCGGAAGGCTTCTCCATCGACACCGCTGCCATCTTCACCGCCATCTTCATCACCGCTGCTGCTCCCATGAGGAGGGAGTAGTTCTCCATCGAGGCTCGGGGCTGTACCGGTAGCTATGTGGTTCATCTCTCTCCTATGTGCTTCAATACAATAATCTCATGAGCTGCCTTACATGATTGAGATTCATATGATGATGCTTGTAATCTAGATGTCATTATGCTAGTCAAGTGGGTTTTACTTATGTGATCTCCGGAGACTCCTTGTCCCACGTGTGTAAAGGTGACAGTGTGTGCACCGTGTGGGTCTCTTAGGCTATATTTCACAGAATACTTATTCACTGTTGAATGGCATAGTGAAGTGCTTATTTATATCTCTTTATGATTGCAATGTATTTGTATCACAATTTATCTATGTGCTACTCTAGCAATGTTATTAAAGTAGTCTATTCCTCCTGCACGATGTAATGGTGACAGTGTGTGCATCCGTGTTAGTACTTGGTTTATGCTATGATCATGATCTCTTGTAGATTGCGAAGTTAACTATTGCTATGATAGTATTGATGTGATCTATTCCTCCTACATATGCATGAAGGTGTGACAGTGTGCATGCTATGTTAGTACTTGGTTTAGTCTTTTGATCTATCTTACACTATAAGGTTACTAAAATATGAACATTAATTGTGGAGCTTGTTAACTCCGGCATTGAGGGTTCGTGCAATCCTACGCAATGTGTTCATCATCCAACAAAAGTGTAGAGTATGCATTTATCTATTCTGTTATGTGATCAATGTTGAGAGTGTCCACTAGTGAAAGTGTAATCCCTAGGCCTTGTTCCTAAATATTGCTGCGTTACTACTGCTTGTTTACTGTTTTACTGCGTTACTACTGCTGCAATACTACCACCATCAACTACACGCCACAAGCTATTTTCCGGCACCGTTGCTGCTCATATATATTCATACCACCTGTATTTCACTATCTCTTCGCCGAACTAGTGCACCTATTAGGTGTGTTGGGGACACAAGAGACTTCTTGCTTTGTGGTTGCGGGGTTGCATGAGAGGGATATCTTTGACCTCTTCCTCCCCGAGTTCGATAAACCTTGGGTGATCCACTTAAGGGAAAACTTGCTGCTGTTCTACAAACCTCTGCTCTTGGAGGCCCAACATTGCTAGGAAAGTATTGATGTGATCTATTCCTCCTTTCGTAGTGTGAAGGTGACAGTGTGCATGCTATGTTAGTACTTGGTTTGGTTATGTTGATCTGTTATGCACTCTATAGTTATTTAAATATAAACATTGAATATTGTGGAGCTTGTTAACTCCGGCATTGAGGGTTCGTGTAATCCTACACAGTTAGTGGTGTTCATCATCCAACAAGAGGGTGTAGAGTCTAGCATCTATCTATTTATTCGTTATGTGATCAATGTTGAGAGTGTCCACTAGTGAAAGTATGATCCCTAGGCCTTGTTCCTAAATACGCTATCGCTGCTTGTTTATTGTTTTACTACATCTTTACTTCCCGTAATTTTACTACCATCAACGCACGCCAGCAAGCACTGGGCGCCGTTACTACTGCTCATATTCATTCATACCACTTGTATTTCACTATCTCTTCGCCGAACTAGTGCACCTATTAGGTGTGTTGGGGACACAAGAGACTTCTTGCTTTGTGGTTGCAGGGTTGCATGAGAGGGATATCTTTGACCTCTTCCTCCCGAGTTCGATAAACCTTGGGTGATCCACTTAAGGGAAACTTGCTGCTGTTCTACAAACCTCTGCTCTTGGAGGCCCAACACTGTCTACAAGAATAGAAGCACCCGTAGACATCACATAGGGGAGAACACTTCATTATCTTGATATTAATGTGAGGGATCATCTTATAATGCTACCGTCGCGTTCTAAGCAAAATAAGATGCATAAAGGATTAACATCACATGCAATTCATATGTGATATGATATGGCCCTTTAGTCTTTGCGCCTTTGATCTTCATCTCCAAAGCACGGATATGATCTCCATCATCAATGGGCATGATCTCCATCATCGTCGGCGTAGCGTCAAGGTCCATGGCGCCGTCTTCATGGTTGTTCACCGCATGTAGCAACTATTACAACTACTTTGAAATAATACTCAACATGAAATATAAAGACAACCATAAGGCTCCTGCCGGTTGCCACAATACAATAATGATCATCTCATACATATTCATCATCACATCATGGCCATATCACATCACCAAACCCCGCAAAAACAAGTTAGACGCCTCTAATTGGTTTGCATATTTTACGTGGTTTAGGGTTTTCGAGTAAGATCTAATCTACCTACGAACATGAACCACAACGGTGATACTAGTGTTGTCAATAGAAGAGTAAATTGAATCATCACTATAGTAGGAGAGACAGACACCCGCAAAGCCACTTATGCAATACAAGTTGCATGTCGAGCGTGGAGCAAATCTCATGAACGCGGTCATGTAAAGTTAGCCCGAGCCGCTTCATCCCACTATGCCACAAAGATGCAAAGTACTCAAACTAAAGGCAACATAAGCATCAACGCCCACAAAACAATTGTGGTCTACTCGTGCAACCATCTATGCATAGACACGGCTCTGATACCACTGTAGGGATTCGTAGCATAGAAAACAAAAAATTTCCTACCACGAGAACGCAATCCAAGCCAAGATGCAATCTAGAAGACGGTAGCAACGAGGGCATGAACGAGACTAACCCTTGAAGATTTCCAAAGCCTACAAGAGGAGGCTCTTGTTGCTGCGGTAGACGATCACTTGCCGCTTTCAAAAGCGCGTAGAAGATCTTGACGGTGCCACAACCGGGCAGCACCTCCGTACTCGGTCACACGTTCGGTGTTGATGACGACGTCCTTCTCCCCGTTCCAGCGGGCAGCGGAAGTAGTAGATCCTCCTCGAATCCCGGCAGCACGACGGCGTGGTGGTGGTGTCGATGGAGATCTCGGAGCTTCGCTAAGCATATGCGGGAGAAGTAGTGGAGGAGGGCGCTAGGGTTTGGGGAGAGGGGGTGCTATGGGCGCCGGCCTCAAGCAGGGGTGGTGCGGCCAAGCAATGGACAGCCCCTCCCTCTCCTACTCATTATATAGGTGGAACCCCAAGGGTTTGCCCAAAGTCTTCGAATAAGACCCCAACAGAAAAACTGCCTTATGGACGAAACCTAGAGGGACAGGGACTCTCCCCTTCCCCGTTTACTTGGCCGGCCAAGGAGGTGGAGTCCACCATGGACTCCACCCTCCCACTTGGTTGGCTGGTTAGGGTTTGTGGAGTCCCTTCGGGACTCCTCCTTCCATAGTGATTTATTCCGGATAATTCTAGAAACCACCTTCCATAAATTCACCGGATCATTTCCAAACTTGGAAAGTGACTTCCTATATATGAATCTTATTCTCCGGACCATTCCGGAACTCCTCGTGATGTCCGGATCCCATCCGAGACTCCGAACAAAACTTCGAACTCCATTCCATATTCCATATCTACTTAAACGACATCAAACCTTAAGTGTGTCACCCTACGGTTCGCGAACTATGTAGACATGGTTGAGACCTTTCTCCGACCAATAACCAATAGCGGGATCTGGAGATCCATAATGGCTCCCACATATTCAACGATGACTTTAGTGATCGACTGAACCATTTACATACGATACCGATCCCCTTTGTCACGATATTTTACTTGTCCGAGGTTTGATCATCGGTATCTCTATACCTCGTTCAACCTCGTCTCATGACAAGTACTCTTTACTCGTACCGTGGTATGTGGTCTCTTATGAACCATTCATATGCTTGCAAGCTATTAGACGACATTCCACCGAGAGGGTCCAGAGTATATCTATCCGTCATCGGGATGGACAAATCCCACTGTTGATCCATATGCCTCAACTCATACTTTCGGATACTTAATCCCACCTTTATAACCACCCATTTACGCAGTGGCATTTGATGTAATCAAAGTACCTTTCCGGTATAAGTGATTTACATGATCTCATGGTCGAAAGGACTAGGTAACTATGTATCGAAAGCTTATAGCAAATAACTTAATGACGTGATCTTATGCTACGCTTAATTGGGTGTGTCCATTACATCATTCATATAATGACATAATCTTGTTATTAATAACATCCAATGTTCATGATCACGAAACCATGATCATCTATTAATCAACAAGCTAGTTATACAAGAGGCTTACTAGGGACTCTTTGTTGTTCACATAACACACATGTATCAATGTTTAGGTTAATACAATTATAGCATGGTATGTAAACATTATCATAAACACAAAGATATATTATAATAACCATTTTATTATTGCCTCTTGGGCATATCTCCAACAAGGGGATCCTTGGCGAAACCGATGTTGTCGGATCTGCTGAAGGGAATCCTGGAGCTGTTCTCGTCTGCGCGCATCACGCGGTGACCAAAGTCGTCATTGTGTTCTTCGGCCAAGATGGTGGCCAATCTTCCTCAACCTCCATGACGGAGGCCCTGTTGGTCGGATGCTGGAGCTCGATGCCACTGGAGAGTCAAGTGGTTCGTCCCCGACCCTCTAGTCGAGCACTCTGTGCTCAGGACTCGGCGGTGACGCCTTGAGTTCGCCAGCGGTGGGTGGCAGAGATGCCCTTTGACTTGATTGCTTTTTCTATCTTTTAGTCAGGGTATTGAGACCCCTTCTTCAAATACTAGGTTTTGTAGGGCAAGAGATGTCAAGGGGTTCTCCTGTAAAATGTACCTGCCACGTGGTTCTATATAATAGCTCCACCGGGGTCTTCTGACCCCATTTATGTGCAAAAAAGAAGATACACAATAATACTCACAGGAAATGTATTGCAGTGCATTTGCTCAGGGCTTCGTTACCAATTCCTAACAGAGCCCTCGGATACTTAGGGCGGTAGAGAATTGCACAATTGTGCAATTCGTTGTTCTGATGCTTTGCTCAGTTATCCACTCCACAAGTAGCCTTCAGCTAGAGCCTTGATGGAATATCCTGGCATGCCCATCCATCGTAACAGGGCAGCCTGGAGATATGACCAACTTTTTTCTTCTGAAAACTGATATGGTCTACTACAGTAGTTAGCATCTCAGGCATGGCCTACTGGCGTACTACTCCTGCTATCTCCTGTTGAGCTGAGACCCCAGAAAATATCTCGTAGGTACAATTATTGAGGCCCCACGGGAATTTTTTTTTGAGAGGCCCCACGGGAAATATCTGAGAGCCTAATCCAGCCTGTGTCTCCCTTTTCAAAATGCAACTCGGTTCTGCAACTGATCAATATAATAAGCCCATACATATATATCCACGCAGACAAGATCTTGGATATTTGGATATTGTCCATGCTTTCTACTCTTTTGCTGACGCAAACCTGAGTCTTTTGTGTTATACAAGTCCAGAGGAAAACTAAACACTTATTGATCAGGCTCCTAGCTGCAAAGAAATATAATACTCTCTTCGTCCAAAAAAATGTCTTAGATTTTTCTAAATTTGAGTATATCTAAAATTTCTTTTATCACCTTCACCCTGTGGAAACATCTAAGAGCAAGAATTGGTCCAAGTGAAAGAGTTTTTTTTTCTTGAAGCAAGGTAAAATATTTTTCCATTTTCATTAACACAAAAGAAAATTTTAGATCAGGTTTAGCCTCAGAAAAATCCTAGGCATTACACGACAGACTACCCTCTTGGGATTACATTACTCAAATATTTGGCCCCGGCCAAGCACCACACTCTGGTCTCATATTTTACCTTATTGATTAATTACAACGTTTGCCTTAGGTGCATGGTTCCTGAAAGAGTATGAAATTGACGTTACTCTTTGGACATTGTTGTATCGGTGTCTCTCGGCCTCGGGTGAGTATATATCGGGATACAAAACATGACTTGAAAGGAAGAAGCCTCCTAGAGATAATACCCACTCTATTTCAGCATACATCGCAATACCAAATGCATATACTATGAAAATATATTCCATGGTGGTTCTAATAACAGTGATATGATATTTTAGTTGTTGATTTTTTTCCATATAATTAGTCAAACTTTATAGAATGCATTACATTTGCATCCAATAAACGAAACAATATTATCTACTACTCCAAGTAGTGAGTGAGGGCGCCTGACAGGATACAAACCTGGAGGTATCCACCGATCTTCTCCTGGATACACTATCAATCTCCCTGGTGCTGCCGTTTGGCGCCGTGACAGCAATGTCGGCGAGGTGGGCGGAGGTGATTCTATGCGCGCTGTTTGGAGGTCTGATCAGGGAGATGCTGTGCACCCCATGGCTCAAGGAGAAAGCGCACAGAATGCACCATTATCCCCAGATATTGCCAATTACGATCTTCACTCACCATCTCTGGAAACGCAGGGCACTGGGGATTCTCGCGTCGGCCACTTCTCACCTCCTGGAGTGGCTCGCGGGATCGACATGGCTCATTATCTTGCTCCTCGTCTCACTGCAGCCATCAGTGCTATACATGTTACAGCCGAAGATCAACTTGCAGGCAGTGATCTTCCTAGCCAGGTACACATACAGGAAGTTCAGAGCAGTGGCCAAGAATATGTGGATCAGCAGGCAGCGACGCCAGCCTCCAAGGCGCCAAGGGCGCCATGAGAGCTCTAGGATGGAACTGCCAAGGCATTGGCAAGGGCCTAGGCAGTCCTAAAATGCTTCACCTTGCCAGGATGATCACCGCGTCTAAACCCCAGGTAACTTTTATTTCAGAGATTAAATCGACAAAATTCACTGATGTAGACATTGCTTCTCGTTTTAATATGCATGACAGTATTGTAGTACCATCAAGAAGAAGAACAGGAGGGCTCTGGCTTTTCTGGACCGACGAGATGGATATATCTATTCAGATGACCTCCTTTAATCTAATCCTAGCTATAGCAAAGGATAATTCCTCTAATGTGTCCTTTGTCTTAGTATGTGTGTATCGTGATCCTTATCATAACTATACCAGTACTATTTGGACTCAGGTTGCAAATTTTGCAAATGTAAATAGCAACCTTCGGTTTGTTTAGGTGATATGAATGACACTATGTACGAAAATGAAAAAAGTAATGCTAATGTCAATGTAAATCGTATGGCTTTGTTCAGAGATCTTGTAAAGCAGTCTGGCTTGTTTGACCTTAACTATAATGGTCCTGCTTACACTTGGACAAATAGGCGTTTTTCTTCAACTCCTTTATTTCAACGCCTAGACAGATGCTTAGCTAATAATCAGTGGTGTATCAATTACCCTATCACTAAAGTCTACAACATGCCATTAATCTACAGTTTTAGTGATCATGCTCCTATTTTGCTATCAACAAATGGTAAAGCCAATAAATTCAAACCTCACTTCAAATTTGAAAATTGGTGGCTCAAAGAAGATGACTTTCAAACTCATGCAAAAAATTCCTGGCAGCAATCTATAGGGAAGCCTTACCACTGCAGAACTAATCATTTGGCTAACTCTTTGAAAATTTGGTGCAAAAAGAAAAAGCCTTTACAGGAGGAATTAAAGGAGCTGGAAGGAGAAATTTTAAAGCTACAATGTGCTCCACCATGTCAACAAGACTTTGCAAAGGAACAACAACTAACCACCAGGTATGAACAAACAACTACTAAACTAAATGATTTCTTTCATAGAGCAGTAGCAAGAAGAAGAAGAAATTCAAGCATGTCAATAAGAGATGAACAGAATGTAGGGATTCGTAGCACATGAAAACAAAAAAATTCCTACCGCGAGAACGCAATCAAAGCCAAGATGCAATCTAGAAGACGGGAGCAACGAGGAGATGATCGAGACTCACCCTTGAAGATTTCCAAAGCCTACAAGATGAGGCTCTTGTTGATGCGTAGACGATCACTTGCCGCTTGCAAAAGCGCGTAGAAGATCTTGATCACGGTGCCACGATCGGGCAGCACCTCCGACTCGGTCACACGTTCGGTGTTGATGAAGACGACGTCCTTCTCCCCGTTCCAGCGGGCAGCGGAAGTAGTAGCTCCTCCTTGACTCCGGCAGCACGACGGCGTGGTGGTGGCGATGAAGAACTCCGGTGGAGCTTCGCTAAGCGTGCGGAGAGGTGGAGGAGAGAGGGCGGCTAGGGTTTGGGAGGGGGTGGCCGGCCTCAAGGGTGCGGCCAGCTTGGTGGCTTGTGGTGGCCGCCCCCTCCCCTATGCCCCTCATTATATAGGTGGAACCCCAAGTGTTGGACTACAAGTCTTCGAATAAGACCCGAACCCAAAACCTTCCATGTAGTAGGGAAACCTACCCAAGGTGGGACTCCCACCCAAGTGGGATTCCCACCCTTCCATGAAGGGGTGGCCGGCCCCCTTGGTGGAGTCCACCTTGGACTCCCCCCTCTAGGGTTGGCCGGCCATGGGAGGTGGAGTCCCTCCGGGACTCCTCCTTCCTTAGTGATTTCTTCCGGACTTTTCTAGAACCTTCTAGAACCTTCCATAAATGGGATCATTTCCAAACTTGGAATATGACTTCCTATATATGAATCTTATTCTCCGGACCATTCCGGAACTCCTCGTGATGTCCGGGATCCCATCCGAGACTTCGAACAATACTTCGAACTCCATTCCATATTCAAGTTCTACTATTAAAACATCAAACCTTAAGTGTGTCACCCTACGGTTCGCGAACTATGTAGACATGGTTGAGATCTCTCTTCGACCAATAACCAATAGCGGGATCTAGAGATCCATAATGGCTCCCACATATTCAACGATGACTTAGTGATCGAATGAACCATTCACATATGATACCAATTCCCTTTGTCACGCGATATTTTACTTGTCCGAGGTTTGATCATCGGTATCACTCTATACCTTGTTCAACCTCGTCTCGACAAGTACTCTTTACTCGTACCGTGGTATGTGGTCTCTTATGAACTTATTCATATGCTTGCAAGACATTAGACGACATTCCATCGAGAGGGCCCAGAGTATATCTATCCGTCATCGGGATGGACAAATCCCACTGTTGATCCATATGCCTCAACTCATACTTTCCGGATACTTAATCCCACCTTTATAACCACCCATTTACGCAGTGGCGTTTGATGTAATCAAAGTACCTTTCCAGCATAAGTGATTTACATGATCTCATGGTCATAAGGACTAGGTAACTATGTATCGAAAGCTTATAGCAAATAACTTAATGACGTGATCTTATGCTACGCTTAATTGGGTGTGTCCATTACATCATTCACATAATGACATAACCTTGTTATTAATAACATCCAATGTTCATGATCATGAAACTATGAACATCTATTAATCAACAAGCTAGTTATCCAAGAGGCTTACTAGGGACTCCTTGTTGTTCACATAACACACATGTATCAATGTTTCGGTTAATACAATTATAGCATGGTATGTAAACATTATCATAAACACAAAGATATATTATAATAACCATTTTATTATTGCCTCTTGGGCATATCTCCAACAGTCTCCCACTTGCACTAGAGTCAATAATCTAGTTTACATATGTAAAGATATAACACCTTGGCCTTCCGGTGCTTTATCATGTTTTGCTCACGGGAGAAGTTTTAGTCAACGGATCTGACATGCTCAGAAACGTATGTATTTTGCAATTCATTTGCGTCTCAACGCATCACTCATTTTCTAAATGAGTCGGCATTAAATATGTTTGGTCTTCTGGTGGAACCTTAATTCCGCGGTCTGAAATATGTCACTAATATTGTCATACACAATATAGTTTCAAAGTTCTGACACTATCGGAACTACACCAAGTTCTCAAAGAACCTCTTGACTTAACATCCTCAGTCATTGTCAAAACAATGACATATTCTGCCTTCGTTTGTAGAATCCGTCACAACATTTTGAACTCTTCTAAATCTAGCATAGACAACTTCTAGCTCATGTGCTACCTTTTAAACAACACTTAGTCTAATTTGAGATTGAAATTTTTATTTTTATATGTGACCAAACTAATATCGGTGCAACACCTTACAGCGATTTGTTTGTCTTTACTCATACAAAAACTATATATCCTTGGTTCTTCTGAAGCACTCAGGGATATTCTTACTGTTTATCCAATGATCATCACATGAATCATTCTTGGTATATGCTCCTAACATTTTAGAGTACAGGACATCTGATTGTGTACATATTATTCGTTATCCATAATCACTCATGTGTTTTTACTCATTGAGTGTCAGATACACTCAAGTCTTGTTAAAACCTTTACATGAAAAGAACACCTTCTTTATATTGAACTACTTCAATATTCATTCTATGTACTTTTTAACTTAAACTTTTATGTGTTTCAATCCATCTTCATAGATCTTGACACTAAATATGTTTCAGTTCATATCCTTTCATTGAAGTTTAATTCTCAATGAAACCTTTTTAATCAATTATATAATTACATTATTTATAATCAACGATATGTCATCTACATAAAGTATTACAAATATGTCTCAGCGCTCCCACTTAATTTCTTGCAAATGCAAGCATCTTCATCGTTTCTGATGAAATCCAAAACTCTTTGACTATTTCATCCGGTGAAGATTCCAACTCCGCGATACTCACTTCATCCAATGGAAGTTCGTATACCTATCTAGTATTCCACGGACTAGCAAAACAATTGGTTGTATATTGTATACACATTTAATACACACTTCTGTTAAGTAATGTATTTTGCCATCCTACTATCATATCTCATGAAAGAAATATGTAGCGATTACTAGAATAATCCACATGGACTATAAGCATTGCTACGGAAGATCTAATCTTATCGTAGTCAACTCTTTGAACTTTGTTGTAAACAACTTTTCGACAAGTCGAGCTTATTCAAGGATATTCCATCCAAGTCCATCAATTTTATAGATCCATTTACTTTCAAAAAGTATTCATCTATCTAGGATTTCATGGCGTATAGCCATTTTAACGGAGTCAGGGCCCATCATAACTTCTTTGTATGTAGTTGGTTTATCATTGTTCAAAAACAATCCTTTGTTCACAAATCATTTATTTGATCACAAAGTAAACCATACCTACGAGGTTCAATAAGTACTTTGATCTCCATGACTATAACATTTTGTAGACATGGGAGCCATGATCGTCGTGGCCGCTCCGGAACCAATTCCGATGCTGCGCTACTCGATCATTATGCTCAGGTTCATAAACCTTATCAAGTTCTATTGTCCTCCCACTCAAATACTTCGCTAAAAACAATTTCTGGGAAATAAGTAAGAAACATTGACAAACACTTTTGTCTTTGTCTCCATAGTGGAAAGAATTCCCAATCAATTCTGTGGGATAACCAACAAAGACATTCATCCGATTTTGGTTGTAAACTTATTTACTTTATGCTATGCATTCCAAAATTTAAGAAAGGACTATTAGGGTTCATACCCATGCCATAACTCGTATGGTGTCATTTCAACGGATCATGATGATGCTCTATTCAGTGTAAAAATGGTAGTCTCTAAAGCATAATCCACAAAAAATATAATGGCATCAATATTTTATCTCATCATTGATCCAACAAGGTTTGGATACATCTCTCGGATACTCCATCATCACTATGATACTCCAAGAAACGTGAGTTGTAGAACAACTTCATAACTCTCTTAGATGTTCGCTAAAAGTCGTAATTCAAATATTTCCACTATGATCCAATCATAGATATTTGACTTTTCTATTACGATGATTTCCACTTCATGCTGAAATTTATTTGAATCCATTCAAATGTTTCAAACTTCTTCCTTATCGAATATATCCACATATATATACTCAATTCATTGTTGGAAGTTTTCATGAAGTAGAAGAATCTCCCGCACATAACTATGCCCAGTGAACCACATACATCATCATATATGTTTTCACTAAGTTAGTTTCCCGTTCAACTCTTGGCCTATGAACGGTATTTTAGTCATTCTCTTTAGAAAAGATTTGCAAGCGCCAAACGATTCAAAAATCAAATGACTCCAAAAATCCATTTGCATGGAGTTCCTTCATGCGTTCTTCTCTAAAATGGCCTAAATGGCGGTTCCACAAATAAGTGGAATTCAAATCATTTGCCTTATGGCATTTTAGCATCAGTATTATGTGTGTGTATTTCACCATTAAGATTTATAATAACTTATCCATCATACATGGAGTAATGTCATAATATGAACAACTCATTGTTTTAATTTAACCAGAGCAAAATAACAATTATTAAGTTCTTTATTATAAATTCTAAGGGCTAGATAGAATGCCAACGATGAACATAATAACACTTTATTTTCGTTCCAGACGTGCATTCCTATCATATTCCTTGTCAGTCACTTAGGCCATTGTATTCTTGTATTGAGTTGTTTTGTATGACACTTCATACCAATCAATATGGTACAAATACCCAAGAATTTCATTGTGTGACCAAACGAGGAATACATCCATAACATGTATATCATTTATATACACCTGAGCTAGACTTTCTAGACTTTTCTTTCTTTGTGCCAATAATATTTTGTAGTTTCTCTTTTAGCTTTCCTCATTATTCAGAAAACACTTCAACATCAATAACTTCTAGGTTTGTTGGTCAAATACCAATAACCTTGAGGTTCTTACTTTGAAGTTGATCATCATATGACAAGTGTTCCGGATTTCACTATTAGTAACCTTTTAATATGATGAACAATTTCACTTATAATTTTATCATATCATGAAGACTTTTCGAGGCCATGTCTGTACATGCTAGGCTCGTAAAGTATAACCTCAGTATTCGCATGTGCAAATCTGGCTTGCACCAGTTGTATGCACACATAGAATCTATAACACCCGATCATCACGTGATGCTTCGAAACGACGAGTCTTAGCAACAGTGCATACTAAGGACAATCACTTCATGGATATGAGAATATTGTTAGTGCCCCAATAGTTGGAGGATTGGGACGCCTTGCGTCTTCAACCTTCGTACATTCCCATAAAACTTATGAGTTTATGTAGTCTCACCAAATTATATTCTATCATCTTGCAATAAGGTCTTAGATATCATATATATCTCATACCTTGATTATTTCTGAAAACTAAATTTTTCAACTCCTTACTTTTCAAACAGATTTGAACTTCAAGTTTCACGGATACAAGATAACTTTAGGTACTAATTGAAACCATAGCTCTTTGAATCAACAATGTGAGGTTTACTAAAAAATTGCAATAGGACTTAATCATTTCTTGATTCTTTAACAATACGATACCAGTCCGTAAAGTTTCTTGTTAGATTTTAACAGTATTTCTATCTCAATTACAAGACTAGCGCTTGGTAGAAAAACGGATGCCAATACTACAAATTAATTCAAAATACTACTCAGACTATGTTTATGATAATTAGTTCATGTTTTAATCTAATTACTAATGAACTCCCACTTAATACAACATCCCTCATAGTTGTTAAGTGGTACACGATCCAAATGCACTACACCAAAACCGATCATCACGTGAGATGATGTAGCTTCAATGGTGAACACCAACATGTTAATCATATCATCCATATGACTCGTGTTCAACCTTTCGGTTTCCGTTGTCCCGAGGCCATGTCTGTACATGCTAGGCTCGTCAAGCAAACCCAAGTATTCCGCGTGTGCAACATGGCTTACACCCGTTGTATGTGAACGTTGAGTCTATCACATCCGATCATCACGAGATGCTTCAAACGACGAACTATATCAACGGTGCATACGAGGGGAGAACACTTTATTATCTTGATATTAATGTGAGGGATCATCTTATAATGTTACCGTCGCGTTCTAAGCAAAATAAGATGCATAAAGGATTAACATCACATGCAATTCATATGTGATATGATATGGCCCTTTAGTCTTTTTGCCTTTGATCTTCATCTCCAAAGCACGTACATGATCTCCATCATCAACGGGCATGATCTCCATCATCGTCGGCGTAGCGTCAAGGTCCATGGCGCCGTCTTCATGGTTGTTCACCGCATGTAGCAACTATTACAACTACTTTGAAATAATACTCAACATGAAATATAAAGACAACCATAAGGCTCCTGCCGGTTGCCACAATACAATAATGATCATCTCATACATATTCATCATCACATCATGGCCATATCACATCACCAAACCCTGCAAAAACAAGTTAGACGCCTCTAATTGGTTTGCATATTTTACGTGGTTTAGGGTTTCGAGTAAGATCTAATCTACCTACGAACATGAACCACAACGGTGATACTAGTGTTGTCAATAGAAGAGTAAATTGAATCTTCACTATAGTAGGAGAGACAGACACCCGCAAAGCCACTTATGCAATACAAGTTGCATGTCGAGCGTGGAGCAAATCTCATGAACGCGGTCATGTAAAGTTAGCCCGAGCCGCTTCATCCCACTATGCCACAAAGATGCAAAGTACTCAAACTAAAGGCAACATAAGCATCAACGCCCATAAAACAATTGTGTTCTACTCGTGCAACCATCTATGCATAGACACGGCTCTGATACCACTGTAGGGATTCGTAGCATAGAAAACAAAAAAATTCCTACCGCGAGAACGCAATCCAAGCCAAGATGCAATCTAGAAGACGGGATCAACGAGGAGATGATCGAGACTCACCCTTGAAGATTTCCAAAGCCTACAAGATGAGGCTCTTGTTGCTACGGTAGACGATCACTTGCCGCTTGCAAAAGCGCGTAGAAGATCTTGATCACGGTGCCACGATCGGGCAGCACCTCCGTACTCGGTCACACGTTCGGTGTTGATGAAGACGACGTCCTTCTCCCCGTCCAGCGGGCAGCGGAAGTAGTAGCTCCTCCTTGACTCCGGCAGCACGACGGCGTGGTGGCGGTGGCGATGAAGAACTCCGGTGGAGCTAAGCGTGCGGGAGAGGTGGAGGAGAGAGGGGCGGCTAGGGTTTGGGAGAGGGGGTGGCCGGCCTCAAGGGGTGCGGCCAGCTTGGTGGCTTGTGGTCCCCCTCCCCTATGCCCCTCATTATATAGGTGGAACCCCAAGTGTTGGACTACAAGTCTTCGAATAAGACCCGAACCCAACCTTCCATGTAGTAGGGAAACCTACCCAAGGTGGGACTCCCACCCAAGTGGGATTCCCACCCTTCCAGGTGGCCGGCCCCTTGGTGGAGTCCACCTTGGACTCCCCTCTAGGGTTGGCCGGCCATGGGGAGGTGGAGTCCCTCCGGGACTCCTCCTTCCCTAGTGATTTCTTCCGGACTTTTCTAGAACCTTCTAGAACCTTCCATAAATGCACCGGATCATTTCCAAACTTGGAATATGACTTCCTATATATGAATCTTATTCTCCGGACCATTCCGGAACTCCTCGTGATCCCATCCGAGACTTCGAACAATACTTAACTCCATTCCATATTCAAGTTCTACTATTACAACATCAAACCTTAAGTGTGTCACCCTACGGTTCGCGAACTATGTAGACATGGTTGAGATCTCTCTCCGACAAATAACCAATAGCGGGATCTGGAGATCCATAATGGCTCCCACATATTCAACGATGACTTAGTGATCGAATGAACCATTCACATATGATACCAATTCCCTTTGTCACGCGATATTTTACTTGTCCGAGGTTTGATCGTCGGTATCACTCTATACCTTGTTCAACCTCGTCTCGACAAGTACTCTTTACTCGTACCGTGGTATGTGGTCTCTTATGAACTTATTCATATGCTTGCAAGACATTAGACGACATTCCACCGAGAGGGCCCAGTATATCTATCCGTCATCGGGATGGACAAATCCCGTTGATCCATATGCCTCAACTCATACTTTCCGATACTTAATCCCACCTTTATAACCACCCATTTACGCAGTGGCGTTTGATGTAATCAAAGTACCTTTCCAGCATAAGTGATTTACATGATCTCATGGTCATAAGGACTAGGTAACTATGTATCGAAAGCTTATAGCAAATAACTTAATGACGTGATCTTATGCTACGCTTAATTGGGTGTGTCCATTATATCATTCACATAATGACATAACCTTGTTATTAATAACATCCAATGTTCATGATCATGAAACTATGATCATCTATTAATCAACAAGCTAGTTATCCAAGAGGCTTACTAGGGACTCCTTGTTGTTCACATAACACACATGTATCAATGTTTCGGTTAATACAATTATAGCATGGTATGTAAACATTATCATAAACACAAAGATATATTATAATAACCATTTTATTATTGCCTCTTGGGCATATCTCCAACACAGAATGTAACTCATTTTATGCCTCACCAAATAGCAAACACTTTTGTTCTGTATTTCAGATCCATTTTTGCATCTCAAACCACTCAACAAGTTCATCAAAGAATTCCCACATCTTCCCCACAAAGCAACGACTTCATAGATTCAATCCCAACAAAGGAAGAAATTTGGGAAACTCTTAAAGGTATGAAAAGAAATGCTTCACCTGGTCCTGATGGTTTTAATGTTGAATTTTACTTAGCCACTTGGGATTGGATAGGAGATGATGTGAATGCTATAATACAAAAAAATTCCACACTAGTGCTCTTCCTCCTCAATCAAATAAAACTCATATTGCTTTAATTCCAAAAAAGCTTATCTCTCAGGTGCCATCAGATTATAGACCTATAAGCCTTTGCAACGTTATTTATAAAATCATCACAAAATGTCTAGCAAACAGGCTAAAACTTCATCTGCCAGACCATATTCATCCATCTCAACAAGCGTTAATTGAAGGAACACGAATTAGTGACAACATCATTATAGCGCAGGAAATCACTCACTCTTTCCAGCTTTCTTCCTGGAACCAACATGCTTTCATGTTAAAAATTGATCTAGCCAAAGCTTTTGATCGGTTGGAATGGAACTTCATTCTGTTGGCGCTTGCTCGTAAAGGACTGCATGATCATTTCATCAATCTCATACACGCTTGCATTTTGACCCCTTCCTTCTCTGTTATTATCAATGGGCAATGATATGAAAATTTCACCTGCTCTAGAGGGGTCCGGCAGGGTTGTCCCATCTCTCCTTATCTATTTGTGCTAGCTATAAATGAGTTGTCCATCCAACTCCAACATAGTCTTGCTGAAACAAATTTAAATGGTATAACCCTTGGGCCAAACTGTCCTCCCATCCACTCTCTTTTATTTGCAGATGACTTATTAATTTGTGGCAATGCAACAGTGCAAGAAGGTCTAACAATCAAACACATTCTCCAAAACTTTTGTCAACAATCTGGCAAAATTCCAAATTCGACAAAATCAGGTATTATCTTTAGCAAAGCAGTGGATAATAACACTCAAGCTCAGTTCAAAGCTATTTTCCATGTCCCTAATATTGATGAAAGCTTTATCCACTTAGGGCATCCCCTGATTCTTCCACCAAAAAACAGATCTGAGGCTTACAATTTTGTTCTAGCTAAATTCAAATCAAAACTTTCAACATACAAAGCAAAATCTCTCTCTCACGCTGCTAGGCTAGAACTTATAAATCTGTTTTTTCTTCCATCCCTGTTTATTACATGTCTAACATCATTTTCTCCAAGAAATTTCATGCTAAGATTACTGCCATTATTAGGAATTTTTGGTGGACTGGCATTAATGCTGACCCTGATCATAAACCCTTATGCCTAGGCGCTTGGAAAAACATTTGTGCTCCTATCAAGGATGGTGGCCTAGGAATCAGAAATCATAATGCAGTCAATCATGCTCTTATTCTCACGTCTATTTGGAGAATTGCAGAAAACTCCCAAAGCCAAATTTATCAAATTCTCAAATCCAAATATTTCAATGACACATCTATCTGGAGAGCTAAATCAAATATCCCCAAATCAGCTTATTGGACTTCAGTCATAAAAACTCTCCCCCTTTTACAACAAAATTCGTTTTACCAAATCTCTCAAGGAAATATTTCTCTTTGGAGCACGCCCTGGTGTAACTCATGGGAAAATATTTACGATGATCTCATTATCCAAGACCCTCATTTCACATACCCAGCCAAAGTTCATGACCTTTGGATCCCTCAAACAAAAACTTGAATGTTCATACACTCCATTTTTCAAAGACCTACTACAGATGTTATAAAAGAAGTTAAAGTTATCCCCTATGATGAACCTGACATTCTCTGTTGGAAACTCACCCCAAATGGCAAATGTAATACAAAATTTGCTTACAAAGCCTGTCTGCAGGCCCTTTTTGATGCAGGTTCTCCTAAGCCGGTCTCACCAGATGGTACAACGCTTAACCTACTAAGAAAAGTCTGGGAGAATAAAGAGTTGTTACCAAGAATCAAAACATTTGCTTGGAGAATCATAAGAAGAGCCATTCCTACAGGAGAAAGAGCATCAAGGTACTCAAGGCATATTTCCAATATTTGCTGCAGGTGCGGTCTTCAAGAAAATGATATTCACTTATTCTTTACATGCACATTTTCTAGAGCTGCTTGGTTTCAATCACCCTGGTATCTTAGAATGGACTTAATCACTCAAAATTCTCAGAATTTTCATACCACTGTCTTACAACTCTTAGCTTTAGATCACCCTCATGTTAACATACCAAATATCTTTACATTCCTCTGGTGTCTTTGAAAAATGAGAAATGAAAAATTGTTCAATAATTTGGATGGACAGCCTAGTCAAGTAATCATAAGAACAAATGCTCTGCTTAATAGCTTACAAATCCATAATGCTCCTACTATACCTAACAAAAATCATGAAACTCCTCCGGAGCTATTATACTCTGGCCCAAGGATCTTTGTTGATGCAGCCTGGAAGAAGCGACCAAATGGACAATCCAACAAAGCAGGAGTTGGAGTACACATCACCTGGAAGCAAGGACAACACATAACAGATGTTTTTTTTTCAGCCAAGACAGCTCCAGTTTCTTCCCCAATTCAGGCCGAGGCGGAAGGACTTCTCATTGCAGCAAACATTGCTTATTCACTTGTTTTGCAGGATCCCTACTTCTTCACAGAACCTGGGTTTAGCAAAAGCAGCGCATGGAGGTGCTGATCCAAATGTCTTGTGGGAAATTAGAAGACAGGCTGTGCAATTTCAGGAAACAATGCCAGATGCTTCGACCAAGGATATTTCACATCAAAAGATCTCTGAATGTTCTTGCTCACAAGTGTGCACAACAGGCAAAAACTCTAGCTAGAGTCTCGCCTCTTTGCTCTTGCAACAATCCTACTCATACATCATCATCGTGTCTGTAGCAATCAACAGGTTACTACCAGCAGGAACAATGTTTGTATCTGTACAATGTCTATGAGTAATGAAAATTAGGGTGCTTAGCACCCTACCCTTGTTCAAAAAAAAAGACAGGATACAAACAGGCTCCGAACAGATTTTGAGGCAGCAAACAGACTATTTGAGTAATTCGGTGTGTTGCTTTTCATCTCAATGCTTGCAACACACTATATGCTAATTAATCATGCGAGCTCACTTGATCATTCAGTAAGTGGAAGTACTGCTTAACCTCCTTTTCTTGCACGATTTACTTGATTCCACATCGACTTTCGCCTCGTAGTCAGAAAAGTTCTGATCAGAGACCTCTGCAGGGAGAGAAAAAAATGGCATCAGATATTTAGTTCATCGTAGCAGACTGCTTCAGAGCATGGTTAGCAGTGTAACTTTTACGAGCTTATTGCTAACACAGGTACGTTCAGACAGACAGCATCTTGGAGCTTACACACAATTGATTTTTGAATTGTTCATGCATCTTCCATAAAATCAGCTAGTGTTGAAAACATATGATACACCGGAAGTTGAATGAGGTAACTGAGATAGCTACCTGTATTATCGTGGAGAAGTTTTTCTCCATTGCAAGCTCCCAATTCCCTTTCATGCGACAACGGACTCCTCCCATGGATAGTCCATATACCAGACTCGTGATCACCCACTGCGGTTTTTGCTACATCACTTCTTGCATTGCTGCTGCTGCTGCAGTCACGCATCCACGGGTTTGCAGGCAGGAGGCATTCGCCCGTTACTGGAGCACGAACATTGGTCCTCTGCGATTTGAGTTTCCCCAACACTCCACCGTGGATGATTTTCAAGTCATGGGCACTTGAATCTTTCTGATTTACTTTGTAGCCGTAGAGTTGATCGATGAAAGAGGCTTCCATGGATCTTATATAAAGTGTGTGCCTCCCATCTGTCCAGCCCGCCGGCATCACGTTCGCAATCAAGTTACCCTTTAAAAGAACAGCAAGATAATAATCTTTTTATTTCAAGGGTGTAGGAATTTGCTAACAACATGAAACAAAGCAGGGATCCAAATGCATGTCTAAAGGCTAACTAGTATCGTTTCTAATGAACTTATAACTTTGTATATGCACATAATCAGCAGAAGCAGTGAAGCACGATGTTTTGAAAATACCTCTTCTTCCTTTTTAAGAACGGCATGACGGTTTCAGAGAAACAACTTTGGTGTTTCTCTCTTTATTTTTTTGTTCTGAACTTTTGGACTCAAAAAAAAGAAGGGTTACGTACCCTGCCAAAGAACAAGACACTAATCAGTTTAGTATGTCAAGGCCTCAAGGGTACAGGAATATGATAGCAGCATGAAGTAGAGCAGGGGCCCAAAATTCATGCTGGGAGGCACACAAGTTTAATTTCCATAAGACCATACCGGCTTGTGCTTCCATAGACACCCAAATTTCAAAACAGTGTAAACCCCCGAAGAGGTATCTTCCTGAGTGAAACAGCAATCGGTTTTGAGATTTGGGGGTCTATGGAAGCATAAGCCTATAGTTATATATATGCACATAAGGAGCAGGAGCAGCATATTCTGAAGATACCTCTTTTTGAGCAATGGCATGAGGGTATATATTTCAGAGAAACAGCACACTTGGGTGCTCATTTCTTTGTTTTTTCTATTACGAACAAGATTTATTTGTTGGACTTGAAAAGAAAAGGGTTAACGTGCCCTGCCAAAGAACAAGACAGTAATTGGTTTATTATGTCGTCAAGGCCTCAAGGGAACAAGAATATATGATAGCAACATCTATGTATGCAAATAATTTCGGACTTGGAAAAAATAAAAGGAGTTTTATGTCCGCAACAAGAGATTGACCATGAATCTGCCGAATGTGTAACTGTTAGTAAATGGAGAAAGCATATCATTAGGAAGCGAAGCATGAAACCAATGAGCAGCAAGAACAAAAATGAAAATAAACAAGGACGACGTGCCTGCAAGAGGAGTTGTTGTTACCTGAGGAATGCGGGTGGCCGGTGGCTCTGCCTTAAGCGGTCCATCCACAGACGCTTCCCTCATCTGATACTCTTTGCAGTCCCCGGTGATCATCAGACACAGAGAAGGATCGACCAAAGGAGGCAGAAACACCCAAGGCTAATATGTGGAGCTCGGAGAGGTACTAGGAAGGAGGTGGGATGGTTCTGTGGGAGCTCGGAGAAGATGATATATGGACCTCCAACAACCGGAAAACAGGAAGAAGACGCGCGCCACGGAGCCAAGGGAGGGAGACCCAGCAACATAGTATTTCGCAGGTAATATTCAGGACCCTTACACGGATTGATCACTTGAGGACGTCGCCGTGGGAGGCAATGGGATTCGGCCGGGGCCGAACAGGGGAGAGAGAGAGAAAGAGAGGCAATTGGACGGAAGGAAGCAGGGCAGGTGCCGCCTTTTTGATCTTGAAAAGAAGAAATCTGGCCCTGTTATCTCTTGCTTTCTGGCATGTAAAGAGCAATAGGTTTGCTCTTAGATTGTTTTTTGTCCTCGGGCTACGTATATCCATATGAGCTCCGCAGACCAAGATGGCACACATGTGTAACCAGAAATAGAGAAACAACCCACGATGAAATGCGAGCATGTTCTAGAATGCACTGAAATGAAATGCATTCCTATTATTCTTTATCAACCAATATACTAGCACTCTACCAATTCAAGCCTCTCATAATATCTTCTATTCTGATGCTCCGTTCAGCTATGCGAAGGAAACCCTCAAGCTCAAGTATCTTCCAGAAATCCATCATGCAGGACAGCCATTACCTTCCCAAAACTGATGTAACCTACTAGCATCTCGGGCATGACCTACTATACCAGCCTACTACTACCAATACCTGATACCTCCTGTAGGGAGCGCAGCAAATATCTCACTTACTGAGGCCCCGTCATCTATCTCGGGAGAAGGTTATCTCAGGGCCTGTCTCTCAGTCTCTGTGCCTCCTTTTTGTAACTGCAACTTGGTGTTGCAACTGCCAAATATCATAAATCCCATTTGCTTACAAGATTTAG
The DNA here is from genome assembly GCA_030979885.1 of Lolium multiflorum. NCBI lineage: Eukaryota > Viridiplantae > Streptophyta > Magnoliopsida > Poales > Poaceae > Lolium > Lolium multiflorum. Next base: position 381,536,183 of record CM061750.1, on the reverse strand, counting down.
ATGCTAGGATATTATCCATGATTTCATCTCCTTTTGCTGACACGAACCTTAGGTTTTAATGTTATACAATTCCAGAAAAGTAAGCGGTTAATGATCCAGTTCCCAATTGTTGCAAACGAAGGTAATATCTAAGATTCCTTTTTTATCACTTTTGCCTTCCGGAAAGGTCTAACGTAAGAATTGCTATATGGATCAGAGCTGCTTTTATGCAGCTTCTCGTTTTACAGATTTCCTTTTTCACAATATGGATATCAGCTCAATCACCTGTTCAACTCTACAACAGTGTGAAAATACCACAGCATGTGCTAAGAATGAATTGTGTGCTAACTAAATACACCTAGGAAGCGACGGGAACTTCGGATTTTGTCTTCAGGCTTTCCTGGCTCCTACGGGACAACAATTTAGAATCCTGCAAGCAGAGAGGTGATTAGACCACAATAATGCCATACCATAACGCACCAACACAACAATAGAAGTTTGACTCATCTATGTGCAACCAGAACCGTGGAGAGCATTTACCTGGACTATGGACTGGGCACAGAGCTTCCCGGATAAAACTGCACCCTCCATGGAAGCCAAATATTTCTGCTTCGTGTAATCGCCAGCCAGATAGAACCCTTCGATCGGTGATCGTTGCAGAGGTCGGCAAGGCTCACAATCTGGGATGGTCTTGTAAACAGATCTGTAACAGCGAGCCAGAAAAATATAAACAGTGTAAGAGAACAAGACCACATCAGGTGTCCTTTTGATTAATCATCAGGATGGGTGTTAGCAAAATGTCCTCACCTCGGCGTCTTCACAACATGGTATTTACGAATTTTTGCTTTACTCTGATCAGCAGCAATTTCATCAGGAAATAACTTGGCTAGCTCTTGCATGGTTGCTTCGATGATTTCAGCGTCGCTACGTCCAATCCATTCCTCTGCTGGAGCAAAGACCAACTCCAGCATTGAACGGTCTGGATCATAGTACTCCTGCATAGAGTTAAAGAACAAGGAAAAAATAAAATTATGAGTATGCATCCATGTCCTTCGTTCTTTCAGTTAAGCTAGCACGGTTATTCAGTTATTCTAACTAAAATGATTCACGAAATCAACAGCCAACGGACATGTTAGCAATGACAAAAATGCTATACTTCAGTAATTTATAACTACAATTTGCAATGCCAAAGGTATCTATAATTTTAAGTTCAATAATGATTCCTTCTTAGCAAAAGCATTTTGGGCCTTTGGTCAATAGTCCTCAAAGTACAATTCCGGTTAACCCGCAATCAATACTTAATATGGTGGATTCCAAGAAGAATACAGGATCACATGCCTCATACATTAGTATCTATGCAATACAAATAACTCCTTGAGTTAGTACCTTGCAAGCTACTGACATGTCTGCATAGACGCTTAAAAGTGGACTCCTGAAACAGAAGTGAACAAAATCAACATAAGAGACATCTGGTATTTGGTATCAAACAAAAACACATTCAAAGCATGTAGGGGTAAGATTGAAGACGCCCAATCTGAATACAAAACAACAAAATGCACTAGGTGCCAAGAGGAAGATGAGTATGACGAAAGGAATACCTGCTGAAAAGAAGGTGGTCGTATGTGTTTTTCAGTTTTCTGTCAAACCTGAAATAACACATGAGGCAGGACCATATAAGTCGAACCAAAAAACACAAAGATGTCTTGACTTAGAACCAATAGTTTCAATCAACTCACCATATATGAACATTGATGACAGGAACTCCCACCAACTTATCCAGCCTCTTGAAATAAGAGATCTCTCTCCACTGTTCCGGTACAAGAAGCTTGAAGATATCAACTGAATAACAGGCTAGTCGGTTAAACTGAACAGGTGTAAAGAAAACATGATTCTTGAAAATAAATCACACCTGGTGCAGCACAAACATAAGCATCTCCAGTTATTTGAGTCCCATCACTCAATGCAAAGTGCTTCACAGTCCCGTCAGGGTTCAGTTCAATTTTTTTAATACGAGAGTTCAGGCGGACCTCACCACCCAAAGACTGAATGTGGTTGACAATAGGCATACATAGCCTTTCAGGTGGATTACCATCCAAGAATGCCATTTTTGAGCCATGCTTCTCCTACAAATTTACGCAGTTCTTTTACTAAATGATAAAGAAGGACCGATAACAAATAGTCCCTCCATCCCAAAAAGGATTTCTCAACTTTATCTAGATTCGCATGAATCTGCATACTAAAACTTATCTAGATTCATGCGTATTTAGAGAAAGTTGAGACATCCTTTTTAGGACGGAGGGAGTATTAAATATTTTGCAAATATGTAGCTATCTCTCCAGGAGGAATAGAGTAATTGGAGTTGTACCTGGAGAAAACGGTTTAGAGCAATAAGAATGCACTGCATGGATAACTCATCAGGGTTTATGAAATTGAGTGCCTTGGACATTGCAATAAAAACCTCATCGTTGACTCGATCAGGAACACCCTGTGCTGATTAAATAACTGTATCAGACACCATATGACTCCATTATTGAGAAGAACAAAAGAAAGAAACATCTGTATTACAAATAAGAAAAAGGAAATTAAGGATGTCTTGTATATTTAGCCTTCTTCATTATGTACATTTTCAGATTTTCAGCTCTAATAGTTTAACATGTTCTTTTACCTCGAGGGGAGGTAGCACATTGTTGTGCATTTGGAATTTAATTACAAGATTAATAGAAATATAAGTATTACTTAAGCCTACATTGCATACAAAAGGGCTGGGTGGAAAAAAGTATGGAAACTTGAGCATATAGTTTCATTTATGGACCTAGCCACACTTCTTCATAAAAATATAACAATAGAAGGAAGGCAGCAATTTATCGCGTTACAACATATCCTCATATATCAAGTGTGAATTGAGACAGCTGTGTTCAGTACAAAGAGATGAGTCTAACTGACTTGGTGGGCTCATACCTGCTTTTCCATCCACTCTGAAACAGTTAAGCCATCTTGAGCTTCAACATAAGCTTGGCCACCAAGCATTGCTGGAAGAAGTCCAATAGCAAACTTCACCTTCTCCGGCCAAGTAAGCATTTCATTGTTCTTCAGTATGGCCCATATTCCTGTTAAATACATGCATAATCAATGATAAACTGACGTTGATGGAAGAGAACAGCTGGATGGCCATGACAATGTTGTTTGCACTAATATACCCCACTAGTTGCATTCAAATATTAGCAAAATGAAAGAACTAACGCTAGGTGCATTCCTAAGTTTTCTTGCCATTCTTTCATCTATTAAACAACACCAGGGCTATGTATGATCTTACCGTTTAAAGGCGCTGGCAAAACCTCTGGGAAATCAAAACGGCTGTATTCTCCTGGCTTGTTTGGCATGGCAAATATCATAGAGTGTTCCTTCCATTGCAAGCGATCATTAATACCAAGCTCACCAAACAAATTCTGTACGTTGGGATAAGCTCCAACTTAAACCCCCAAAAAAAACATATGGTTACATACATGCACAGAATGAGAAGTACCGTACACAAGCTACCGGCAGGGAGGAAAGGCTGGTAGAAGAGAATTTATAGACAAAAAAAATTCAACCAGGCCAACAATGATGTATGGAACATTAAAATCTAAGCTACTGTATGCGTGAATCCCTTATATATTTTCATACAGTCACGCAAAAAACCCACTAAAAATATTATTAAGAGAATAAGGCCCATTAATAAAATGCAAACAACCTAAAAATTTGACAGTATGAAACTCTTCTCTTATTTGCAATTTCAGAACCTCAATGTGACTACTCAAAAATCGCTTTGTACTTCACTCAAGGTGTTCTACCTTATTATTGCGTACATATTTGTCTGAGGCATCAAATACTATCTGTACACTGCCGTACACAGAGTACAAAGGAAGTATCATAACTTACAGAAAATATGAAGACCAGTCTCATACCAATCACCATCTTCATCCTTCCAAGCAGCTAACTGTTCAAGGCACACAAGGATAGAAGCAATAAAGCAACAATAATGGTAACAGTGAAGGTGAGCTATTCAGAATGATGACAACAAATGAAAACTCAGATTAAGTTACCAATATAGTTTTAGAGATTAGATAAGAAATGATGTAAGAAATTATCAAACCTTTCCACCCAAAACATCTCTGGCCTCAAGTAATATGGGTTTATGGCCAGCATCTGCTAGATACTTTGCAGTTGATAGTCCAGCCAATCCTGCACAATTCACGTCAGAGAGTAGTAACGCTTAGAGGCAATTTAATTCACTCAAGGGGTATCTAATTTGTGAAATTCATATATGTTCTAGTCCAGGAGTTACATCAGACCTGCACCAGCAATCACGATCTGTAATGGTTTACTGGGTCGTTCACTGCTTCTAAAAGATGAAGAAAGCTGCCCAGCTTCCAGATAGTTAATTGTGTTTTCCAGTGGAGGCCTTGGTAAATCCTGGGAAACAACCTGCAGAAAATGCAAACAATTACTTCACAAGAAACGGCTGTGGTGAGATAAAATAGAGAAACCACTTTATTTTCCGAACAGGGACGAAATCTTAACCTGCAGAGCAGCAAGCCCACGGCGTGATTTTTTCCCTCTATTCCTTGAGCCAAGAGACGCCAAGCCAGCGCTCTTTGGGGAACTACTTTTCAGCGGCTGGACACTGCTGCTTGTGAAGCACCTCTGTGTATGAAGTTGCCCCACAAAGGACCGCACTTGCGCAGCTCCAGTTATGTTCATAGATGATAAGCAGCCGGTATCCATAATGAAGCAGCCGCTGGTAGATTCTTGTCAGCCCTGGTTTAGTCAATGATAAGCGCGTGGGAAGAGAACTGCATAGTCAAGAGGAGCAATTAATGCCATAGCTGACGAGGCCCTCTTGTATGATCAGTGCTTCACAAGAGTTACGGGGTCCATTTACTTTTACAGTAGAAACATGAGTTCATTATTAACTAAATAATTCCATGCGGCTGCGGTTCATTCAAGTAATTTGCTGAACAAATAATGCATGAAATGGGCAACTGGGATCTGTGTGGCTGTACAGTAAGCAAATGAACTAGTAGAATAATCAAGCATATGCAGCCTTAGTGTAAGCCTACCGTCGGTTTTTCCAGTCAATCGGGAATTCCCAACGCCTCTAAAACTACTCCTCCTATAAACCCTGAGAAAATCCCCAATTCCAAAGCTAATCCTCACCCCACCCCACCCAACGCGAATTCTTCCTAGTAACGCACCAATCCGCAAAACCGAGGAACCGGAACCGCGCCGGCGCGAAGGATTAGCAGGGGATAAACGGGAACCCCACCCACAGCCAGCGGGTTGGTGCAGGAAGGGGCGCGCGCGGAGGAGGCTTACCGGAGGCGGAGAGTGGAGCGGCGAGGCTTGGGTCAACGGGAGGGGAATGGAAGCCTCGGGGGTCCGGTATATTTATGGTGCGGGATAAGGCTCGTCGCCGGCTGGAGTTGGAGGTTTTGGGGGGGGGGGGGGCGCGGTGGGAAAGCGACAAAGCGGAGGGGATCACTGAGGCGAAGAAGATGTGGTGGTGGAGGATGCCGTTTGGCGCCTGCTGCGCTCTACGTTTGCCCTGGAACATACCGCCGCCGCGACACCTCACTGAGCACACCGGCCGGTTCAACACCAATTTCGCCGGCTTAAAATACTTGACCCTCTTTTGTTGTACAGTATACTCCTTCAGCTCTAAATATTTGTTGAAGATTTAGCTAAAATTTAGGCTAAAATAGATGTCTAGATCCACTAAACCTGCGGTAAGTATTTGGAGCCAAAGGAAGTAAAAAAAATATTAAATTAATGTATAGCAATGAAAAACATGTGAACTACAAGATTGCATATGGACATTTGATTGTGCAAAGAAAAAAAAATAGAGGATTCTTCCCGAAATATTGAATTGGATTTATATTTTCCTTCCGAGTATTAAATCTAGTGCAGATGAATCACGTAGAATAAATAATATGGACTGCTATCAACAAGTCAGGTCTTGCTATTGGAGCCTCTAGGGTTTCCCCCGGAACCGCCGGGCCTAGAATTGGATTTATGTTTCAAATTTTAAGCCCACCTTCTACCTCATGAAGGTGAGACTGCTCCATTAGAGCATCTCCAGTCGCGTCAGCGTCCCGAAAGGATTTGGCGCTGAGAAAGCTTCGGCCCCAAAGCCCATTTTTGTCGGCGCGGCCCGATACGGCGTCCGGCGCCCCCCGTCCCACGGGACGCTCGGACGCCGGACACAACGCGGCGGGCTCCCACATGTCGGCGACTATTTGCATAAACCGTTGGTTCGCGCCTCTTTCTCGTCGCTCCTTCCTTCCGCGCCTCCCACCGCCGCCGCTGGATTTCCGGCCGTTTGGGCGTCGATGCTGCAGTCGGCACCGTTGTGGGGGCTCCCGCGGTTCGCGCCGCCGCCGCGTCGCCGCGCCTCGAACGCGCGTCAAATCCGCCCCACCTCCGCGCACGAAGGTGCTCGACGACTTGCTGTAGGCGCGATTGGTCGCTGTTTGTTGCGTCATCCGCCTCGGCGCAATTTTAACCATTGATTTTGCTTTAGCCATGGACAGCGACGATGAGATGGTTGCCTGCTGCGGAGGACGAGCAAGCGTTCGACGACGACCTGCGGGAGCATTTGCGATCATCGCGTCCCTCCAGGACATGCTTGACGCTGAGGCGGAGAAGAGGGACGCGCCGCGGAGGATCAAGGGCGGGAAGAAGGAAGTCGAAGCCCGGCGAGAGGATGGAGGGGCATGCCAGAACGACTACTTCGCCGACGGGGCAACACATGCCGACAATTTTCGGCGCCGGTACAGGATGAGCAAGGGCCTTCATGAATATCCTCCACGGCATTCGAGAGTTCGACCCCTACTTCAAGCTCAAGGTCGACGCTGTAGGCGTTCTCGGGTTCTCATCCATTCATAAGTGCACCGCCGCCATGAGGATGCTTGCATACGGAGCACCTGCCGATACACATGACGACTACCTTCGCATGAGTGAGTCTACTGCCATTGAGTGCATGTACAAGTTTTGCCGAGCTGTGGTGGGAAAGTTTGGCAAATACTACTTGAGAGGGCCAACTGAGGAAGAGACTGCAAGGATCATGGCACAAAATGCTGCCAGAGGATTTCCTGGAATGCTTGGAAGCATCGATTGCACTGGGCATGGAAGAACTGCCCGTTTGCTTGGCAAGGTATATACAAAGGGCGTCATGGATATTGCAGTGTGGTGCTTGAAGCTGTGGCAGATTATGACATGTGGATTTGGCATTCTTTCTTTGACATGGCGGGATCACACAATGACATCAACGTGTTGCAGCGGTCTCCGGTGTTCAACATACTAGTGGAAGGGCATGCTCCACCATGCAACTATGAGATCAATGGCCACCAATATACCAAACGCTATTATCTAGCCGATGGTATATATCCAAAATGGGCCACTTTTGTCAAAACAATCTCGAATCCATCAGGTCTGAAGAATTCTCACTTTGCTACACGACAGAGGCTTGCAGGAAGGATGTCGAGCGGGCATTTAGTGTGCTTCAAGCACAATTTGCCATTGTCCGGTACCCTGCTCTAAGCTGGTCTCACGACCAAATGTGGGAGGTGATGCGGGCTTGTGTGATCATGCACAACATGATCATCGAGGATGACCGCAAGAATCATGTTAGGTCACATGTTGGTCCCTATGAGTGTCAAGGCCCTCTCGCGGAGGTTGATCATGAGTTGCCTGCAGATTTTGCTGATTTTCTCGCCATGCACGCAGAGATCCGTGAGCAATGTGCATGAGCAACTTCAACCTGATCTCGTTGAGCATTTGTGGAGGATCAAAGGAAATACCGTGGCACCTTGATGTATCATCTAGCCCTTTTTATTATATTTGATTACTTGTTTTATTGTTTGTTGTAATTTAATTTGAAAACAATCCTCGAAAACATTTTTTTCATATGCTACATTTGATATAAATGGTTTATGTGCTAAAAAATTATTTTAAATGTTTGGGGGCGGCGTTTGGGGGACGCGGCTGGGGAGCGACGTCCCCAAACGCGGCACGAACAAAACACGTCCCCAAACGCTCAATCCGGCGCGGTTTGGGGGACGGTTTGGGGGACGCGGCTGGAGATGCTCTTAGCCTCTCATCTATTGTTGCAAAGAACAAAACTGTGAGATCTCGCTCCCAACACTTGGATCATGTTTCTTTTAGGAAAAGATAGAGCATACCTACATCTACCACTTCATCAAAGGATATATGATTTCCCTTGTTTTTCTTTATGAATCTTATTACTCTTGGTGTTTGGGCTCCGAAGGAGTTTGTCCCGACGCCATTCCTTTGTATATTTTGTTGTGGGCAAGCTTCGGGAGACTCAAGGGTGTGGAGTGGCTCCGAACAAGTTTGTAAAGGTTCGGTAACTACCTTCAAGGGTACTATTAGTAGATTGAGGCATTTTTCTTGTGTGAAAGTCTCAAGGAGAAGAAGATGGGGCATTTGCGGCGTTGAGGGAGCACTTTGCCTCCGCACATCCTACAACAGAGACTAGCATGCATCTCATGGGTGTCAACTTCGGGATGCATATCCGTCTCCATGTGTGGTTATTTCACATCCTTGCCTTTACTTATTTGTTCACTAGCTTATTATCTTGTTGATTTTGTTGAGCTAATTGTATCTTGCATATAGATTGTTGTCACCTAGTTACATATCTAGAAAACCTATATTATTGTTATCTGTAAATTTTAAGAAAAACATTACAAATATACAATTGTCTATTCATCCTCTATAGTCGAACTTTTCGATCATTTCACCTTTAAGACAAACGACGTGGAAGGGTATGTTTTTGGACGCTGGTATAGAAGATGGTGGCGCGACTGCTCGAATCGGCGAAGCGGCCCGCGAGTGGTGGAGGGAGGGGAACCAAGAGTTAAAGATGGAATGTGTAGGAGGAAGATATAGTTGAAGTGTGAGCGGTGAGCCCTATGTTTGTTTTAACTTCTCCGTTAAAAATGTGTGAATATTTGGTGCCCCATCATTGCTTATAGTGGGTGCCACCGCTCAAAAACGGTGTCAATTTGGTGTTTTCTGAAAAGAAAAATTACACATGGAAGGTGGTTTTTTTTTGGAAAAAAAATAAGAAACCGGTGGTTTTGGAAAATCTAGCCATAATTATGTTTTTGCAATTGACTCAAAGTTCTGAGATGCAAGCACGATGGCAGAGGTGTTTCGGAGCTGTGAAGCCGCTACGGTGCTGTTCCACACTTCCACTCGACCGGTTGGTTTGAAGCGACCGTCTGCTCACTGCCGTGGAAAGTTAGAATGGTGGTTGGGCTTGGACGAGCCATGCTCCCAAACCCTGGAAAAGGGGTAACAGCCGACCTCCCCTTCCTCTTCACTCCTCATCGAGAGTAAACCACCAAAATACATTGCCAACAGTACACTAGCGACTCCATTCCACCAGACTTCGTCAGACTTGAACGGTGAGTTCTTCCATCCGGCGTCAGACTTCGTCTCCCCAAATATCTATCTTGAAACGAATGTGCAGGCAATGCAGTTCTCTTCATAAGTGATCCCATTCTGTTCCGATCGATGCACCTTGCAGACCTTCTTGCAGGCCAGAAGCTGCAAGCATGGATGATGACGGGCTGGGAAAGCCGTTGCTTGGACCTGAGAGTTTCAGCACCGAAGACATTGATCTGGTAAGTTAGTTTCATCAGTTAGGATAGATACTGCAATGTTTCCCAGCATTGTGTGCAAATGTCGTTCATGAAAAACGGTGTGTGAGCAGGGGAACCTCCCCCTGGAAGACGTCTTTGAGCAGCTGAGCACGTCCCGCAGTGGACTCTCTTCAGCTGATGTCGCGGAACGGCTGCAGCTGTTCGGCGCAAACCGACTGGAGGAGAAGCGTGTAAATTCACCATATCTACTACTACTAAGTACTAACTCTCTGTTTACATGTTCTGAATTCCTAATTAAAAATAATAATCTGACAGGAGAACAAGGTTCTCAAGTTCATAAGTTTCATGTGGAACCCATTGTCATGGGTGATGGAGGCAGCAGCAATCATGGCACTGGTCTTGGCAAACGGGGGTGTAAGTCAACTACAATGCTATGTTCTGCTACCGGTTCAGTCAAGAAAGTCTTTGGATTTTCAGGGGAAATGTACTATTCCTTAACAAAATACGAGTGAAGGAATTATTTGGTGTTTCTTCATTATTTCTCCAGAGTCAGGGTCCGGACTGGGAGGACTTCGTGGGAATCGTCTGCCTTCTTTTCATCAACTCAACGATCAGCTTCGTGGAGGAGAACAATGCAGGCAATGCCGCGGCTTGTCTCATGGCCCGCTTGGCGCCTAAAACAAAGGTTTGTAGGAGTAGCATGCAAGCGATGATGCATTGATTTAGTCTGACCATGCCTTGGTGTGACTGCAGGTTCTTAGAGATGGGAAATGGCAAGAGCTGGATGCTTCTGTATTGGTACCCGGGGACATCATCAGCATCAGGCTTGGTGACATTGTCCCTGCAGATGCGCGACTACTCGAGGGGGATTCTCTCAAAATTGATCAGGCAATCACATTTACCGTGTAGGCCTGATTGTTCTGTCAAGATGATCTGGTCTCTTACTGTTTATTTTCAATCTTTCAGTCAGCTCTCACTGGAGAATCCCTACCTGTCACCAAAAGGACTGGTGACCTAGTATTCACTGGTTCAACATGCAAGCATGGTGAGATCGAAGCTGTCGTCATCGCAACCGGAGTCCGCTCTTTCTTCGGGAAGGCGGCTCATTTGGTGGACTCTACAGAGGTTATTGGCCATTTCCAGAAGGCGAGTCATCACACTAGAATGTGATTTGATGTGTTGAGCATTAGTTGCATTGAAGTATCTTTGGGTGAGCTGAATTTTCCTACTAAAAATTTCAGGTTCTTACCTGCATAGGCAACTTTTGTATCTGCTCCATCGCGGTCGGGGTGATCGTCGAGGTTATCGTCATGTTCGCGGTCCAGCACCGGTCCTACCGGGTCGGAATCAACAATGTGCTTGTTCTTCTGATCGGAGGGATACCGATCGCGATGCCGACAGTTTTGTCAGTCACACTTGCAATAGGTTCTCATCGCCTATCTCAACAGGTGGTGTCTGGATATATTGCTGCCACCTCTCTTCAGTTAACAGAGTATGTATTGTGGATCACAGAATTTGTTCTGAACTTTGCAGGGTGCCATCACCAAAAGGATGACAGCCATTGAGGAGATGGCAGGAATGGATGTTCTCTGCTGTGACAAAACCGGAACGCTCACTGTCAACCATCTTACTGTCGACAAAAACCTAATCGAGGTGCTTCCCTTTGCACCTAAAAAAGGAGTATAGTCACCTTTCAAATTTTAAAAATTATGCAGTGTAACGGTTTTCATGCAAAGTTTATACATCCATCATTTTGGTAAGTTCAGGTTTTCAGCGGAGGAATGGACAGGGACATGATTATCCTGTTGGCTGCAAGAGCATCAAGAGTGGAGAACCAAGATGCTATCGACATGGCCATCATAAACATGCTTGCTGATCCCAAAGAGGTTCTGAATCTCTTTGACTTGATTTGAGCCTGCACATTAATAATGGTTCACAGATGTTACCTGTTCATCGTCAGGCACGCGCTAACATCACTGAAGTTCACTTTCTCCCGTTCAATCCCGTCGACAAAAGGACGGCGATAACATACATTGATTATGGTGGCAATTGGTTCCGGGTCAGCAAAGGTGCTCCTGAGCAGGTACTGTTCTCCTCCTGTTGAAGAAATTCATCAGTGTATCTCAGTGCTCCTAAATGCTAAGTGTCAACAAAATGGAACTTTATTTTAACGGTGTTTAGCCATAGCCTAGAACGTCTCTGATCTGATTTTGATCATCTTGCAGATCCTCAACCTGTGCTACAACAAGGATGACATCGCCGAGAAGGTGGAGCGTGTCGTCAACAGATTTGCGGAGAGGGGCCTCCGATCACTAGCAGTTGCTTACCAGGTACTTGTAATTAAGTAATATCAGACTCATAGTAGTTCAAGTAGTAGTCTAGTAGCACCAAGTGAAACACTGCAGTCTAAATTCTGAAGCACTGCCATTTGATAACTGAGATCAGGAGGTCCCGGAGAAATCAAGGCACGGCCATGGCGGGCCGTGGGTCTTCTGCGGCTTGCTGCCACTGTTCGACCCGCCGCGGCACGACAGTGCCGAAACCATCCGCAAGGCACTGGATCTCGGCGTGTGCGTGAAGATGGTCACCGGCGACCACCTGGCCATCGCCAAGGAGACAGGCCGGCGCCTCGGGACAGGGACCAACATGCACCCGTCGGAGGCGCTGTTCGGCCGCGGTGGCGATCGGGCGGCGGCTCCGGTGGAGGAGCTCGTGGAGAGCGCGGACGGGTTTGCGGGCGTGTTCCCGGAGCACAAGCACGAGATCGTGCGGATCCTGCAGGCGCAGGGCCACGTGTGCGGGATGACGGGCGACGGCGTGAACGACGCGCCGGCGCTGAAGAAGGCCGACATCGGCATCGCAGTGTCCGACGCGACGGACGCCGCCAGGGCCGCCGCCGACATCGTGCTCACGGAGCCCGGCCTCAGCGTCATCGTCTCCGCCGTTCTCACCAGCCGCACCATCTTCCAGCGCATGAAGAACTACACGGTAGATTTGAGTTCAGTTTCTGTCGCTTCGTGTTCTTGTACCAGTACAATTTTGCTTCTGACGATTTATGCCTTACCGACGCAGATTTATGCAGTGTCCATCACTATACGGATAGTGGTAAGAATGCAGGAATCTGATAATGATCTGGTGATCAATAGGCACTGCACTAATCTGTGTCTTGTACGGTTGCAGCTTGGGTTTGTTCTTCTGGCGTCAATATGGGAATACGATTTTCCTCCATTTATGGTCCTGATCATAGCCATACTGAACGATGGTAATGCACTAGTAACTCTGAACTTATCATGTGAAAATGAGGCTTGCTGCATCCGGAACCGATGCTAATAGCTCGCAATGTTATCGATGTGTCACCGTGATCAGGGACTATCATGGCGATATCGAAGGATCGAGTGAAGCCATCGCGGAGACCGGATAGCTGGAGGTTGAACGAGATCTTCGCAACCGGGGTTGTCATAGGGACGTACCTCGCACTGGTGACGGTGCTGTTCTACTGGGCAGTCACAAGAACCACATTCTTCGAGGTAGAAACATTCGGTTCAAACAAGTACACCTCCAAGACTGAATGTATTTCGACCCATAATGATTCCATGTTTCTGAATCACAGTCTCACTTCAGTGTGGGATCTCTGAAGAGTGACACCGAGAAGATCTCGTCGGCGATGTACCTGCAGGTCAGCATCATCAGCCAGGCCCTGATATTCGTCACGCGCAGCAGGGGCCTCTCCTTCCTCGACAGGCCAGGGACTCTGCTCGTCTGCGCTTTCGTCCTAGCTCAGCTGGTAAAGCTTTTGAAATTTCCCATCACGCGCGCAACGATGCGTGGTTTGTAGACTTGTAGTACTCCGTAGTAACTGACAAAAAATGCAAGGCGGATTCTTGATCGGCGTCTCTATCTGCAAGGTGGCTACCCTCGTAGCAGTGTACGCCACAGTCAGCTTCGCGTCGATCAGCGGCATCGGGTGGCGCTGGGCCGGCGTCATATGGCTGTACAGCTTGGTTTTCTACGTCCCGCTCGATCTGATCAAGATCGCCGTCCGCTACACCCTCAGCGGCGAGGCGTGGAACCTGCTCTTCGACAGGAAGGTACATCACACTTGCTCAGACTGTTAGAGCAACCACTCTGGTTCATGCCTACACATGTTCATTTTTCAGACTGCATTTGCAATGAGAAGAGACCACGGTAAGGAGGCGAGGTGGGCGCTGTCGAAGAGAGGCGGCGTGCAGCGGAGGGCGCTCTCTGATCATCTCATCAGCAGCAGGACGCCGCCGTATCGGCATTCTCTCGCCGCAGAGCACGCGAAGAGGCGCGCCGAAATCTCCAGGTACAACAATATTCTACTACCTCCGTTCCATAATATAGGATGTTTTGGCAAACTAAACGTCTTACATTAAGGAACAGAGCTAATAGCATTCTTCCCAACACCGCAAAATTACAAGGTAATTTCATGGAAGAGACGCTCAGAAAGTGTAGTAACGTTTTGTTCCTTTAGCAGGCTAGGAGAAACACACGCTCTGAGGGCGCACGTCGAGTCTATGATGAAGCTCAAGCGTGTGGGTTCGCACGCCATCGGGTCAGCGCACTCCCTTTGATGGTCTGCTCCGGATGCCTTGAAATGGTATTCCCTCTGTTCATAAAAGAATGTCGAAAATTTGTCCAAATTCGACTGTATCTGTTCACTAAAACGTGTCTAGATACATTTCAATTTGGGCAAACTTCCAACATGCTTTTATGGACAGAGGTCGTATGAATGTTCAGAGGAAAATGCAGCAGCTACTTCTCCTGAAACAGTGCCACGCAATGATCACACCCAATGATCCGATGATCTTGCTTTTGTAAGCTGATACGGACAGAAGCAATTTTAGTTATCAGGAGTTTTGATATGGCTATGTTTATTCGGGGCACTCGTAGATGATTTAAGTTAGATAACCTGCCAGCAATAAAATGTGATGTCAGTGTACCGCAGCACATTTTAACGAGAGTTTCAGTAGGGATACACAAGGACAACATTGACTCTGCCACCTACCATCTCAGTCTTAGTAAAAATCCTGCGTTTTTTCAAGGCATTGCAAGCGTTTGCTTCCATGCTACGCTTCAAATGAGATTTGTTACATACATATAATTTTTTGTTGCATTTCCATATGTGAATGCTGCAATGTTTTTTTGCTTGTTTTTTATATTACATAAGCGGAAAAATGCTAGGCGCGACGTCGCAATGAACGAATGTATCTAAAACAACTAGTAGTGAGTTAAGTTCCATTCACAAATTTCAACCAAAAAAGTTCTATTAGCAAAAAAGAAATGAAAGGAAAGGCTGTTGGTCGCAGGCTATCATTGCTCGGCCAGGGCCGTGTTAGAGCATCTCTAGCAAACCAGGTCTATCGGCCTGGCATTTAAACTTCTGACCAATATATAGATTTGGACGATTTTTTCCAGAATAGAACCCGTACACACCTCGTGTGGCCCTCTATTTTGTATAGCCCACCAAAAACTTCCTCGTGTGGCCGCTATATGTACCGGCCGTAGTATACAAGCGCAAACCTGAGCTCTTCCCCACCGCATCCTCTACCCCTCTGCCACATTCCCCTCCGCAATTCTGCCATCAAGGACCGCACCCGCGCCCTCTTCAATCGGAGTCGGGACGCGGCCGAGAAGGTCACTGGGCATCCTCGCACGGAACCGCATGCGACAACGACGAGGCGCATAAGCGACGCTCGGACGCGGCTCTCATTCGCGGCGCTCGGTGCCACAACAACTTCAGCCTCACGTAGGTGCCCACGTTCTTCCTTCATGAGGCCAACAACACGGAGTCGGGGCGAGCTTCCTCTCCTCTTCCGGCGAAGATGGAGGAGCGCGCACACGAGAAGATCAACCATGAAGACTTCTGCGATGATGCCGACCTCGACCGGGGTCACCATGTTGATCGGAAAATGGTCCCGCCTATTGCTTGCGTGGACTGCCAAGCGTCGGCTACAAGGACAAGGATTTGAATGACCTCCTCTTCTGCACGGGCGTCACCATCGAGCGAGAGAACCTAGTGAGGGAGGAGGAGGGTAAGTTCAATTTCAAACTTACAAATGTTTTGCAAAAAAAGCATAAACTCTTCCATTGAAGGATGGTTTTTATTTTTAGGTTAGACTAGTTGAGCAGTTTCGATTAAGGTTTTATTAGTTTATTACTGGAAACTAAATCAAAGATTTTCAGGATACACCGAAGAGATTATATATTAAAAATTAAAGTCGTGTTATAAGAGTAAGAATTCCGCGGATCCTTTCCACGCTAATCACATAAAGGGGGTAAGGACCCGCTAAGCTCCTACTTTTCATGTTTACAATCTGATACCTTTGATTACTATAGAGATGAACCCAATCCAGAATATGAACCGTAGAAGAAAACACCTACTAAACCAATCACATGAACAATACCTATAAGCTAAAGAGAAATTCTTGCAGTACTATCGGCCATTTCCCCTACTTTCCTCCACATTTTATCAAGTGGTCATGCTAGAACAAAAACAGTCATGGATAGTTATAAGGAGGAGAAGAAGTGGCACCGGAACATTTATAACCGTATGATGCATTTTTTCTGAATATTTGATAAGGAAGTACACATAACAATCAATGAAAACATGGTAGCACAACAATCTAGTTGATAAACAACAACTATCAATAATTATATCACAAGAATAATATGGAAGATTATAAGGTATGGTTGGATTAGCTTGTTTGACTAGATTGTGCATTTTACCCAACTAAACGAGCTACTCACGAGCTAGGTGAACTCAGCTCATTTAGCTTGTACTTATTAACGGAAAAATTGAAACGCAGCTCAACTCGTTATGCGTCGAGTTTGAGTGGAGGCGAGTCCGGTCGCGAGCTATCTCACAACTTTCGTGTTTTAATTCCATGCCTAATATAATTGGCTCCGGTGAGGCATCTGAAGCTAAATTTTGGAAGAATTAGGGTTAGCGGCGACCAAATTAGGTTAGATGTTGCCATGAACTTAAGTTTGAAACCATGTACAAACTGAGCGCTGCCATATTTATATGTTACCTGAATGCCGACTAACAAAATGTGTTTCACTCACATGTATCCGTGTTTTAAAATTTGAAGGGTGAGCATCTCTAGCAGACTTTTTAAAAGTGATCAAACCCTTAAAATAACGATTTTTCACAATTTTAGTAGAAAACATAGACCCGAAAAGATCCTTTAAATCCGTAGGACTCTTAAGTTTTTTTGAAGGGCACACAGAGAGTTTGCACCGAGAAAATTACAAAAAACCACCACATATCAGGCAGATGTTTTAGAAAACCACCACAGTTCGAAAAAGTTTTAAAAAACTACCACTCTACGGTTAACACGTTGCAAGATGCACTGATTCATGTTAATGAGGAAACTGACGTTCTGGGCCCACTACCAGGCTTACGTGGCACAACTTAGACAGCGGGCGTTAACGTCCATTAACGGCGCTGCCGGTGCCCTAACATCCCCCGTTCCGACAGGGTTGGAGGCAGACCACCTCACTTCTCCCTCTCCCGCTCACGCACGGTAGCCATGCCTGCGGCAAATTCGTCCGGCCTGACCTCACCGGCCGGCAGCGCCGGAGCTGGAAGATATGGTGGCGTTGAGGGAGAGGGTGGAGACGTCGAGTTTGCCGATTGGGGGGGGGGGGCTACTTGCGGTGGAAGATTCGTCCAACCTCACCTCACCGGTCGGCGGCGCCGAAGCTGGAAGAGATGGTGGCATTGATGGTGAGGGTGGCGATGGAGACTTTGCCGATCTGTGGGGGCCAGGTCGCGGCGGACATGGATTGCTGCGGGAGCTTGACTCCGGTGACCCTCAAGTTTTATTCACCGGAGAAGGCAGCCGCCGCCGCCGTGGCCATAGTTTGGAAGGAGCACCCTACTGACAGCACCCGTTGGACATCCGGATTCCTCGGCGGCATCGAGTACGTAATTCTTTTCTCGCATCTTTTCCATTGTGTTACCGATTTGTTCTAGGTTGTGGAATGCAAAATAGAGAACTAAATGTTCTTCATCTCAATATTTGTAGTCTGGATGACGAAACATGGGATGTAAGGTTCAATTTAGATGGACATGGCAATTTAAAACGTTGTTTATGCCGATCAGACATCACATACCTGAATTTGCTAGCTCTAATTGAGGGAGAGGGGTATGGAATCAATGAGTGCATGTATTTTGTGAAAGAAAAGGATAGAGGGATTGCTGGAATGGAATGGAAGTAGTGAATGGAATGAGCAAGGTGGAGCCTATGATTGAGCTATATGAGGAGAAGAAGTGCATAAATGTCACTGACACTGCCAGGAAACATCAACAAAGCAGCAGTAGAAGAGCAAATTCCTATGTCAGAAATAGGTAATCCTATTGTTTACAGTGGATGGTGATGGTGTGGTTTTACCTAGCCATGAGGAGTTTGTTCAGTACAGTGAAGATTCAGCTATGCTCTACATGTGCACCCAACAGAGCAATAATGAGAACAAGGGCAAGCAGATTGTTGATGAGCAAGAAGAAATTGCAGAAGAAATAGAAGGCTCTTCAGATGATGGGCAAGAAGAAATTGCAGAAGACAAAGAAGGATCTTCAGATGATGAGCAAGATGGATATTTCATGGAATAGGATGAAGTTGAGACTGAATCTGATGAAGAAAGTGAGCTGAATGAGAGAATTATTGACTTGAAGAAGAGAAAGAGAGGTGGAAGCAGGCAGTTATGTGAGAATGAGGAGGGTGGAGACATATTTTGTGATTCAGAAGCTTCTGGTGATGACAGTTAGTGTGAGGTTTTGCAAGAGATAGTTGTAGTGATGAAAAAGAAATTGCCAGTGAGGAAATGGCCTACCACCAGATCACATTGTAGCCAGCAGAGCACAACACCAACAGATTATGTGCCATCTGATGATGAATGGCGAGATGGTGATTTAGACCCAGAGGATGATGATGGTTTTGAGACAATGTCCTAGGCGCTAGCAAAGGGAAGATAGAGCAGGTCCAAGAAGATGGAACATAGGGTCTGATGAGCGCAAATTGCACACCGTTGGGAAATCCCAAGAGGAATGTATGATGAGCACAGTAGCAAGTTTTCCCTCAGTAAGAAACCAATGTTTAATCGACCAGTAGAAGAAAGGCATGACTTCTGAAGGTGTTGCTAGCTGACTTGTGGCAGGGCGCACTACCAGCGTCAACAACAACGTGAAACCTGCACTGCTGCACACAACACAACCAAAGTACTTTGCCCCAACTTACAGTGAGGTTGTCAATCTCACCGGTTTTGCTGCACACAAAGGATTAGACGTATAGTATGGAAAGAGAAGTTTGTTTGTAGTGAAATAAAGAACAGTGTGTGAATGCTATAAAAAGAGTTGTTTCCATGGGAGCTGGCAATAAAATAGAACAGGTATTTGCAGTGTAAAAGAAAGGACAAAGGTCCACAGTTCACTAGAGGCGTCTCTCCATAAAAATAAATAACATGATGGGTGAACAAATTACAGCTGGGCAATTGATAGAATAAAGACCATACATGACAAGATGATTACTATGCGATTCGTTTGGGCATTACAACATAATACATAGACCGTAATCCAACTGCATCTATGACTAATAATCCACCTTCCGTTTATCGTCCGATCCCCTTCCAGTATTAAGTTGCAAGCAACAGATTATCGCATTAAGCAATGTGTGTAAAGTAAACAATAGAATTACCCATGGATAAAACATTTTTCTCCCTAGGAGCAACAACACATCTATAATTTTAGAAGTTATTGTCACTCTTCCGGAAAACTAGAGGCATGAACTACTATCGAGCATAAATACTTCCTCTTGGAGTCACAAACATTTACTTGGCCAGAGTATCTAGTAGCAACGGAGAGCATGCAAGATCACAAATAACATATGACAAGTTTATAATCGATCTCAACACAATATTCAATATTCATCATATCCCAGCAAACACAACATGTAGCATTACATAAAGATGATCTTGATCATGATAGGCAGCTCACAACATCTAAACATGAGGCACAAATTGGAGAAGACAACTATCTTGCTACTGCTATGGACCCATAGTCCAGGGATGAACTACTCACACATCACTTCGGAGGCGGGCACGGCGATGTAGAGGTATCCGGCGATGATCTCCCTCTTCGGCAGGGTGCCGGGAAGAGCTTCAGAACCCTCCCGAGCTAGGGTCTGCGATGGCGGCCGCGACGGAATTTTTCGTGGATGGAGGCTCGGGTATTTAGGTTTTTCTCGAGATCATGAATAAATAAGCGGAAGGGTGAGGTCGGTGGCCGCCTGGGGGGGCCTGCTGCTTGTGACGATAAAGCACACGTCCGTTGGGAACCCCAAGAGGAAGGTATGATGCGTACAGCGGCAAGTTTTTCCCTCAGTAAGAAACCAAGGTTATCGAACCAGAGGATCCAAGAAGCACGTTGAAGGTTGATGGCGGCGGAGTAGTGCGGCACAACACCAGGGATTCCGCCAACGTGGAACCTGCACAACACAACCAAGATACTTTGCCCCAACTTAACAGTGAGGTTGTCAATCTCACCGGCTTGCCGTAACAAAGGATTAGATGTATAGTGTGGATGATGATGTTTGCAGAGAAAGTAGAACAGTATTGCAGATTGTATTCGATGTAAAAGAATGGACCGGGGTCACAGTTCACTAGTGGTGTCTCTCCGTAAGATAAATAGCATGTTGGGTGAACAAATTACAGTTGGGCAATTGACAAATAAAGAGGGCATGACCATGCACATACATGTTATGATGAGTAGTGTGAAATTCAATCGGGCATTACGACAAAGTACATAGACCGCTATCCAGCATGCATCTATGCCTAAAAAGTCCACCTTCAGATTATCATCCGAACCCCCTCCAGTATTAAGTTGCAAACAACATACAATTGCATTAAGTATGGTGCGTAATGTAATCAACACAAATATCCTTAGACAAAGCATTGATGTTTTATCCCTAGTGGCACAAGACATCCACAACCTTAGGGGTTGTTGTCACTCCCAGATTTAATGGTGAGATGAACCCACTATCGAGCATAAATACTCCCTCTTGGAGTTACAAGTATCAACTTGGCCAGAGCCTCTACTAGCAACGGAGAGCATGCAAGATCATAAACAACACATAGATGATAGATTGATAATCAACATAACATAGCATTCATTATTCATCGGATCCCAACAAACGCAAAATGTAGCATTACAAATAGATGATCTTGATCATGTTAGGCAGCTCACAAGATCCAACAATGATAGCACAATTAGGAGAAGACGACCATCTAGCTACTGCTATGGACCCATAGTCCAGGGGTGAACTACTCACACATCACTCCGAGGCGACCATGGCGGTGAAGAGTCCTCGGGAGATGATTCCCCTCTCGGCAGGGTGCCGGAGGCGATCTCTGAATCCCCGAGATGGGATTGGCGGCGGCGGCGTCTGGAAGGTTTTCCGTATCGTGGCTCTCGATGGAACTATTATCGACGAAGGCTAAGTAGGCGGAAGGGTAGGTCGGGGCGCCACGGGGCCCCACACGCCGGCGCGCGGCCGGCCACGCCGGCCGCCTGTGTGGGCGCCTCGTCGCCCCACTTATCTCCTCCGGACTTCGGAAGCTTCGTGGAAAAATAAGATCCTGGGCATTGATTTCGTCCAATTCCGAGAATATTTCCTTACTAGGATTTCTGAAACCAAAAACAGAGAAAACAAAAGCGGCTCTTCGGCATCTCGTTAATAGGTTACTGTCGGAAAATGCATAAATATGACATAAAGTGTATATAAAACATGTAGGTATCATCAATAAAGTAGCATGGAACATAAGAAATTATAGATACGTTTGAGACGTATCAAGCATCCCCAAGCTTAGTTCCTACTCGTCCGAGTAGGTAAACGATAACAAAGTTAATTTCTGAAGTGACATGCTATCATAATCTTGATCAATACTATTGTAAGCACATGTAATGAATGCAGCGATTCGAAGCAATGGTAAAGACAATGGTTAAACAACTGAATCATATAGCAAAGACTTTTCATGAATAGTACTTTCAAGACAAGCATCAATAAGTCTTGCATAAGAGTTAACTCATAAAGCAATAAATTCATAGTAAAGGCATTGAAGCAACACAAAGGAAGATTAAGTTTCAGCGGTTGCTTTCAACTTGTAACATGTATACCTCATGGATATTGTCAACATAAAGTAATATAATAAGTGCAATATGCGAGTATGTAGGAATCAATGCACAGTTAACACAAGTGTTTGCTTCTTGAGATGGAAGGAAGTAGGTAAACTGACTCAACATAAAAGTAGAAGAATGGCCCTTCGCAGAGGGAAGCATTGATTGCTATATTTGTGCTAGAGCTTTTATTTTCAAAACAAGAAACAATTTTGTCAACGGTAGTAATAAAGCATATGTATTATGTAAATTATATCCTACAAGTTGCAAGCCTCATGCATAGATTACCAATAGTGCCCGCACCTTGTCCTAATTAGCTCGGATTACCTGGTGTTGGGGGGATGACCCCCGGTATGCCAAAGGCATGCCAAACCGGATGGTTTGAGCCATCAAGATACCGGTTTAATATTTATACCGGAGCACAAAGATAGATGTTTGGCTAAGTAAGCTAAGCCGGTATCCCAGGAGGTACCGGAACCGGATAAAGAAGACACCGGCTACCGGTAAGAAGAGCATGTCGGCAGGAGTCAAAGATTCTCTTGAGCTAGAGGACAAAGATGAGCTAAGCAAAGTAGCTTTAAACCAAGCCCTGGCGCCAAAGAGGAAGATGACGCTGAAAGAAGCCGGAGGACGTCAGCCTCCCTGATTAAAGAAGACCCCGGCGTCATCTATGATTAAAGTAGCTTTGTAAAGTAGTTTGTCCAGTCAAAGATGCCATTAGGGTTTCTTGCTCTGTAAGCCACCCTCTCCCCTATATAAGGAGAGGGGGCACACCCGTATCCGGGAGGGTCGATCCTTAGATGAACCTTGTATCCAAAAACATGTATCATGTGGAGATCAATGAAGAGAGTGATCTAGAGCAGAGTTCTTCCTTGTGTGTTTCTTCTTGTATCGCTGCCTTTGGATGAGTTCTTGAGGAAAGCATCCGGAAGTTCATCCTATCTAATCACAAACCCTCCCCCGAATCCTCTTGCGCCCATTCGGCCCCAACTTAAGCCATCCCATGGCATCTGCTCGTTCACCACGACGACGTTGGCGCCCACCGTGGGGCATGAAGTGGCGCTGCTGGAGTTCACATTCGCGGGCATCCTCGACGTCGCCGGCCAGCGTACGGTGTCCGCGCTGGTGCAGCGCATCTATGCCATGGACTTCATCAACGACAACGCGGGCTGTTTCGCCACCGCTGGAGCGCGACGCAGGCGCTGCGGGAGCATCGTCCGCACTACCGGAGACACCGCTCCAAGCGGCGATGAGCGTCCTCGCCACGCCCATCGCGCAACATCGACCCGGCAGCGGGGCGGAGGCGGAGGCGCAGCGCAGCTGCTCGAGAACGGCAAGGACGTCGTCAGGGCGCAGCGCGAGCTGAACCTAACCATACGTGAGTATAACGCAGCCCATGGCTTTGCTTCTGTTAGCGCTCATGCTGCTAGGATACCGGAAAACCGGCTTAAGGCTCGCAATCTAGATCTGGATTTGCGTAAGGAAGTTCTTGCCGGCAAAAGTATCTCTGCATCTGTGAGCATCGTAGAGAAACCTAAGTACAGTAGCCCGGATAAAACTATAAAAGCTGCTAAGGCTGCGGTAGAGCTTTGTGAATCGCTTTCCGGGGACGCTCTGGCAAAATAGCAAGAGCGTGTCCGGGAGCTGCTTGAAACTATCGAGCAGCAAAACGCTGAGCAGCTTGCTAAGCTGAACAAGGCTGTGGCTTCAAAATATGCGCGTTCAACAAAGAATGCCGGTAGCAAGTCCCAGGCCTCGTCCCCCATCCGGACGGAAGAAGAGAAAAAGAGATGAATGCACAGCAGATGATCGTGTATGATCCGGTTCTTGCCGGAAAGCAACAAGCGGACAACACGATGCGGTAGAAAAAGCCAAGGGGCAAACAGAGGCTACGCCAAAGAAGGCTATGCCGGAAACAATCATGTCGGTAGACACGAAACCGGGCAAAATTATCGAGCTGCAAGGGCAGCGTATGATGAGGAGGAAATGGATCCCCCAAGGTACCGGCAGGCAAGGGCCGCGAAACCGGAGCATGATGACGAGGTCGATTCAACAAGACCGGCAGCATACCGGAACCCATTGGGAGAGCGCCTGGGAGAAAGATACCTGCCAGAGCGGGATGCGAGGCACCGTTTGGATAGAGTGTATTTGTCGGAAATGATCGAGGCAGAAGGTCCTCCGGGCCCAAAGTGTTTTGGTCCAAGGATCATGAAAGGGGCCACCACGCAACTTCCGTTGCCCCGTGACACAAAAACGTATGATGGCACCACTAAGCCGGAAGACTGGCTCGCGGATTACGTGACCGCAGTGTACGTCGCCGGTGGCGGAGGAACTGTAGCTGGAGGAGGAAACCGGCGTTGGGCCTTAAGAATCATACCATCATTCTTGGTGGGACCAGCTCAAATTTGGCTGAACAACTTGCCGGCAGGAAGCATAAATGGTTGGTTGGATTTTGAGGAAGCTTTGTAGTAACTAGAGCACATACGGAGGCCAAACGGCAAAGCCTTGTGCGTACAGCGCACAAATGAAACAGAACGATTACCTGGCCCGGTGGAACACCACAAGGAACTCCTGTGAAGGGGTGATAGAGGCGCAAGCCATTGCCTGTTTAGCGGTGGGTGCAGAAGAGGTTCGTTGTGGCAAAAGCTGCAGCGGAACATGCAAGCAACACAGCGGAAATGATACGTGTGGCGGATAACTATGCATTGGGAGACCCAATGCAACCAGCACAAGCTGAGCCGGAACAATCAAACCCGCCTCAGCAGCGCCAAGAGCAGCGGGATAACCGGAACAACAAAAGAAGGAAGATTTCCCGGATCGAAGGTACGTCAGCAGCAAGTTGTGTTGTACAAGAGAACTCGAGGCGGCGCGATGGAGCGAGAGGACCGGATCGCAGCCATGGGCGGGTCCTAAGCAGTGGTCGAAAAGAAACCCGGGCCGAGAAAGAACTGCAAGAACACCTGAAGTACACCATGGAAGCGCCATGGATCAACTGCCGGTGGCACACACCGAATCCGGCTCACCCGTCAAATCATCGACGAAGGATTGTTCTTGGACCAAGTACTTGATGCTCAAGGGAGCAGTAAAAGATGCGCAAGCACAAGGGTGCTCCACCATGCAACCACCATCCCAAGATATGCTACGACAGCATCAACTACCACCACCACCACCGCCATCGGGGCAAATGCTTTACCGGTACAGCCTCAGCCAAACCGGCAGCAGTACCAGCAAGTTAACCAGGTGGGAGAAGGCAATGGCCAACCGCCTCCACCGGCACATTTGGGCCGGAATGTTTACCATGATCCAGATATGTGTTGCGTTGTGTTCATCACTGAGCCAACCGACAGACAGAGCCTGCATTGTCGTTCTATGGAAGTGAACGCGGTGATGCCGGCAGTGCCAAAATACATGATGTGGTCAGATCAAGAGATCTCTTGGTCGTTCAAGGATCACCCCAAGATAATGCCTAACCCGGGTGGCTATGCTCTTGTCTTGGACCCAATCATGCAAGGGCCAAACGCTCGAGTCAAGTTCAGCAAGGTGCTGATAGACAATGGAAGCAGATAAACATCATGTACCGGCACACCATGAATATGTGGGCATACAAAACATGCTTCAGCCAACTCGTACAACTTTCCACGGAATCGTTTCGGGCCTGTCTTGCACACCGGTTGGAAAAGTCCGGGTGGATGTGTCGTTTGGAGGACGCGACAATTGCCGGGTTGAAAACCTTGAGTTCGAAGTGGTGGACTTAGATAGTCCTTACCATGCGCTGGGAGGAGGCATTGGCTGCTTTCATGGCCTCAACTCACACGGCTTATCTCAAGATGAAGATGCCGGCACCTCGTGGACCCTTAACTGTGGTGGGAAACTACAAAGTCTCTGGAAACGCTCGCCGGATCAAACTGGCAGAATCGCCGTGATCGCAGAGGAAAAAGGAGGATGCAATCGCGGTTGCGCTGCTCATCCTCACCCTGAGCTTAGCGGCAATGAGTGCAAACTTGGGCACACCGGCATTCAAGCCGACAAAAGAAACAAAGGACATTGTGCTGGACCGGCTTACCTGAGCGCACCGTCCGTATCGGTGCCGCATGAATGAGGCATAGGAAAGCGCTCGTCGCCTTCCTTCGTGAGAATCGGAATATCTTTTCGGTCTACGATGACTTGGTAGGTGTTCCAGGGAGCTGGCTGAGCACTCTTTAAATGTCCGGAAGGATGCGAAGTGAGGCAGCCCCACGGTTTGCTGAAGACAGGAGAAAGATCATTGGAGAAGAGGTGACAAAGTTGGTTCCGCTTCATCATGGAAGTACTGCACACTGAGTGGCTAGCCAATCCGGTGCTGGTCGAAAAGAAGAAAGAAGAGAACCTAGAAGCAAAAGCTCCAAAGGTGTGGCGCATGTGCATCGATTACACCAACTTGAACAAAGCTTGCCCGAAGGACCCTTTCCCTTTACCGGATCGATCGGGTGATTGATTCCACCGCTGGTTGTGAACGTTGTCTTTCCTGGATGCTTATTCCTTTCCACCAAATCCCCGAAAAGGAAGATCAAATAAAAACTGCGTTCATTACCCCGCACGGGGCTTATTGCTATGTCACTATGCCTTTTGGTTTGCGCAACGCTGGTGCAACGTACCAGCGCTGTATGCAAAAATGCTTGTTTGATCAAATAGGAAAGAATGTGCAAGTCTATGTGGACGATGTCGTAGTAAAAACTAAGGTAAAAGAAACCTTAATTGATGACCTCCGGCAGACATTTGATAACTTGAGAAGATTCCGGATGAAACTCAATCCGGCAAAATGCACTTTTGGTGTCCCTGCCGGCAAACTGCTAGGCTTTCTCGTGTCAAGACGGGGCATTGAGGTTAATCCGGTAAAAATCCAGGCAATCGAAAGAATGACGATACCGCGCAATCTCAAGGACGTGCAAAAGTTTACCGGAAGCTTGGCATCGCTAAGCCGGTTCATATGCAGGTTGGGAGAAAAATCTCTGCCACTCTATGCTCTCATGAAAAAATCAGATACGTTCGTCTGGACCCCTCAGGTAGACGCGGCGTTTAAAGAGCTAAAAACAATGCTGGCCACAGCGCCTATATTGGCTTCACCTCTAGAAAGGGAGCCTATGCTATTATACATAGCTGCAACAAACCGGGTTGTGAGTGTAGTAGTCGTGGTTGAAAGAGAAGAGGAAGGAAAAACCGTCCAGAGGCCGGTATACTACCTGAGCGAGGTGCTCTCCCTCTCAAAACAAAACTACCCTCATTTCCAGAAAATGACTTATGGCGTGTTCATGGCCGCCACAAAGCTTAAGCATTACTTTGAAGAGCACCCCATGAAAGTGGTGAGCGAGGCACCCATTTCCGATATCATGTGCAACAAAGATGCAAGCGGAAGGATTGCAAAGTGGGCAATCCAGATATCACCATATGTACCGGTGTACGAAAGAAGGGATGCCATAAAATCACAAGCTTTGGCTGATTTCCTTGTTGATTGGGCGGAAATGCAATACAAGCCGCCGGATCAAAAAATAGAATACTGGAAGATGCACTTTGACGGATCCAAACTCAAAGAGGGACTAGGTGGTGTGGTGCTTACCTCACCTAAGGGAGATCATCTCCGGTATGTTTTGCAAGTACATTTCAGGGCATCAAACAATGTCGCTGAGTACGAGGCTCTGATCCATGGACTTAAGGCCGCAAAAGAAATCGGTGTGCACCGGATCATTTGCTACGGAGATTCAGATCTCGTGGTGCAATAATGTTAGATTGGGACGCAAAAGATGCCAACATGGCTTCGTACCGGTTCCACGTGCAAAAGATTGCCGGCTTCTTTGAGGGCTATGAGTTTCACCATGTGCCACGAGCGGAAAATGAAGCCGCGGATGCTTTGTCCAAGCTGGGCTCATCTAGGCAAGAAATTCCTCCCGGAATAGCCTTGGCACACTTAAGCGTACCATCGATCAAACCAAGCCCGGAATCGAAATCAATTTTCGTACCGGAATCACATGTAGTACCCATGGATATCGATGAAGGGAACTCGGGAACTATTCCGGCAAACTCGGGGACTGTTCCGGTAAGCTCGGGGACTGTTGCGGCCGTACCGGAAGATACAATGCAGGTGGATAACATGGAGATAGACGTACCGTATTTCTGGTTCGAGAGGCACCATCGTGGGTTAAACCTATTAAGGAATTCCTGATCAACGGCACCTTGCCGGATGACGAAAATGAATCCAGAAGGATCCAGAGGAAGTCCAAAACATACACCATCATCAATGGCGAGGTGTACAAGAGAAGTGTTACCGGTGTCCTTCAAAGGTGTGGGGAAGAGGGAAAAGAAATGCTTGAGGAGATTCACCAGGGAGAATGTCGACCACGCTTCATCAAGGGCGCTGGTAGCAAAAGTGTTCGGCATGGGTTCTATTGGCCCACCGCTTTGGAAAATGCTGAGGATTTGGTAAGAAAATGCAATGGGTGCCAGGTACGCCAAGCAAAATCATACCCAGCATCCGGTTTAAAAACCATACCGCTAACTTGGCCATTTGCCGTTTGGTGCCTTGATATGGTGGGCCCATTCAAAACTGCAAGAGGGAATATGACCCACATCTTGGTTATGGTGGACAAATTCACCAAATGGCTAGAAGAAAAACCTATCGCAAAGTGTGATGGGCGCACAGCAGTGAAGTTCTTGAAAGATGTTATCTTGCGGTATGGCTATCCGCATAGCATTATCACTGACAATGGAACCAACTTTGCTCAAGGTGAGTTCAAAAGATTTTGTGAGGATAACAACATCCGGTTGGATTTGTGCTCATGGCACACCCACAAGGCAATGGCAAGTGGAAAGAACAAATGCGTTAGTACTTTCCGGCATCAAACCAAGACTCATCGAGGCGGTGGAAAAGTCACGGGTGTTGGCTCGATGAGCTACCATCGCTGTGGAGCATAAGAACAACTCCAAACCGGTCCACCGGATACACTCCATTCTGCATGGTTTACGGAGCAGAAGCGGTCATACCAACCGACATTATCCATGACTCACCAAGAGTGTAGCTCTATACCGAGCAAGAGGTAAAAGAAGCCAGAGAAAATGATGTGGACTTGCTAGAAGAAGCAAGAGAGTTGGCATTGGCAAGAACAGCCATTTACCAGCAAAATCTTAGACGCTATCATAGCGGAAGGTTAACCCGAGTATTGGGAAGGAGATCGGTGCTACGCCTAGTGCAGCGCTGAAGGCGGCATAAGCTTTCACCCCATGGGAAGGACCCTTCATTGTGAGCAAAGCTCTCCACAATGATGCCTATTACTTGATCGATGCATAGGAATGGAAAAAAGGACAGGTCCTGAGAGGAGAGCAAGCGTCCATGGAACGTAGATTGCGTCCTTCTACTCTTGAAGTTGTGGTGTAAGAAGTTCCTTTTGTACCTTATATGCTATGAATAAAAGATGTCGGGACCTCGAATGAATCTCGGGGACTACCTCTACCTAAATTGCATGCAATATGTTTATTTTTTCAGTTCACGGTTGCTTAGTGAACATTTTTTCTTTCCGGTTTAGTAGCATGCTAAACGTACCGTAGTCTTCGACTGCTGTCCGCAACCCGCTTCATGGCAAGCAAGATAGGCAGCAATTAAGCACATGAACTGAAAGAGAGAGCAGGAAGAACAATCCGGAAAAATTTAACTAACCCCGGTTAAACCGGTTTTTTGTGAAAATTTCGAGTTATTTCTAAGTTCAAGAAAGTGCTTGCTTGGTAAAAGAACTTTGTGCTCATACACCAAAGAACGCCTAGAGAAGGCAGGCAGAGCCAAAGCAAAAGAGCCAAGTGTGCATCGAATTGAATACGGAAACAATTCCGGAATCTTTGCAGTGCAAGATAAAAACAACACAACAAGCAAAAGTGCTAAGACAACAGGCAATCACAACTTAATAGGCTACCGGTATATCATACCGGCATAAGTCGTTGTAGCACACCCAAAAGGACAGGCAAGTTTTATATTACATCATAGACCCCGGCATGCCGGGGTAGAATTTGACGAGCATTGTTTTAAAGTCAAGCAGGACAGGCAAACATATCACAGGAAATATCTAGGCAGCAGGGGCATCAGGAGGAGCATCACCGGCGTTAGGGCCTTCCGGAGGCGCGTCACCAGCTCCGGCATCTTCATCTTCTTCATCTTCCTCCTCGTCGCTCAGATAATCCTTGACGTCTGGAGGAGGGGGGATGAAGGTGCGCATCTCGGCGTACTCAGCAATCCTGTAAGCTCGATCCTGCTGCTTAGCGGTGAGGACCGGATCCAGGTCAGTAGGAGCTTGCTTGCGCACGCCAATGAGGGCGTCCAGGTCCAAGTCTGGGTACCAGGAGCAGGTGACGCGTAGCACCGAGTCCGCTCCGGCACGAGCTGCTAAACATTGCCACTCCCGGATCCTCCGACCGGCACCTTTCAGGCGGTCGTTGGTGAGCGACAAGTTAGCCGGCACCTCCTCCCCGGGCCAGAGTATCTTGAAGAGCTGGATGGCTACCTCGGGAACGTCGGAGAGGTTCCGGTCCACAGCGCGCATGTGGGAAACCCGCGCATTCAGCGCGACCAAGTGGTCATAGGGGTCCCAGGGCGCATCCAGGTTCTTGTATGCCTGTGCGACCCGGCGCTCTCCGACCTTCTTCTGCGCGTACGCCTGGGAATCCGGAAAGAGTCCTACAAGACAAAGGAAAAAAGCTAAGCACATGCTACCGGAAGAGATAAGCTTATAAGCAAAAACCGGAAAAGAAAGAAGGAAAAACTTACGGAAGGCGAGCGCGTCGGTTTGCGTGACCAGAAGGTCATACTCCTTCTGCTCTGCCTCCAAACGCGTGGCCTGGTCCTCGGCTGCTTTCCAAGCCTTGGCTGCCTCCTCCAACTCAGCCCGCAGCACCACTGTGGAGTTGCTGGCATCCTCCAACGCCTCGTCCAGCTTGGCTTCAGCGGTGGCCTGGGCGGCCTTCAGCGCCTTGCTATGCTCGAGCCCGAGCTGGATGAGCTGGTCCTTCAGCTCCTTGGAGATGGTCTTCTGAGCGTTCAGAGCCTCGTGGTGCTGCCGGATGAGCTGATCTTTTTCATCTGGAGCCCGGAAAGAAAATGTTAGCGAGATTGTACTGGTAAAATGAAGAGGAAGCAAGTCAACCGGAAAAGAGGAAGCAGTACCTTGGAGTGCGGCGAGCTGAGTCCTGAGGGCCTCAATGGAAGCTTCCGGGATAGCTGTTAAGCAGAGAATCATAAGTACTAAGAAAGAGAAAGCCTTCCGGTAAGATGATGCCGGAGGTGCAGAAACTTACCTTGGCACTTGTTGTGCGCCTCAGCAAGGTCCCGGTGCTCCCAGAGAAGCTCCTCAAAGAGGATCTTCCAGGCGTCGGCCGTGGTCTGTTCAAGAAAAAGTGTTAGTTAAGTTTCGCGCTAACAGCTGCGCTTTCAACCCGAAACTCGGGGACTGGCTATGCCGGTTTCGCGCGTTTCTACTTTAGTTTCGCGCTAAGAGCTGCGCTCTCAACACGAAACTCGGGGACTGGGAAGATAGACAAGATCCGGAAAAAGAGAAACCGGCATGAGTTGAAAAATTGAAAAAAGTTTGGTGAAACTTACCATCATGTTGTTCGTGGCGTCGTACCACGCGCTGTCTAGCTCCTTCACGGCGCGGCGTAGCCGCATGAAGTGCTCCTCCGAGCACCGGGGGCCAGTGGGGTCAGGCGCCGGAAGCCGGTCCTTTCCCAGGCCGCGGGTAGCTTCGAACACGTCCGCGGCATTCTACTTTTTGGCATAGGGCAGCAGATGCCCCAGCTCCCGGCCTTCGCGCTTGAATTCCGTTATCCGGCCAAGCAGGCCGGTGGCTTTCTCGCCGGCAACGATAGCGGCGCGGGCAGCGTGCAGTACCAAGGACTGTGGGCCGGCGGAAGAGGTACCGGAAGCCGTGGCCTTCCCCTTGATGATCTTCAGGGTCGTTGGTGGCGGCGTTGGCTTGGCTCCGGCTGGTTCGGCGCTAGGAGTTTCCGGCGGTGGCGCAGGCGCGGTCTTGGGTGAGGGAGGAGCGTCAGGCGCGTCCTGACCCAAGTTGGAGCTTGCCGGCACGGAAGAGTCCGGCGCGGTTTTGGAGGGGGAAGACTCCTTGGTCTTCTTCTTCTTTCTTTTGGGACGGGAGGAACCAGAGGTTCGCCGCCCTGCCCTTCTTCATCGCGCCGATGTTCCGGCCTATCTTCTCTCGGAGGAGACGAGGTCCTCCTCCGCGCGGTGATCGAGGTGTAGGGGCCACGCGCCCGCACTTGAGGTGCCTCCCGGAGGGAGGCTGAGCGTGCGGCACCGAGATGGTGCTTGGCTTTGAGAGGAGGGGTTGAGGTCCTTGCGGTTCCCTCAGGGCCCTCAGGCCTTGGGCCGAGCTTGAGCGCAGGGCTGAACGAGAGAAAGAGAAAGGATTGGAAAAAACAACCGGAAGAGAAGTTGGCAAAAACAAAACAAACAGAGAAATGAAAGCTTACCCGGAAGAGACCGGCATCTGCTTGCCCTTGTAGCGCCTCTTGCCCGCTACTTTCCCCGCAAAGGCTTCCGTCCGGAAGCGCTTGGCGGAAGGAGCTTGGCTCGATCCGGCATCAGATGCCGGAGCCTTGTTCTTCTGGCCCTGGGGCACGAGCTTCTCCAGAAACTCGCGACCGGCCTCGGCCCGCAGGGGAGCAACGTGCTCATGGACCTGCGGTTTGGTGCTGGCTGAGGGAGCATCTACAGAGGAAGAATAACAGTAAAGTATAAGAGACCAGAAAAGAGAGCTACCTCAAGCACTGTGAGATCGTCGGTGGAACCGGGAGCTTCAGAGGAGTTACCGGGGCACGAGGTGTGCGTCCGGCCCATCTTCAGATCGGTCCAATGGATGTAGGGGTCCGGGTCGACCGCGTCCATAGGGCGCTTCCGGCAAGGGCCTCGCCGAACCGCTTCGATGCGGGGGAAGCGGTCTTTGGCCTGAAACAAAAGAAAAGAAGGTTAGCCGCAGCATAAAAGTTACTGGTAAGCCGACCCGAGTGGCGTAATCTCTTACTTCTTGGGTCGGGGGGTTAGTGGAACTGAGAGGCAGGAAGCCCCATTTCCAGCCATCCGGCATGGCAGTCTGGCAGATCTGCCTAGCCTTGAGGACTATATCCTCCTTGCTGAGAGGAAGGCCGGTGATCTTGGTAGGATCGCCGGGACCGTACATCTCGCTCATCTTGTGAGCCCGACGCTTAAGAGGAAGCACCGTGAAATGAAGGCGCGGATGATGTCGTCGGAGCAGATGTTGGTCTCCTTCATCAGCTTCTCCATGAAGTGTACTACCCGGTTCGTTTCGATGTGATTCGTCCCCGGATTGAAGCTCCAGTTGATCTTTCGGGGCGGCGCCGGATTGAAAGCCAGCAGATTAATGAGATCTGCGGCGCCGTCGTTCTTCACATAGAACAAGGTCCCTTGCCATAACCGGCATGACTCGAGACCGGAGAATTTGAAGAAGGGGCTCCCTTGGCGGGAGCCGATGATGCAAGACCCGCATTGTACGGGGGGTTTGGGTTTAGGAATTTCCTTGCCCTGAACGGAATTAATCCGAAGAGGAAAGAAACGGGCGAACGTCTCACCAGTGGGACGAATGCCGATGTAGGCCTCCATGAAGGTGGCATAGCAAGAAAGATAGAAAACGGCGTTGCCGGGAAGGTGGTGAGGCTGAAGTTGATAAAAATCTAGAAAGCTGCGGAAGAAATAGGAAGCAGGAAGGTCGAAGCCACGCTCGAAGTGAGCAAGAAAGACTACGTACTCACTGGGCCGGAGTACCGGTTCGATCTCATCACCGGGTAGCCGGCAGGATACTCCTTCCGGTATCCTTCTGGACCGGTAAAGCCAGTCGATCTCGTGTTGGGTGACGTCGGAGCCTATCCAGGCTCCGCGTGTGATACCGTTAAGATCTACTCCGGAGGTTCGGTTAGAACTGCCGGCCTCTTGTTCGTTGCCGGCATCGGCATCCATCCGGGCCAGATTGGCAGTTAGCCCGTCGGAAGATTCGCTATGGTGACTACTAGAGGATGACGCGGAGGAAGACTCTTCGCTAGACATGAGAATCGACCCGAAAAAACAGAATCCCCAAGATCTACCCTTGCGCGAAGATCTACGAGTAAGAGAAAAAGCAAAAGAAAAGAGGAAGTAAATACTCTACCGGCCCAAGATCTGGAAAGCAAGGAAAAGAGGGGTAATAGCAAGTTGAGCCTAACCTGAGGCGGTGGAGTTGCTGAGGAAGAAATTCGCCGGTGGAGCGGCGAGCTCGCAGTCGCCGAGGAAGTCCGGCGACGGAGAGGCGGAGAAGAGCTTGACGAAGCACCAATGTTGCGGCCGCGAGGGAAGCACCGCGAGGATTCTCCGCGCGGCGAAGCTCAGCGAAGTTTGGCGGAGCAGCGGCGAAAGTTCGCCGGGCGGCGGAGCTCGGGCGGCGAACGGGAGCGACGGAGACGCGAGAGGGCGAAGAACTCTGTGCGCGAGGAGGTTGCGAATGCGAAGAAAGGAAGAAGAAGGAGCGGTTTCCCCTTATAAAGGAAGAGGAGGTAGTGGGCCGGAAACCGCTGGGCCGCGGCGGTTCGCTCCGTGGGCCGCCACGTGGCGCAACGATACACGCGCGGAAAACGGAAAGCCACAGGGAAGCCACACGGATCCGGAACGGCAGCCAGGATCCGGTGTGCCGCAGTTATTGCGGGCGCAGAAGCCGAAGGGAAGTGACCCCTGACACTGGCGCGTCAGGTACAGTGCGCATGTCACTGACAGGCACTGTACCCGAGAAATTCTCGACTTCACCGAGGAGAGTTTTAATGACTAAGATACCGGAGAATAAGATACCGGAAAATACCTTGCAAAGAGAGAAGACGTGAGTCCGGGCAAGGATGCCGGATCCAAGCTAACCACCGGAAAGATTAAACCGGTATCTTAAGACATGAGAGCCTGGCATGGTCTGTTGGATAGAATCCACCAGACTATACCAGCTTCGGGGACTAATGTTGGGGGGATGACCCCCGGTATGCCAAAGGCATGCCAAACCGGATGGTTTGAGCCATCAAGATACCGGTTTAATATTTATACCGGAGCACAAAGATATATGTTTGGCTAAGTAAAGCTAAGCCGGTATCCCCAGGAGGGGTATACCGGAACCGGATAAAGAAGACACCGGGCTACCGGTAAGAAGAGCATGTCGGCAGGAAATATTTTTGGTCTTTTTGTGATTTAGGAAAGAAACAAAGCAAAAACAACAAAATGAAAACTAGAAAAGTCACATAAACACAAAGCAGCAGGAATTCGTCAAACTTGACAGCAGTATAGTAATCGATTTTTAAGAAATTCTTCCGCTGCTCAAATCGAAAAGTGTTCAACTAATGAAACTTAGACAACAACCTGGGGAACACGCACAAAAATTGGCTTCGCAAAATAACGTTCTGGCTGTTTTTGAGAAAATTTTTTGGTATCAGTCCAGAATCTGTTTTCAGGCAGCACCTCCCCAAATATCATCTCCCTCTCATTAGAAAACCACTCAAAGAAGCTAAACAAGTATATACACGTATCCAGCAACCATAATATGCAAAGAATGAGTGATGCCGGTATACCTCTCCCCAAGCTTAGGCTTTTGGCCTAAGTGGAGATCAACCCCAGCGAGGGTCGCTGTTCCACTCCGGTGGATCATACATGGCGTAGTCATAATAAGGTCCCTGCAGAAGAAAGGGTGAAGGCTCCACATGCCCAAAATGTTGATGCGAAGAGCTTGCTGCATCGGATGACGAGTCGAGGTGTTCCTCGGCCTCCTCCGTGTTGTCTCTTGCATGATGGCCTCCTCCCTCTATGTATGCATTCAGAGCACCTTCCGTGGCTGACCAATCCTCCCTGGAATCAAGGTTAAATAGAACAGGTGCAGGCGATCCTACTAGTTTTTCAGTTTTCTTAGTTGTTCTCCAAGTTTTCTTGTAAAATGTTATCTTGTAAGACAGGTTACCCAAATTAGATGAATCAGAAAAAATTCATGTTTAATCATGGAGACTATGTCAAGTTTCTCTATGGGAAGCCGAATATCAAGATGGTGATGTTCTACACCGTGCATAGCTAATAAACGAGAGGCGATGAGACCTCCACAAATTCCGCCCTTCTCACGGTTAGTAGCAAGTCTATAGGCTATCAAAGCACCCAAATTATAGGTCTTATTACCTTGCAATGCAGCAGCTAGAAAAGCTAAATCCTGGATAGATAATTTACTTGCATTCTTTCTAGCAAGAACGCACTTAGTAATGAAATAAGCAAAGTAGCGAATAGCTGGGAGTTGAATGCTACTGATTTTACCACCATCCTCTGAGAAGCTTCTTCCATGACAAATCATCTCGAAGAGGTTCAAGAGCTCTTGCGCGATCCCCTTATCTTCTCGCATGATCCCCATTGCGGCACTCTAATTGCTGCACAAAAATCATCGAATGGCAAGTTGACAGTTTTATTATAAATTTTGTACCGAACCATGGGGTTAGATTGCGACCAATTGAATTCAAAATCCTGCACAACAGACATTGTCAATTTTTCATATTGGTGTGGTTCTCCAACAACAAAATCATCCAACCCTGCACGAGAAATTAGATTCTGAACATCTCGCAAGATTCCTGCACTTCTCATGAAATCTGTGCACGGGTAGTAAGAGGGGTATACTCCCTCTTCGCGGTTAACTCTCATGACTTGTTGCACCTCCAATTCTTGTTGGTTTAGTTGATGCCTATTCCACTCCATTTTCTAAAAAAAAATCAACAAACATTATAAAGTTTGATTTGGTGACATATAATCGAGGGAAACTACTATAGGAACTTGCTAGAGTACTAATCATGCATCAAAACTAGTTTTTACAACTTAGAACAAGCATGCAAGCTCACTAAACATGTTACCTACAGAAGCAAAATATTCAAGATATACTCAACCAAACAAAATTCTACTTGGATAATGGAGTCACATACCGGAGAGCAAATGTGCCAAATTTCAGACAATCTGGGCTGAGCAAAGAGATCGAGAAATCTTGAGCTCTTGAGCAGAAACACGAGTGAGAGAAAGCTAGTGCGAGTTTTTTCGGGAGAGAGAAGAAAGTGGGAGGAAGAGATGAAGTAGTGGGGCAAGGAGGGGCCCACACGCCAGGGTGGCGCGCCCCCTTGTCGGCCCGCCTTGCCGTGGGTGCCTCAGGGTGCGGTCATCAGTCCTTGGTGCGTCTTCGAAAAATAAGACCAATGGTATAATTTTTGTGAATTTTTGAAAACTTTGAAAATGCACATTTCTGGGTATTAAATTTATTATTACTGGGCAGAAAAAGATTTTGAAATCCCTAATTGACTAAAGAACTTTGCAAAATAAAAGTGCTACAGCAAGTAGAACAATTGGAGGAAGAAAGAAATGTTGTTTAGCTCCTCTATGCATATAAAAAGTATTTGTTAACAAGGTTGATCAAGTCTTGCCACCAAATAAATTTTACATAGCATAAGAAGAATTAAACCTCAAATCAATCATGTTACCTTGAATTGTATTGATATGGATCCAATCATAATATGTTGATATCCTTCTTTAGGCTCATATATAGGACAATCAATAGCTCCCACTTTGATAGTTCTCACATTAGAAATGGTATTAACTCCACATACTTTATCAATCCTCTTGGGAAAATAAACGGTATGCTCCTTGTCATCAACATTGAAAGTAACTTTTCCTTTATTGCAATCAATAACAGCCTCGGTGTTAAGAAAAGGTCTCCCAAGAATAATAGACATATTATCATCTTCAGCATTTCCAACACAACAAAATCAGTTAATATCAAGCAGTTATTAGTAACTTGAACAGAACATCCTCACATATACCAACGAAAAGCAGTAGATTTATCAGCCATTTGCAAAGATATATCAATGGGTATCAACTTATCTAAATAAAGTCTCTTGTAAAGAGAAAAAGGCATAACACTAACACCGCTCCCAAATCACATAGAGCAGTTCTAACATAATTATTCTTAATAGAACAAGGAATAGTAGGTATACCTGGGTCACCCAACTTCTTTGGAACTTTGCCATTGAAGAGTAATTAGCAAGCATAGTGGAAATCTCCTCATTAGGAATTTTCCTTTTGTTAGAGACAATATCTTTCATATACTTTGAATAAGGAGGCAATTTAATAGCATCAGTCAAAGGGATTTGCAAGAATAAAGGTTTCATCCAATTGCAAAATTTATTATAGTGTTCTTCTTCCTTTGATTTTAGTTTCTTAGCAGGAAAAGGCATTTGCTTTTGTACCCAAGGTTCTCTTTCATTACCATGTTTCTTAGCAATAAAATCTTCTTTAGTATACTTTTTATTTTTAGCATGCTTTTCAGTTCATCTTCAAGTTCTTCTTTATCAGAAGCATCATTCTTATCATTATCATTATCATTACATTACCACTTTCTTTCAGCATCGTAAATAGAAATACTATTAGGATCATTAACAAAGTTCAGAGGATTCTACAACAGTTTTATGTTTCTTCTTCTTTTTCTTAGAAGGAGCACTAGGTTCAATTCGTTGAGAATCTTGTTCAACTCTTTTGGGATGCCCTTCAGGATATAGAGGATCCTGGGTAGAGACACCGCCTCTAGTTGTTACTTCATAAGCATGCTTTTTTAGAATTATTTTTTAACAAGTCATTTTGCACTTTAGTGAGTTGATCAATTTGAGTTTGAACCATATGAAAATGTTTAACAAGCATCTTAACATCATTGGAGGTTCTCTCCACAATATCATGCAAATTGCTAATAGCTTGAGAATTTTCCATTAAATGATTCTCTACTCTCATATTAAAATTTTCTTGCTTAACAATATAATTATCAAACTCATCTAAGCATTGAGCAGGAGGTTTTGAATACGGAATATCTTCCCTAGTAAAGCGTTGAAGAGAGTTCACCTCAATCATGGATGAAGGGGAATTATCTTGCATAAATCTTCTATGGGAGGTAAATTCTTCACATCTTGATTTAATACCTTACTCCTTAAGAGATTTCTTGGCTTCCCTCATATCTTCATCATTTAATTTAATTACCCCTCTTCTTCAATATCGGTCGGGGTTGGTTCAGGTGTAGTCCAATCATCATGATTCTACTATTTTAGCCAATAATTCTTCACTTCGTCTGAGTTCTTTTCTGAAAACACAACCAACACAACTATCCAAATATGCTCTAGACTCAACGGTTAGTCCACAATAAAATATATCAAGTAAATCATGCTTTTCCAAATCATGTCCAGGCCGAGCTCTAATAAGAGAGCAAAATCTTGCCCACGCTTCGTGCAATTTCTCTCCATCTTCTGGTCAAAGCTATAAATTTTCTGTAAAGCAAGATGTTAGCACCAAGGAAAGTATTTCCGAAAGAAAACATCAAGCAAATCACCTGGACTATTAATAGAACCAGGAGGCAAACTATTATACCAAGTTTTATCATCATCCTTTAATGAGAAAGGAAAAAATTTAGCAACAAAATAAGTGCGCAACTTGACATCATCAGAAAACAAGCTACTCATAGAAGAAAGTTCATTCATATGTTCTACAGCACTTTCTTTTCAGTACCACAAAAGGGTGTTTTCTCAACAATAGCTATATGAGATAGATCAAGAGAAAAATCATAATCTTTATCCTTAATGTTTATAGGAGATGTAGCAAATTTAGGGAGACAGCTTATATCTAACAGTATGTTGTGCGAGAAACTTTTTAATTTTTCTTGCATCAGCAATAGCATTGCATTTATCAATAAAATCATCATCAAGCTCCACATAATCCTCATCAGGATCATCACTAGAATAATCAACAGACTCAGGTGAATTAACAGGTGTAGCAGCATTTTCATTAGGAGTTTTCATTTTCAATTTGTCTAGACCTAGCAATTGTAGCATCTAGAAAGATCCCAATGAACCACTATCATCAAGCACAACAGAAACATTATCAATATTATAAGAATTTTCAGATTCAGCAGAAGTACCAGCAAGTGAAGCTTGCGGTGGTGAAACAAGTTGACTTATCACAGATGGTGAATCAAGAGCAGCAGGTACTCAGAGTTGTACCTTTTCTTGTAGTGGATGGTAATATGGCGACTTTAGAATCGCGAGATTTACCCATGATGGAGAATTTGCAGCGAACAATATCAATCCAAGTGAACTTCCAAATAAAGCTATGCTCCCGGCAACGGCGGGAAAATAGTCTTGATGACCAACAAGTATAGGGGATCGCAACAGTCTTCGCGGGAAGTAAAACCCAATTTATTGATTCGACACAAGGGAGACAAAGAATACTTGAAAGCCTTGACACGAGTTGTCAATTCAGCCGCACACTGGAAACAGACTTGCTCGCAAGAGTTTATCAAGAGTAAGCTTTATAGCGAAGAGGATAGTGAAATAACAAGCAGCAGTAACAAAGACAGCGGTAGTGATTATAGTAAACAACATGATTAAAATCCTGTAGGCACAGGGATGGATGACGGGCGTTGCATGGATGAGAAACTCATGTAACAATCAAAGCAGAGCATTTGCAGATAATAATAAAACGGTGTCCAAGTACTAAACAATCCATAGGCATGTGTTCCGTATATAGTCGTACGTGCTCGCAATGAGAAACTTGCACAACATCTTTTGTCCTACCAGCCGGTGGCAGCGGCTCTAGGGAATCTACTGGATATTAAGGTACTCCTTTTAATAAAGCACGGAGCAAAGCATTAACACTCCGTGAACATGTGATCTCACATCACGCCTCCCTCCGGTTGTCCCAATTTCGGTCACTTTGGGGCCTCGGGTCCGGACAGCGACATGTGTATACAACTTATAGGTAAGATCATAAAACAATGCATATCATCATGAAACAATAACATGTTCAGATCTGAGATCATGGCACTCGGGCCCTAGTGACAAGCATTAAGTATAACAAGTTGCAAAAATATCATCAAAGTACCAATTACGGATACTAGGCACTATGCCCTAACAATCTTATGCTATTACATGACCAATCTCATCCAATCCCTACCATCCCCTTCAGCCTACAAAGGGGAATTACTCACACATGGATGGGGGAAACATTGTTGGTCGATGGAGAGGCGGTGGTGACGATGGCGATGATCTCCTCCAATTCCACGTCCCGGCGGAGTGCAACAGAGTTTCTCGGTCCCAGACGAGTTTCGCGACGTGGCGGCGTCTGGATGGTTTCCGGCGACTTCGACTTCCCATATCGCGTTTTTAGATCGAAACCCTTAAGTAGTCCAAAGGAGGGGGTCGGAGGCGGCCACACAATAGGGCGGCGCGCCCTCCCCGCATCGGCCTAGTGTGGGGCCTGGCTCCACCGCTTCCCTTCGCCGTAATTTTCCGAAAATAAGACCTTCGACATAAATTCCGGGATTTTCCCGAAAGTTGGATTTCTGCACAAAAACGAGACACCAGTAGCAAAAAACAGCGTTAGTCCGTGTTAGTTGTATCCAAAATACACAAATTAGAGGCAAAACAATAGCAAAAGTGTTCGGGAAAGTAGATACGTTTTGGACGTATCATGGCGCCGTCGGCGCCTGGCTGCTGGTGCCCTGGCCGAGGTCTCCCCACCGGCCAACGTTGCGCTGCGGGGACGGCGAGGGCTTGTACAGTCGTTGTCGGACTCCATCTCGAGGTCGATGATGGGGATGGGGGCGCCAGATGGAGGAGTCGCAGGCCAGCGGTACCGAGCGGGCTGCTCGAGGAGCCGAGCCTGCCGCCCCGACTCCTCCTTCTCCCACTGCTCCCTCGACCAGGCGCAGGCCTGGTCGAGGGGCATGGTGTTGTCGGCGGGGACGAGGTCCTGGAGGGACCTCGCCATGATGGCCTCGAGGATTGCGGCGTCCTCGACGTCGTGGACCTCCTCCACCTTCACCGGCTTGCGCCCGCTCGCCGGAGGTGTCTGGTTCGCGCTTGGGGCGGAGGCGGCCGCGTGGCGTCAAGGGCTCGCGGATGACGATCCCGCCACCGCTGCAGCGGGGAAAGCGGCTCCTGTTTCACCGGCACCTGATACGTCTCTAACGTATCTATAATTTCTGATGTTACATGCTTCTTTTATGACAATACCTACATGTTTTGTTCACACTTTATGTCATTATTATGCATTTTCCGGAACTAACCTATTGACGAGATGCCGAAGTGCCGCCTTTTTCTGCTGTTTTTGGTTTCAAATCCTAGTAAGGAAATTCTCTTAATTGGACGAAATCAACGCCCATCATCTTATAATTCCACGAAGCTTCCAACACCCGGGAGGGACCAGAGGAGAGCCAGGGGGGCCCACACGTGGCCGGCGGCCCAGGGGCGCCCTGTTGTGTGGCGCCCCCGTAACCCTTCCGACTC
Source organism: Lolium multiflorum (assembly GCA_030979885.1). Taxonomy (NCBI): domain Eukaryota; kingdom Viridiplantae; phylum Streptophyta; class Magnoliopsida; order Poales; family Poaceae; genus Lolium; species Lolium multiflorum. Next base: position 381,493,961 of record CM061750.1, on the reverse strand, counting down.
CGACTCTTCGCCTATAAGAAGCCCCCTGACCTAAATCTTCGATACAGGAAAGCCACGGTACGAGAAACCTTCCAAAGCCGCCGCCAAGCCAAGATCTGGGGACAGAGTCTCTGCTCTCGGCACGCCGCCGGGATGGGGAAGTGCCCCCGGAAGGCATCTCCATCGACACCACCGCCATCTTCATCAACGCTGCTATCTCCCATGAGGAGGGAGTAGTTCTCCATCGAGGCTAAGGGCTGTATCGGTAGCTATGTGGTTCATCTCTCTCCCATGTACTTCAATACAATGATCTCATGAGCTGCCTTACATGATTGAGATTCATATGATGAGCTTTGTATCACTATTAATCTATGTGCTACTCTAGTGATGTTATTAGTTCTATTCCTCCTCCATGATATAATGGTGACAGTGTGTGCATCATGTAGTACTTGGCGTAGTTTATGATTGTGATCTCTTGTAGATTGTAAGTTAACTATTACTATGATGGTATTGATGTGATCTATTCCTCTCCTTTCATAGTGTGATGGTGACAGTGGGCATGCTATGTTAGTACTTGGTATAATTGTTGGTCTATCATGCACTCTAAGGTTATTTAAATATGAACATCGAATGTTGTGGAGCTTGTTAACTCCGGCATTGAGGTGCTCTTGTAGCCCTACACAATTAGTGGTGTTCATCATCCAACAAGAGAGTGTAGAGTGGTTTTATTATGTGATCAATGTTGAGAGTGTCCACTAGTGAAAGTATGATCCCTAGGCCTTGTTTCCAAATACTGCAATCATCGCTTATTTACTGTCTACCGCATCTTTACTTCCTGCAATATTCTACGCCAACCGCACGCCGCAGCATTTTTTGGCGCGTTGTCACGTTTGTTTATCGTTCCACCGCATGTTTACTCGCTGCCATGTTTTATTCAGATTGCTACCACTCATATACATCCATACTACTTGTATTTTACTATCTCTTCGCGAACTAGTGCACCTATACATCCGACAAGTGTATTGGGTGTGTTGGGGACACAAGAGACTTCTTACATTGTGATCGCAGGGTTGCTTGAGGGGATATCTTTGACCTCTTCCTCCCCGAGTTCGATAAACCTTGGGTGATCCACTTAAGGGAAAACTTTCTGTTCTACAAACCTCTGCTCTTGAGGCCCAACACCGTCTGGGGAAAAGAAGTGTGAGTAGACATCAAGCTATTTTCGGCGCGTTGCCGGGGAGGAAAGGTAGGTACTCACACTCCGGTCCCAGGTAACTAAGTTATTTTCTAGTGCCGTTGTAAGTGCTCGAAGCTATTTCCTTTAGATCCCGCAATTGCATCTTTTGTTTCTTGTTTTTATTTCACTAGTTAGGCATAATGGAAAGCAACATTTTTTAATCTATTTCCTGAGTTAAGACATGGATGGTTTGATGCAAAAATTAAACCCATGGAACATATTAGTATGAACGCTTTGAACACCATTGTTGCTTATGATATGGAAAATTCTAAGCTTGGGGAAGCTGGTTTTGATGAGCATGATATTTTTAGTCCCCCAAGCATGGAGGAGAAATTTTTCTTTGATAATACTTTGCCTCCTATTTATGATGATTATAATGATAGTGGTCTTTTGGTGCCGCCTACTATGGAGGATAAAATTTATTATGATTATACTATGCCTCCTACACTTGATGAGAATAATAATGATAGCTACTTTGTTGAATTTGCTCCCATTACAACTAATAAAATTGATTATGCTTATGTGGAGAGTAATAATTTTATGCATGAGACTCATGATAAGAATGTTTCATTTGAAAGTTATATTGTTGAGTTTGTTCATGATGCTACTGGAAATCTTTATGAGAGAGGAAAATATGGTTGTAGAAATTTTCATGTTACTAAAACACCTCTCTATATACTGAAATTTTTGAAGCTACACTTGTTTTATCTTCCTATGCTTGTCACTTTGCTCGTCATGAACTTGTTTATTTACAAGATTCCTTTTCATAGGAAGTGGGTTAGGCTTAAATTTGTTTCATACTTGCTTTTTGATGCTCTCTTTTGCTTCAACTACTATTTCTCACGAGTGCATCATTAAAATTGCTGAGCCCATCTTAATGGCTATAAAGAAAGCACTTCTTGGGAGATAACCCATGTTTTTATTTTACTACAGTAATTTTATTTTATATTTGTGTCTTGGAAGTTGTTACTAATGTAGCAACCTCTCCTTATCTTTATTTTATTGCATTGTTGTGCCAAGTAAAGTCTTTGACAGCAAGGTTGATACTAGATTTGGATTACTGCGCAGAACAGATTTCTGTCTGTCACGAATTTGGGCAGTGTTCTCTGTAGGTAACTCAGAAAAATCTGCCAATTTACGTGCGTGATCCTCAGATATGTACGCAACTTTCATTCAATTTGAGCATTTTCATCTGAGCAAGTCCAGTGCCTCTAAAAATTCGTCTTTACGGACTGTTCTTTTTTGACAGATTCTGCCTTTTATTTCGCATTGCTTCTTTTGCTATGTTGGATGGATTTCTTTGTTCCATTAACTTCAGTAGCTTTGGGCAATGTCCAGAAGTGTTAAGAATGATTGTGTCACCTCTGAACATGTGAATTTTTGATTATGCACTAACCCTCTAATGAGTTTGTTTTGAGTTTGGTGTCGAGGAAGCTTTCAAGGGTCAAGAGAGGATGATATATGGTCAAGAAGAGCGAAAGTCTAAGCTTGGGGATGCCCCCGTGGTTCATCCCTGCATATTTCAAGAAGACTCAAGCGTTTAAGCTTGGGGATGCCAAGGCATCCTCTTCATCAACAATTTATCAGTTTCTTCTATTGAAACTATATTTTTATTCCACACATCTTATGTACTTTACTTGGAGCGTCGTGTGCTTTTATTTTCGTTTTTGTTATTTTCATTCTCCGAATAAATGCTTGTGTGGAGAGAGACACGCTCCGCTGGTTCATATGAACACATGTGTTCTTAGCTTACTTTAGTGTTCATGGCGAAGGTTGAAACCGCTTCGTTATTGTTATATGGTTGGAAACAAAATGCTACATGTGGTAAATGGTATAATGTCTTGAATAATTTGATACTTGGCAATTGTTGTGCTCATACAGATCATGTTTAAGCTCTTGCATCATATACTTTGCACCTATTAGTGAAGAAATACATAGAGCTTGCTAAAATTTGGTTTGCATGATTGGTCTCTCTAAAGTCTAGATATTTTCTAGTAAGGGTTTGAGCAACAAGGAGGACGGTGTAGAGTTTTATAATGCTTGCAATATGTTCTTATGTAAGTTTTGCTGTACCAGTTCATACTTGTTTTTGCTTCAAACAACCTTGCTAGCCCAAACCTTGTACTAAGAGGGAATGCTTCTCGTGCATCCAAATCCTTGAGCCAAAAACTATGCCATTTGTGTCCACCATACCTACCTACTACATGGTATTTCTCTGCTATTCCAAAGTAAATTGCTTGAGTGCTACCTTTAAAATTCCATTCTTTGTCTTTGCAATATATAGCTCAGGGGAAAAATAGCTTAAAAACTATTGTGGTATTGAATATGTACTTATGTATCTTATTTCTTATTAAGTTGCTTGTTGTCCGATAACCATGTTCCTGGGACGCCATCAACTATCTTTTGTTGAATATCATGTGAGTTATGCATGTTCGTCTTGTCTCGAAGTAAGGGTGATTTATCATGAGTTGAATGGTTTAGTATGCATATTGTTAGAGAAGAACATTGGGCCGCTAACTAAAGCCATGATCCATGGTGGAAGTTTCAGTTTTGGACAACAATCCTCAATCTCTTATGAGAATATTATTTGTTGTTGGATGCTTATGCATTAAAGAGGAGTCCATTATCTGTTGTCTATGTTGTCCCGGTATGGATGTCTAAGTTGAGAATAATCAAAAGCGAAATCCAATGCGAGCTTTTCTCCTTGACTTGTACAGGCGGCATAGAGGTACCTTTGTGATACTTGGTTAAAACATATGTTATGCGATGATAATCCATGTAAATCCAAGCTAATTAGGACAGAAAGGTGCGGGCACTATTGGTAATCTATGCATGAGGCTTGCAACTTGTAGGATCTTATACATAATACATATGCTTTATTACTACCGTTGACAAAATTGTTTCTTGTTTTCAAAATAAAGCTCTAGCACAAATATAGCAATCCATGCTTCCCTCACGAAGGGCCTTTCTTCACTTTTATGTTGAGTCAACCTACTTCCTTCCATCTTAGAAGCAAACACTTGTGTTAACTGTGCATTGATTCTTACATACTTGCTTATTGCACTTATTATTTTACTTTATGTTGACAACTATCCATGAGATATACATGTTACAAGTTGAAAGCAACAGCTGAAACTTAAATCTTCCTTTGTGTTGCTTCAATGCCTTTACTATGAATTTATTGCTTTACGAGTTAACTCTTATGCAAGTCTTATTGATGCTTGTCTTGAAAGTACTATTCATGAAAAGTCTTTGCTATATGATTCAGTTGTTTAGTCATTGTCTTTACCATTGCTTTGGATCGCCGCATTCATCTCATATGCTTTACAATAGTATGATCAAGATTATGTAAGTAGCATGTCACTTCAGAAATTATCTTTGTTATCGTTTTACTCTCGGGACGAGTAGGAACTAAGCTTGGGGATGCTGATACGTCTCTAACGTATCTATAATTTCTGATGTTCCATGTTTATTTTATGACAATACCTACATGTTTTGTTCACACTTTATGTCATTGTTATGCATTTTCCGGAACTAACCTATTGACGAGATGCCATGCCAGTTCCGTTTCTATGTTTTTGGTTTGTAATCCTAGTAAGGAAATATTCTCGGAATTGGACGAAATCAACGCCCAGCATCTTATAATTCCACGAAGCTTCCGTAACACCCGAGGGAAGAGGAGAGCCACGGGGCCCACACAGTGGTCGCGCCTCGGGGCCCCCCTGTGTGGCGCCCCCGTAACCCTTCCGACTCCGACTCTTTGCCTATAAGAAGCCCCCTGACCTAAATCTTCGATACGGGAAAGCCACGGTACGAGAAACCTTCCAGAGCCGCCGCCATCGCGAAGCCAAGATCCGGGGGACAGAGTCTCTGTTCCGACACGCGCCGGACGGGGAAGTGCCCCTAAGGCATCTCCATCGACACCACCGCCATCTTCATCAACGCTGCTGTCTCCCATGAGGAGGGAGTAGTTCTCCATCGAGGCTAAGGGCTGTAACGGTAGCTATGTGGTTCATCTCTCTCCCATGTAATTCAATACAATGATCTCATGAGCTGCCATACATGATTGAGATTCATATGATGAGCTTTGTATCACTATTAATCTATGTGCTACTCTAGTGATGTTATTAAAGTACTCTATTCCACCTCCATGATATAATGGTGACAGTGTGTGCATCATGTAGTACTTGGCGTAGTTTATGATTGTGATCTCTTGTAGATTGTGAAGTTAACTATTACTATGATGGTATTGATGTGATCTATTCCTCCTTTCATAGTGTGATGGTGACAGGTGCATGCTATGTTAGTACTTGGTATAATTGCGTTGGTCTATCATGCACTCTAAGGTTATTTAAATATGAACATCGAAAGTTGTGGAGCTTGTTAACTCCGGCATTGAGGTGCTCTTGTAGCCCCACACAATTAGTGGTGTTCATCATCCAACAAGAGAGTGTAGAGTGGTTTTATTATGTGATCAATGTTGAGAGTGTCCACTAGTGAAAGTATGATCCCTAGGCCTTGTTTCCAATACCGCAATCATCGCTTATTCACTTACTGCATCTTTACTTCGCAATATTCTATATCAACCGCACGCTGCAAGCATTTTTCCGCGCCGTTGTCACTTGTTTACTGTTCCACCGCATGTTTACTCGTTGCCATATTTTATTCAGATTGCTATTACCACTCATATACATCCATACTACTTGTATTTTAATATCTCTTCGCCGAACTAGTGCACCTATACATCCACAAGTGTATTGGGTGTGTTGGGAACACAAGAGACTTCTTGTATTGTCGCAGGAGAGGGATATCTTTGACCTCTTGATACGTCTCCGACGTATCGATAATTTCTTATGTTCCATGCCACATTATTGATGTTATCTACATGTTTTATGCACACTTTATGTCATATTCGTGCATTTTCTGGAACTAACCTATTAACAAGATGCCGAAGTGTCAGTCTGTTTTTTGGTTTTAGAAATCCTAGTAAGGAAATATTCTCGGAATTGGATGAAATCAACGCCCGGGGGCCTATTTTTCCACGAAGCTTCCGAAGTCCGAAGACGAAGCGAAGCGGGGGGGTGCCCAAACCCTAGGCGCGCGGCCCCTTGGCCGCGCCGGCCTATGGTGTGGGGCCCCTGTGCCCCTCTGACTTGCCCTTCCGCCTACTTAAAGCCTCCGTGACGAAACCCCCGCACCGAGAGCCACGATACGGAAAACCTTCCGTAGACGCCGCCAACGCCGATCCCATCTCGGGGATCCAGAGACGCTCCCGCACCCTCGGCCGGAGAGGGAATCATCTCCCGGAGGACTCTACGCCGCCATGGTCGCCTCCGGTGTGATGTGTGAGTAGTCTACCCCTAGACTATGGGTCCATAGCAGTAGCTAGATGGTTGTCTTCTCCCATTGTGCTATCATTGTCTGATCTTGTGAGCTGCCTAACATGATCAAGATCATCTATCTAATTCTATATGTTGCGTTTGTTGGGATCCGATGAATAGAGAATACTTGTTATGTTGATTATCAAAGTTATATCTATGTGTTGTTTATGATCTTGCATGCTTTCCGTTACTAGTAGATGCTCTGGCCAAGTAGATGCTTGTAACTCCAAGAGGAGTACTTATGCTCGATAGTGGGTTCATGCCCGCATTGACACTCTGGGACAGTGACAGAAAGTTCTAAGGTTGTGTTGTCGTTGCCACTAGGGATAAAACATTGATGCTATGTCTAAGGATGTAGTTGTTGATTACATTACGCACCATACTTAATGCAATTGTCTTTGCTTTGCAACTTAATACCGGGAGGGGGTTCGGATGATAAACTCGAAGGTGGACTTTTTAGGCATATATGCAGATGGCGGTCTATGTACTTTGTCGTAATGCCCAATTAAATCTCACTATACTCATCATGATATGTATGTGCATGGTCATGCCCTCTTTATTTGTCAATTGCCCAACTCGTAATTTGTCACCCAACATGCTTGTTTGTCTTATGGGAGAGACACCTCTAGTGAACCTGTGGACCCCGGTCCAATTCTCTTTATCGAAATACAATCTACAATTGTTCTACTCGTTTTTTGCAAACAATCATCTTCCACATACGGTTAATCCTTTGTTACAGCAAGCCGGTGAGATTGACAACCTCACCGTCTGCTGGGGCAAAGTACTTTGGTTGTGTTGTGCAGGTTCCACGTTGGCGCCGGAATCCTCGGTGTTGCGCCGCACTACATCCCGCCGCCATCAACCTTCAACGTGCTTCTTGGCTCCCGGTTCGATAAACCTTGGTTTCTTTAGGGAAACTTGCTCTGTGCGCATCATACCTTCCTCTTGGGGTTCCCAACGAACGTGTGAGTTACACGCCATCAAGCTCTTTTTGGCGCCGTTGTTGGGAGATCAAGACACGCTGCAAGGGGAGTCTCCACTTCTCAATCTCTTTACTTTGTTTTTGTCTTGCTTAGTTTTATTTACTACTTTGTTTGCTATATCAAAAACACAAAAAATTAGTTTACTTGCATTTACTTTATCTAGTTTGCTTTATTTACTGTTAAAATGGCCAACCCTGAAAATACTAAGTTGTGTGACTTCACAACCACAAATAATAATGATTTCTTATGCACACCTATTGCTCCACCGCTACTACAGCATTCTTTGAAATTAAACCCGCTTTACCGAATCTTGTTATGCGAGAGCAATTTTCTCGTGTTAGTTGATGATGCTGTGCCCATCTTAATAATTTTGTTGAACTATGTGAAATGCAAAAATATAAAGATGTAGATGGTGATATTATTAAACTAAAATTGTTCCCTTTCTCATTAAGAGGAAGAGCTAAAGATTGGTTGCTATCTCTGCCTAAGAATAGTATTGATTCATGGACTAAATGCAAGGATGCTTTTATTGGTAGATAGTATCCCCCGCTAAAATTATATCTTTGAGGAGTAGCATAATGAATTTTAAACAATTAGATACTGAACATGTTGCTCAAGCTTGGGAAAGAATGAAATCTCTAGTTAAAAATTGCCCAACCCATGGACTGACTACTTGGATGATCATCCAAACCTTCTATGCAGGACTAAATTTTTCTTCACGGAATTTATTGGATTCAGCTGCTGAGGTACCTTTATGTCCATCACTCTTGGTGAAGCAACAAAGCTTCTTGATAATATGATGATCAACTACTGAATGGCACACGGAAAGAGCTCCACAAGGTAAGAAGGTAAATTCTGTCGAAGAAACCTCTTCCTTGAGTGATAAGATTGATGCTATTATGTCTATGCTTGTGAATGATAGGACTAATATTGATCCTAATAATGTTCCATTAGCTTCACTGGTTGCACAAGAAGAACATGTTGATGTAAACTTCATTAAAAATAATAATTTCAACAACAATGCTTACCGGAACAATTCTAGTAACAACTATAGGCCATATCCTTATAATAATGGCAACGGCTATGGTAATTCTTATGGGAATTCTTAAAATAATAATAGGAACACACCCCTGGACTTGAAGCCATGCTTAAAGAATTTATTAGTACACAAACTGCTTTTAACAATCTGTTGAAGAAAAGCTTGGGAAAATTGATATACTTGCTTCTAAAGTTGATAGTCTTGTCTTTGATGTTGATCTTTTGAAATCGAAAGTTATGCCTAATGAGAATCATCATAATAAGATTGTTACTACAGCAAATGCCATCCAAGTTAGAATTAATGAGAATATAAGATGGCTGAACTGCGTGCTAGGTGGGATAGAGAAGAAAATGAAAAACTAGCTAAAGAGAAGAATATAGCTAAAGTTTGGACTATTACCACCACTAGTAATGTTAATGCTACACATGTTGCTGCACCTCCTACTAATAATAATAAAATAATTGGTGTTAGCAATGTTTCCACTTCTAATGCAAAGCACTGAAACTGCTAAAACTGCTGAAACTGCCTGTGATAAAGCTGCTGAAATTTTTTCCAACATTGGGGATGATGATCCCATTGCTTTAGATTATAATGGTTTGAATTTTGATGATTGCCACATCTCTGAAGTTATAAAGTTCTTGCAAAAATTTGCTAAAAGTCCTAATGCTAGTGCTATAAATTTGGCTTTCACGCATCATATTACAAATGCTCTCATAAAAGCTAGAGAAGAGAAACTAGAGCGCGAAGCCTCTATTCCTAAAAAGCTAGAGGATGGTTGGGAGCCCATCATTAAGATGAAGGTTAAAGATTTTGATTGTAATGCTTTATGTGATCTTGGTGCAAGTATTTCTGTTATGCCTAAGAAAATTTATGATATGCTTGACTTGCACCATTGAAAAATTGTTATTTGGATGTTAATCTTGTTGATCATTCTACAAAGAAACCTTTGGGTAAAGTTGATAATGTTCGCATTACCGTTAACAATAACCTTGTCCGTTGATTTTGTTGTCTTGGATATTGAATGCAATGCATCTTGTCCCATTATATTGGGAAGACCTTTTCTTCGAATCGTTGGTGCTATTATTGATATGAAGGAAGGGAATATAAAATATCAATTTCCTCTCAAGAAAGGTATGGAACACTTCCTAGAAAGAGAATGAAGTTACCTTTTGATTCTATTATGAGAACAAATTATGATGTTGACACTTCGTCTCTCGATAATACTTGATACACACTTTCTGCGCCTAGCTGAAAGGCGTTAAAGAAAAGCGCTTATGGGAGACAACCCATGTTTTACCTACAGTACTTTGTTTTTATTTTGTGTCTTGGAAGTTGTTTACTACTGTAGCAACCTCTCCTTATCTTAGTTTTGTGTTTTGTTGTGCCAAGTAAAGTCTTTGATAGAAAAGTAAGTACTAGATTTGGATTACTGCGCAGTTCCAGATTTCTTTGCTGTCACGAATCTGGGTCCACCTCCTGTAGGTAGCTCAGAAAATTAAGCCAATTTACGTGCATGATCCTCAGATATGTACGCAACTTTCATTCAATTTGAGCATTTTCATTTGAGCAAGTCTGGTGCCATTTTAAAATTCGTCAATACGAACTGTTCTGTTTTGACAGATTCTGCCTTTTATTTCGCATTGCCTCTTTTGCTATGTTGGATGAATTTCTTTGATCCACTAATGTCCAGTAGCATTATGCAATGTCCAGAAGTGTTAAGAATGATTGTGTCACCTCTGAATATGTTAATTTTTATTGTGCACTAACCCTCTAATGAGTTGTTTCGAGTTTGGTGTGGAGGAAGTTTTCAAGGATCAAGAGAGGAGTATGATGCAACATGATCAAGGAGAGTGAAAGCTCTAAGCTTGGGGATGCCCTGGTGGTTCACCCCTGCATATATCAAGAAGACTCAAGCTCTAAGCTTGGGGATGCCCAAGGCATCCCCTTCTTCATCGACAACATTATCGGTTCCTCCCCTGAAACTATATTTTTATTCCATCACATCTTATGTGCTTTGCTTGGAGCGTCGGTTTGTTTTTGTTTTTTTGTTTTGTTTGAATAAAATGGATCCTAGCATTCACTTTATGGGAGAGAGACGCTCCGCTGTAGCATATGGACAAGTATGTCCTTAGTTTCTACTCATAGTATTCATGGCGAAGTTTCTCCTTCGTTAAATTGTTATATGGTTGTAATTGGAAAATGGTACATGTAGTAATTGCTATTAATGTCTTGGGTAATGTGGTACTTGGCAATTGTTGTGCTCATGTTTAAGCTCTTGCATCATATGCTTTGCACCCATTAATGAAGAAATACATAGAGCTTGCTAAAATTTGGTTTGCATATTTGGTTTCTCTAAGGTCTAGATAATTTCTAGTATTGAGTTTGAACAACAAGGAAGACGGTGTAGAGTCTTATAATGTTTTCAATATGTCTTTTATGTGAGTTTTGCTGCACCGGTTCATCCTTGTGTTTGTTTCAAATAAGCCTTGCTAGCCTAAACCTTGTATCGAGAGGGAATACTTCTCATGCATCCAAAATACTTGAGCCAACCACTATGCCATTTGTGTCCACCATACCTACCTACTACATGGTATTTTCCGCCATTCCAAAGTAAATTGCTTGAGTGCTACCTTTAAAATTCCATCATTCACCTTTGCAATATATAGCTCATGGGATAAATAGCTTAAAAACTATTGTGGTATTGAATATGTAATTATGCACTTTATCTCTTATTAAGTTGCTTGTTGTGCGATAACCATGTTCACGGGGACGCCATCAACTATTCATTGTTGAATTTCATGTGAGTTGCTATGCATGTCCGTCTTGTCTGAAGTAAGAGAGATCTACCACCTTATGGTTAAGCATGCATATTGTTAGAGAAGAACATTGGGCCGCTAACTAAAGCCATGATCCATGGTGGAAGTTTCAGTTTTGGACAAATATCCTCAATCTCATATGAGAAAATTATTAATTGTTGTTACATGCTTATGCATAAAAGAGGAGTCCATTATCTGTTGTCTATGTTGTCCCGGTATGGATGTCTAAGTTGAAGAATAATCAATAGCGAGAAATCCAATGCGAGCTTTCTCCTTAGACCTTTGTACAAGCGGCATAGAGGTACCCCTTTGTGACACTTGGTTAAAACATTGCATTGTGATGATCCAGTAGTCCAAGCTAATTAGGACAAGGTGCGGGCACTATTAGTACACTATGCACGAGGCTTGCAACTTATAAGATATAATTTACATGATGCATATGCTTTATTACTACCGTTGACAAAATTGTTTCATGTTTTCAAAATCAAAGCTCTAGCACAAATATAGCAATCGATGCTTTTCCTCTATGGAGGACCATTCTTTTACTTTCAATGTTGAGTCAGTCACCTATTTCTCTCCATCTCAAGAAGCAAACACTTGTGTGAACTATGCATTGATTCCTACATACTTGCTTATTGCACTTATTATACTACTCTATGTTGACAATATCCATGAGATATACATGTTACAAGTTGAAAGCAACCGCTGAAACTTAATCTTCCTTTGTGTTACTTCAATGCCTTTACTTTGAATTATTGCTTTATGAGTTAACTCTTATGCAAGACTTATTGATGCTTGTCTTGAAGTGCTATTCATGAAAAGTCTTTGCTTTATGATTCACTTGTTTACTCATGTCATATACATTGTTTTGATCGCCGCATTCACTACATATGCTTTACAAATAGTATGATCAAGATTATGATGGCATGTCACTCCGAAATTATATGTGTTATCGTTTTACCTGCTCGGGACGAGCGAACTAAGCTTGGGGATGCTGATACGTCTCCGACGTATCGATAATTTCTTATGTTCCATGCCACATTATTGATGTTATCTACATGTTTTATGCACACTTTATGTCATATTCGTGCATTTTCCGGAACTAACCTATTAACAAGATGGGTGCCGCTTGCGCTGTTTTTGGTTTCAGAAATCCTAGTAAGGAAATATTCTCTTAATTGGACGAAATCAACGCCGGGGCCTATTTTTCCACGAAGCTTCCAAGTCCGAAGACGAAACGAAGTGGGGCCACAGTGCCCAAACCCTAGGGCGGGCGGCCCCCTTGGCCGCACCCTATGGTGTGGGGCCCTGTGCCCCCTCTTGACTTGCCCTTCCGCCTACTTAAAGCCTCCGTGACGAAACCCCGATCGAGAGCCACGATACGGAAAAAACCAGAGACGCCGCCAACGCCGATCCCATCTCTGGGGATCCAGAGATCGCCTCCGGCACCCTGCCGGAGAGGGGAATCATCTCCGGAGGACTCTACGCCGCCATGTCGCCTCCGGCGTGATGTGTGAGTAGTCCCCCGGACTATGGGTCCATAGCGTAGCTAGATGGTTGTCTTCTCCCATTGTGCTATCATTGTCGGATCTTGTGAGCTGCCTAACATGATCAAGATCATCTATCTGTAATTCTATATGTTGCGTTTGTTGGGATCCGATGAATAGAGAATACTTGTTATGTTGATTATCAAAGTTATATCTATGTGTTGTTTATGATCTTGCATGCTTTTCGTTACTAGTAGATGCTCTGGCCAAGTAGATGCTTGTAACTCCAAGAGGGAGTACTTATGCTCGATAGTGGGTTCATGCTCCATTGACACTGGGACAGTGACAGAAGTTCTAAGGTTGTGTTGTGCTGTTGCCACTAGGGATAAAACATTGATGCTATGTCTAAGGATGTAGTTGTTGATTACATTACGCACCATACTTAATGCAATTGTTTGCTTTGCAACTTAATAGGGGTTCGGATGATAACTGAAGGTGGACTTTTTAGGCATAGATGCAGTTGGATGGCGGTCTATGTACTTTGTCGTAATATGCCCAATTAAATCTCACTATACTCATCATGATATGTATGTGCATGGTCATGCCCTCTTTATTTGTCAATTGCCCAACTGTAATTTGTTCACCCAATCTGGGAGAGACACCTTAGTGAACTCGTGGACCCGGTCCAATTCTCTTTACTGAAATACACTCTACCTATTGTTCTACTTTTTCTAAACAATCATCTTCCACACAATACGGTTAATCCTTTGTTACAAGAAGTGAGATTGACAACCTCACGCGTTGGGGCAAAGTACTTTGGTTGTGTTGTAGGTTCGTTGGCGCCGGAATCCCGGTGTTGCGCCGCACTACATCCGCCGCCATCAACCTTCAACGTGCTTCTTGGCTCCTCCGGTTCGATAAACCTTGGTTTCTTTCTGAGGGAAAACTTGCTGCTGTGCGCATCATACCTTCCTCTTGGGGTTCCCAACGAACGTGTGAGTTACACGCCATCACCTCTTCCTCCCTGAGTTCGATAAACCTTGGGTGATCCACTGATGTCTACTCACGCTTCTTTTCCTGTAGACAGTGTTGGGCCTCCAAGAGCAGAGGTTTGTAGAACAACAGTAAGTTTTCCCTTAGTGGATCACCCAAGGTTTATCGAACTCAGTGAGGAAGAGGTCAAAGATATCCTCTCAAGCAACCCCGCAATTAAATGCAAGAAGTCTCTTGTGTCCCCAACACACCCAATACACTTGTCGATGTATAGGTGCACTAGTTCCGAAGAGATAGTGAAATACAAGTGGTATGAATGGATATGAGCAGAGTAACGCGCTAAATAGCTTGGCGTGCGCTGATGGTGGTAATATTGCAGAAGTAAAGATGCAGAACAGTAAATAAGCGATGATTGCAGTATCTGGAAACAAGGCCTAGGGATCATACTTTCACTAGTGAACACTCTCAACATTGATCACATAATAAAACCACTCTACACTCTCTTGTTGGATGATGAACACCACTACTTGTGTAGGGCTACAAGAGCACCTCAATGCCGGAGTTAACAAGCTCCACAACATTCGATGTTCATATTTAAATAACCTTAGAGTGCATGATAGACCAACGCAATTATACCAAGTACTAACATAGCATGCACACTGTCACCAACAGACTATGAAAGGAGGAATAGATCACATCAATACCATCATAGTAATAGTTAACTCCATAATCTAAGAGAGATTACAATCATAAACTACGCCAAGTACTACATGATGCACACACTGTCACCATTACATCATGGAGGAGGAATAGAGTACTTTAATAACATCACTAGAGTAGCATAGATTAATAGTGATACAAGCTCATCATATGAATCTCAATCATGTAAGGCAGCTCATGAGATCATTGTATTGAAGTACATAGGAGAGAGATTAACCACATAGCTACCGGTACAGCCCTTAGCCTCGAGGAGAACTACCCCTCCTCATGGAGACAACAGGCGGTGATGAAGATGGCGGTGGTGTCGATGGAGATGCCTTCCGGGGCACTTCCCCGTCTCCGGCCGTGCCGGAACAGACTCCTGTCCCCGCATCTTGGCTTCACGATGGCGGCGCCTCGGAAGGTTTCTCGTACCGTGGCTTATTCCCCCGAAGTTTTAGGTCGACGGCTTAAATAGGCGGAGAATCGGAGTCGGAGGGTCTGGGCCACCGACAACGGCGCGCGCCTGGCCGCGCCGCCACACGTGTGGGCCCCCTAGGCCCCCTCCTGGTGCCTCTCCGTGTTCGGAAGCTTCGTGGAATTATAAGATGCTGGGAGTTGATTTCGTCCAATTCGAGAATATTTCCTTACTAGATTTCTGAAACAAAACAGCAGAAAAACAGAACCGCACTTCGGCATCTCGTCAATAGGTTAGTTCCGGAAAACGCATCAAAACGATATAAAGTGTGAACAAAACATGTAGGTATTGTCATTAAACAAGCATGGAACATCAGAAATTATAGATACGTTGGAGACGTATCAGCATCCCCAAGCTTAGTTCCTACTCGTCCTCGAGTAGGTAAACGATAACAAAGATAATTTCTGAAGTGACATGCTATCATAATCTTGATCAATACTATTGTAAAGCATATGAGATGAATGCAGCGATTCAAAGCAATGGTAAAGACAATAATTATACAACTGAATCATATAGCAAAGACTTTTCATGAATAGTACTTTCAAGACAAGCATCAATAAGTCTTGCATAAGAGTTAACTCATAAAGCAATAAGTTCAAAGTAAAGGCATTGAAGCAACACAAAGGAAGATTTAAGTTTCAGCAGTTGCTTTCAACTTGTAACATGTATATCTCATGGATAGTTGTCAACATAAAGTAATATGATGAATGCAAATAAGCAAGTATGTAAGAATCAATGCACAGTTGACACAAGTGTTTGCTTCTAAGATGAAAGGAAATAGGTAAACTGACTCAACATAAAAGTAGAAGAATGACCCTTCGAGGGAAGCATGGATTGCTATATTTGTGCTAGAGCTTTTATTTTGAAAACAAGAAACAATTTTGTCAACGGTAGTAATAAAGCATATGTGTTATGTATAATATATCCTATAAGTTGCAAGCCTCATGCATAGTATACCAATAGTGCCCGCACCTTGTCCTAATTAGCTCGGATTTTCATGGATTATCATCGCAATACATATGTTTTAACCAAGTATCACAAAGGGGTACCTCTATGCCGCCTGTACAAAGGTCTAAGGAGAAAGCTCGCATTGGATTTCTCACTTTTGATTATTCTCAACTTAGACATCCATACCGGGACAACATAGACAACAGATAATGGACTCCTCTTTAATGCATAAGCATTCAACAACAAATAATATTCTCATAAGAGATTGAGGATTGTTGTCCAAAACTGAAACTTCCACCATGGTTCATGGCTTTAGTTAGCGGCCCAATGTTCTTCTCTAACAATATGCATACTCAAACCATTCAACTCATGATAAATCACCCTTACTTCGGATAAGACGAACATGCATAGCAACTCACATGATATTCAACAAGGTGTTGATGGCGTCCCCAGGAACATGGTTATCGCACAACAAGCAACTTAATAAGAAATAAGATACATAAGTACATATTCAATACCACAATAATTGTTAGGCTATTTTTCCCATGAGCTATATATTGCAAAGACAAAGAATAGAATTTTAAAGGTAGCACTCAAGCAATTTACTTTGGAATGGCAGAAAATACCATGTAGTAGGTAGGTATGGTGGACACAAATGGCATAGTTTTTGGCTCAAGGATTTTGGATGCACGAAGTAATCCCTCTCAATACAAGGCTTAGGCTAGCAAGGTTATTTGAAGCAAACACAAGTATGAACCGGTACAGCAAAACTTAAATAAAAACATATTGCAAGCATTATAAGACTCTACACTATCTTCCTTGTTGTTCAAACCCTCACCAGAAAATATCTAGACTTTAGAGAGACCAATCATGCAAACCAAATTTCAACAAGCTCTACAGTATTTCTTCACTAATAGGTGCAAAGTATATGATGCAAGAGCTTAAACATGAGCACAACAATTGCCAAGTATCAAATTATTCAAGACATTATACCAATTACCACATGTAGCATTTTCTCTTTCCAACCATATAACAATTAACGAAGCAGTTTCAACCTTCGCCATGAACATTAAGAATAAAGCTAAGAACATATGTGTTCATATGCAACAGCGGAGCGTGTCTCTCTCCCACACAAAGAATGCTAGGATCCAATTTATTCAAACAAAACAAAAACAAGAACATAAAGACGCTACAAGTAAAGCATATAAGATGTGATGGAATAAAAATATAGTTTCACTAGAGGTGACCTGATAATTTGTCGATGAAAAAGGGGATGCCTTGGGCATCCCCAAGCTTAGATGCTTGAGTCTTCTTGAAATATGCAGGGATGAACCACGGGGCATCCCCAAGCTTAGAACTTTCACTCTTCTTGATCATATTGTATCATCCTCTCTTGATCCTTGAAAACTTCCTCCACACCAAACTCAAAACAAACTCATTAGAGGGTTAGTGCATAATCAAAAATTCACACGTTCAGAGGTGAAACAATCATTCTTAACACTTCTGGACATTGCCCAAGGCTACTGGAAGTCAATGGAACAAAGAAATCCATCCAACATAGCAAAAGAAGCAATGCGAAATAAAAGGCAGAATCTGTCAAAACACAACCAAAGACGAATTTTTTAGGGGCACTGGACTTGCTCAGATGAAAATGCTCAAATTGAATGAAAGTTGCGTACATATATGAGGATCACGCACGTAAATTGGAAGATTTTTCTGAGTTACCTACAGAGAACCCTGCCCAAATTCGTGACAGACAGAAATTTGTTTCTGCGCAGTAATCCAAATCTAGTATCAACCTTACTATCAAAGACTTTACTTGGCACAACAATGCAATAAAATAAAGATAAGGAGAGGTTGCTACAGTAGTAACAACTTCCAAGACTCAAATATAAAACAAAATTGCTGTAGTAAAATAAACACATGGGTTATCTCCCAAGAATTGCTTTCTTTATAGCCATTAAGATGGGCTCAGTAATTTTAATGATGCACTCGGAAGAAATAAGATTGAAGAAAAAGAGAGCATCAAAAAGCAAATTCAAATTTTTTTTAAGTCTAACCCACTTCCTATGCATAGGAATCTTGTAAATAAACAAATTCATGAAGCATAATGCACCAAGCATAGAACGACTAGACAAGCGCAACTTCAAGATTTTCAGCAAAAAGAGAGGTGTTTTAGTAACATGAAAATTTCTACAACCATATTTTCTCTCATAATAATATCCAGTAGCATCATGAGAAAACTCAACAATATAACTATCACATAAAGCATTCTTATCATGAGTCTCATGCATAAAATAATTACTACTCCCAACATAAGCATAGTCATTCTTATTAATTGTAGTGGGAGCAAATTCAACAAAGTAGCTATCATTATTATTCTCATCAAGTGTAGGAGGCATAGTATAATCATGATAAAATTTACTCTCCATAGTAGGCGGCACTAAAAGACTACTATCATTATAATCATCATAAATGGTAGGCAAAGTATCATCAAAGAAAATTTTCTCCTCCACGGGGATGAAAATATCATGCTCATCAAAACCAGCTTCCCCAAGCTTAGAATTTTCCATATCATTAGCAACAATGGTGTTCAAAGTGTTCATACTAATATGTTTCATAGGTTTTTTAATTTTCGCATCAAACCATGCATGTCTTAACTCAGGAAATAGATTAAAAAGCTCCATGTTGCTTTCCATTATGCCTAACTAGTGAAATAAAAACAAGAAACAAAAAGATGCAATTGCAGATCTAAAGGAAATAGCTTCACTTACAATGGCACCGAGAAAATAACTTAGTTACTGGGACCGAAGTGTGAGTGCCTTTACCTTTCTTCCCGGCAACGCAGAAAATAGCTTGATGTCTACTCACGCTTCTTTTCCTAGAGAGTGTTGGGCCTCCAAGAGCAGATGTTTGTAGAACAATAGCAAGTTTTCCTTAAGTGGATCACCCAAGGTTTATCGAACTCGGGGAGGAAGAGGTCAAAGATATCCCTCTCAAGCAACCCCGCAATTACGATACAAGAAGTCTCTTGTGTCCCCAACACACCCAATACACTTGTCGATGTATAGGTGCACTAGTTCGGCGAAGAGATAGTGAAATACAAGTGGTATGAATGGATATGAGCAAGAGTAACGACGCCTTAAAATAGCTTGTGCGCTTGATGGTGGTAATATTGCGAAAGTATAGATGCAGAGAACAAGAAATAAGCGATGATTGCAGTATCTGGAAACAAGGCTAGGGATCATACTTTCACTAGTGGACACTCTCAACATTGATCACATAATAAAACCACTCTACACTCTCTTGTTGGATGATGAACACCACTAATTGTGTAGGGCTACAAGAGCACCTCAATGCCGAGTTAACAAGCTCCACAACATTCGATGTTCATATTTAAATAACCTTAGAGTGCATGATAGACCAACGCAATTATACCAAGTACTAACATAGCATGCACACTGTCACCACAGACTATGAAAGGAGGAATAGATCACATCAATACCATCATAGTAATAGTTAACTCCATAATCTACGAGAGATTACAATCATAAACTACGCCAAGTACTACATGATGCACACACTGTCACCATTACATCATGGAGGAGGAATAGAGTACTTTAATAACATCACTAGAGTAGCACATAGATTAATAGTGATACAAAGCTCATCATATGAATCTCAATCATGTAAGGCAGCTCATGAGATCATTGTATTGAAGTACATAGGAGAGAGATTAACCACATAGCTACCGGTACAGCCCTTAGCCTCGAGGAGAACTACTCCCTCCTCATGGGAGACAACAGCGGTGATGAAGATGGCGGTGGTGTCGATGGAGATGCCTGGGCACTTCCCGTCCGGCGTGCGGAACAGACTCCTGTCCCCCAGATCTTGGCTTCGCGATGGCGGCGGCTCTGGAAGGTTTCTTGTATCGTGGCTTATTCCCCCGAAGTTTTAGGTCAGGACGGCTTAAATAGGCGGAGGGGGTCTGGGGCCACCAGACAATAGGGGGCGCGCCTGGCTCCTTGGCCGCGCCGCCCACACGTGTGGGGCCTGTGGCTCCCTCTCGGTGCCTCTCCGGTGTTCGAGCTTCGTGGAATTATAAGATGCTGGGTGTTGATTTCGTCCAATTCCGAGAATATTTCCTTACTAGGATTTCTGAAACCAAAAACAACAGAAAACATGAACTGGCACTTCGGCATCTCGTCAATAGGTTAGTCCGAAAACGCATCAAAACGATATAAAGTGTGAACAAAACATGTAGGTATTGTCATAAAACAAGCATGGAACATCAGAAATTATAGATACATTGGAGACGTATCATCCACTTAAGGGAAAACTTGCTGCTGTTCTACAAACCTCTGCTCTTGGAGGCCCAACACTGTCTACAGGAAAAGAAGTGTGAGTAGACATCAGCGCCCATGATGGAGCCGACCTGGAGATCGGCGTCGACCTCAGCGCCGAACCGGACGACGAGCTGGCAGCCATGCGTCGTGGCTGCCAGCTGCTGCTTCCTCGGTGGTGGCTGGCCGGTGCCCTCGACGGCGGGGGCATCGTCAGAACGGGTGCGTTGCCGCCCTCGATGTGCTCGATGACGGCGTCGAGCATCCGGCCCGACATGCTCCACCAACGCTTGCGCCCCGCGGAGTTGTTGCGCGGAGGCGGAGGCGGCGGGCCGTCGTAGGAGGCGAGCTCCTGCTCCCACCGCCGCAGGAAGTAGGAGTTCCACGCCGTGTAGTTGTCGGGGTGGTGGCGTGGCTCGACGCGCTCCTGGTCCGACATTGTCAGGCGGACCTCCTCGATGGCGATGTCGAGGGCGTGTCCCTCGGGATTGGCACGCCGCCCGCACTTAGCCGCCACCCGCCGCCGGGAGGCCTTGTGTCCGACGGGCAGGGGTACCCCGCCTGGTAGAGGAGGTGTCCCTCCCACACGTGGAGCGACCGGCGGGGAAAGCCGTTGTTGGCCGCGCCGTCTTGCTCGTTGAACGCCATGGATCTCGTCGAGGGAAGAGTGGAGGCTAGGGTTCCGTCGTGGTGCTACGCGTCGCGGCGAGCGGGGATTATAAGGCGAGGCTGGACCCGTCGATTTAATGTCACGTGGATGCTACGTGTCCGCGGCGAGCTGACCGGCAGCAACCTTTACTGCGCGCGGAAGACGATGCGTGTGCCACTGACCGGCCGGGTCCACCTCTCCGGCGAAGCCGAAGCGAAAGCGCGGGAGAGATTTCTCGGCGTTTCGCGCGCTTTCGCTTCGTCGGGACTCCCCGAGCGCGCCCCGGTAGGCCGGGGTTGGCGTGGGTTCGCCGGATGGATGAAGGCCCAAATCCGGGGAAAAACAAGGAACCGGGGGCGCGGCTGGGCCATTTTTCGCCGTCCGGATGGAAAAATAGCCATCCGGGGGCCTATTCGGGGAGACGAGTGGAGATGCTCTTACATCCACAAAAGTGGTTGCTTTCTGTAAAAAAACTGGAAGATAACTTCCATGTCGAGTTAACTGGGAAGCACATCGGATATTCCATCAATGTTGCTACATATACAACAAAAATATTGACAAATAAGACAAGGCTCAAATTGCACAGAGTTCTCACATGTTGACAAATAAGACAAGGTTCACATACTGGTTCAAATAAATCTGTACCCTAACACATATGGGTACAGAATACATACAAACCAACCTACAACACCTGAGTTCACTGACATAGTAATTTAGTAGCACAATTAACCATTACAAACTACCAGTACCACAATTAACCATTACAAACTACCAGTAGCACATCAAATAATCACATAGAGATCACTCCTAACACACTTCCCTAATCCTTTTGAGCCTGTCCATGTTTTCATTGCTAACCTTCAACAGGTCATAGAGCATATACTTTAGCTTTCTCTTCTCATCCTTCAATGTATCATATCTTTCTTCAAAGCCTCGCTTTCTGTCTTACAAGCCTCTCTTTCTGCCTCCATTTCCTCATTTTTGCCCTAATGACACCAGCTTGGGTTTTCTGCAATTGCTTCAGCTCAACAACTTCCATTTTTAGCTCATGAATTTCATCAGCTCGTGAAGTTATCATCTTATAAGTTTGTTTCATCACACTTTTCTCAGTCTCTTCTGCAAATTTCTTCACATCAACTAGCAGGTTTGCATATTTCTTCTCAATCTTGTTTTTCTATGCAGCAAGCTCCTCAACAAACCTGGCATGCTCTAACTTATCATCAATTCTACCTAAACTAGATGATTCCCCGCGCATTGCTGCGGGAAAGCGTTGTCAAAAGAAATAATCGTTATCAAAATAACTATGTAGCTAAAGTAAAATGCCTTAGATTTTGCATACACCTACTATTAAATTTAGACTTTAAAGAAAATAATCAGGCAATGAATATAAGATGAGTGTGTCTAGTCAAAAGGTCAAGGGAGCGGTGTTTTGGAACATGGGTCCATATGCTCTCTATATTTTGAAATGCATCTTACATACATTTTAAATTTTAGAAAAAATTGAAACTAAAAGTTCGCACGTACATCTTCACGTGTTACATGCTCACAAAGTCGTTTCAATAAAAATCGACTTATCATGTGACGTGTGTAAAAAAGACAAAATTCAGTGCTAAAAATAATGCTTTTCACAAGATAAACTTTCTTTTTTATATAGACCACACAAAATATTGGTTTTTCGTGAAACTTGACGAACGCACGTATATTATGAAGATGTACATGTAGAATTTTTTGTCCAAATTTTTCGATATTTTGAAATATATATTTTTAGTAGAGGGAGCATACGCACCCGGGAGCCGAATTGAATTTCCGGTCAAAGGTAATATTCTTTGAAGATCTAGGCGTAATTATTTTGTACTACCTTCTTTCTTTTTTAATCGACGCCCTGACATACATGCATATAGTACTTACTAAGCATGGCTTCGGGTCGATTATTTCGGTCCAGAGGGAGTATATTACTACAGGATATCTGAGTCAAGCAAACCTGGTTTTCAGCCTACATTTTTCTATGTGTAGCGAGATTGCGGACCCCAATATTGAGCTACTAAGGCTGTCACAGTGTATATGATTGTGGACCCAAATCTTGAGCTGCTGTCACAGTGTATATGTTGTAGTAAGAGGACTATATGGCAGTGAGCACATACGGACAAATAAGCCTTTGGACTGAATCTAGGACTGAGACGTGACTTTTGCATCTATCGATGCTTACAGCTCACTACTACTGAAAAGGCATTGTAGAAATAGATACGAAGTAACCTGAATCAACAGCATACATACGAATAGAAATTCAGAATGGTAGCTGAACTTTGTTTTCCTATTATCACATCGCCCATTGAAAATCTCCACATGATCATTCGTCATTTTTAGATGAACACCAGATCATTACTCTTCAGTTAATGGCACGGATATATTTTCTCGTCACCAGTTTAGGACCCATCTCTATTTCCCCAAGCATGACACATAAATAGCTTTCTTTTGCTCTCTGCAAGGAAAAGATGAAAACTCAGAAACTTATATAGCATTCTTGGCGACTTAACCAATCAAAGTAGAAAACTAAATGGGCATAGACATAGATACAAAATCCAGTTGCTCAAAAAGATGTAAGTACTAAAATCTTAAAATTCTGAGTTAACCTGATTCACCGAAAGGAATATGAAGAATCCTAGTTGCAATCCTGAATGAATGTAGAAACTATTATTGAACCTCAATTTCTCTTGTATTTGCATGTATCTCCTGCGACCTATCTGTAGCAGCAAGAACACAGACCACAAATTGCAACAAAATCAAGAAGGTTCAGCAAAATAAACTGAGGATAAATGACCAAATCTAGTGAAACTTACCAACTATGTCAAGAACGTGAATGGCTTGAGCTGATGAACGGACGAATCCAACGAAACGCACGGCAAGGAAATACCTGCAGCAAAAACGATGATGGCACAAAACGTCCATGGCACATGAGAAAACCTAGTGCTGGGTGACAGGTGCGTACAATCTGGTCGAGGCGGCAGAGGGGGATCGGATCTCTCTTGGTCTCCTGGCCGGGTGAAGGCGACGGTGGACAAATGACATGGCAGAGAAGACTAAAAAGGAGGCCGGCCGGCAGCGGCTCGCTCGTCTCCCAGGTTACATTTGAGACGATTCGTTTCCCCACGGTAGGATGGGAAGTCTAAAAATCTGCAACAGCTGGTGGTGTGATAGGCGAGGAGTCAAGTTGAATATCGTGGAAAATAAATCCTAAGGAGGGCAACGGATTTGGCGATGCATTTAATTAGGGCATGGGATGTACAGGCGCAAAGAGAAACTGAAAAGAAAATGGTAAGGAAATTGCTCTTGTGATAGTTTGATGATGTGGCATACCTGCATGTTTAGAGAAATAGGATAATGGGGATGAACTTCTTAGTTATATAGGATTTACATTCACCATATTTTCTTCAGAGCATTTTGTAGTGGCTCAGGCCACTCACTATCTACCCATGCATGGAACCCATAGTTCATGACATGCTACAGTAAAATGAGCACAGTTAGGGAAAATATGTAAATTATGTTGCAGTAAATAAATATCAGTCCATTTACTCAATCTAGTATTGCACGGACAAAATCATGGCGTGCTGCACTAAATTTATATCACTCCATGTACTCAATCTACAATTACACAGATAGAATGCACACTAAAATTAGCTATGGTTGAGGCATAAAGAATATGGTTCATCAACTGCAAAGAATAACACTCACATTTTCAATTGAGCGTAGATAGAAACGACAACCCAGTGTTCGTCCCTTCAAATGCCACACATTTCATGGGCTCAAGGTTGTGGAGGCGGCAACGATCGTCAGATCCCACGGCTTTTTCCATGAAATGTCGGATCTTCAATTGTGTCAGGAGCATAGTCGATGTCTTTGAACTCCTATTGAGCAAGAAATGCAAACGGATTCAAAGTAAATCGACCAATCAAAAGAAACCCCCAAATCGGAAACCCTAGAAATTCAAATCAGACACTTACAGGGAGCCTCTCTGAGCTCGTCGATCTGTCATGCCAGCTCGGCATCACGTCCCTCTCCGGCGGCTCGCGGGAACGGCGACAACTATCCATGCAGCGACGATGCTCTAGTGACGACGACGAGCAAAAGCTCACCGGCTAGGGAGGAGAGTGAAGTGGTCAACGCCATGCGGGAGATCCCTCCATAAAGAACGACCCAACGGTGGTCCCCACAGCGCCGTTAACGGTCATCCACGGCGCTCCGACCGCACCGTCTAAGTTGTGCCGTAAGCCTGGCAGTGGGCCTAGAACGTCAGTTTCCTGATTAAAAACGGTTCAGACGTGAATCAGTGCATCATGCAACGTGTTAACCATAGAGTGGTTGTTTTTTGAAACTTTTTCGAATAGTGGTGGTTTTCTGAAACATCTTCCTGATATGTGGTGGTTTTTTTGTAATTTTCTCGTTTGCACCTGAGACCCTTGTATATCCCATTTTGAGGCGAAATTTCGAGTGACCTGTAAACCTGTCAACGCTTGGCGGCAATGAAATTCAGAACACGCTGGTGCCCTGCCAGACTTTCACCGGAATCCTGCCAACTATCGACACCACCCCAAATTCCGGCCTAAACTCGGCGCTCATGACCGCCACCTCCCCTTCTCTGTACCGTGACCCATCTCCTCCCTCATCCCCGCTCCATTCTTCTTCTCCCACCGCACCTAGACGAACTCGAATCCACCCGTACCTAAGCGAACAGTCCTCGCGTGCAACCTCTTCACACCTAATACGATGCACGCGAGGGGGCGGAGCAGCGTCACGGCTGGGGCGGTGCACAACGGGCAGAATCACGCACGAGAGAAAGAAGATTCGAAAAGGAGAGAGAAAAGGAAAAAATAAATAGAAAAGGAGAAATGAATGAACCATAGGTAGGCCATGCGATGGAAGTGTTGTCTATTTAGGATGTTTGTTAGGTGCTGGTCTTTTTCATACTGGAAAATCGGTTTTTGTGCCCTTTATACCGTTTTTATGGTTCGGAAATTTGCGAGATCTTCTCTTAGAGCATCTCTAGCAGACCCCTTATATCGGACCGTAAAGAAAAAGTCGAGCCGATATAAGGTTTTTTGATATAAGGTATTTTAGCGGTATTTTTTGGGCCAGACCAGACCCGTATACACGGTCCGACCCATTTATTTTTATAGGGCACCGTTTACCCATCGCTGCGCCCGATATATATCCGTTTCGAGTGTCCGATATGAGCTGAAACCCGTCTCGCCCACTGCCCAATCCTCTCCTTCCACCGCATCCTTCACTCCCAATCCACCGTCGGTGACCAAATCAGCGTGCGCAAGCGATAGATCCAGCACTGCTACATCGCCATGTCATCGGGGCGCAGTTCAATTGGAGACGGTGGTGACTCGCGTAGCCGCGAAACTACCGCCACCCGCATCGACAACGAGGTGCGGAAGAAGCACTCCGACTCCACACGCATCCGCGAGACCCGTCACCACACCAACTAGGGCCTGATGTCGCCGCCTCGAATTCAGCCGCCGGTAGGCGAGCTCAGCCTCCACATCGAGCTCGCACGGCCCTGCGAGGCGTGTGGCCTCGTTCGTCGCGGTGAAGAGGGATCTCACCAACACGGAGTCCACTGACACCAACCCGCGCGACAACAATGAGGAGTCCGGGAGCTCCCTGTGCTCTAGGGACTACGTCCAACCGGATAAGGTGGAGGAGGTGACGTCCCGCCTCCTCGCGTGCTCGCCGAGGAGAAGTGCAATGTCGAGAAGCTCAATGCCATCCTCCTCTCGGAGGCACTCGTCGAGGAGCAGCAGAGCAAGTGCTTGCTGAACATCGTCGACTTCGCATATGACGAGGAGTGAGGCCGCCCTCGGCCCCCGTAGGCTTCGGTGAGCATCCCTGAGCCGCTTTTTGGTCCAATTTTAGGGTTCCATGTGTGAGCTGCTATGTATGTATGAACTTCTCGCGAATTCGTTTTTTTCAAGTTTTAAAGTTTCGGTTAAGGAGTCTGATCTACACGAGAGTTTTTCAACCCATAAGAGGTGCACTTTAAACACGGTTTATATGAATTCAAATTCAAATTTAAGGGGTGTGCTAGGGTAAGCAAAGAGAAATGGGGCCCTAATCCCGACCCCGTTGGAATTCGAACCCCACCCCGACCCGACTCACTCGAGAGCCTACTGCCCTCGCCGCGATGTGGAACGGCGCGCCGCCGCCGCCGATGGCGGCCGTACCGCCTCCTCCCGGCATGGCCGGCGCCGCCCCACCTCCGCCCCCGCCAGCCGCCGTGCTGCCGCAGGCCGGCCAGCCGCTCGAGCCGGCGGAGCTCGAGGCGCAGCTCGTGGAGAAGGCCCGCAAGTGGCACCAGCTCAACTCCAAGCGCTACGGCGACAAGCGCAAGTTCGGCTTCGTCGAGGCGCAGAAGGAGGACATGCCCCCCGAGCACGTCCGGAAAATCATCAGGTAAAATCTCCAGAACCGCGCTGCTATCTCTAGCCCCCCGCGACTAGATTTTGGCCCTTTGGTGCTCATGTAGGGCTGTGATGCCTATGGTCTTAGGTCGTCCGTAGCTGCGGATAGGTCTGAACCAGCGGTTTGGCTGTGGTAGGAGCCCCGACTGAAGTTAGTGCTGGTGCGAGCATGAGTTTTGTGGTACTTCTGGGATTTAGGGTTATTACTGTGATCAGTACTGTTTAGGTTTGGATCTACCTGTGCTATCTGCTGCTCAGGACCATGTTTTGTTTGCTGTTTTCTGCTTTGTAGTATGTGGTCACTGAAACTGGGCAGAAGTTTGCGGTCTCTGACTTCAGATATTGAAGTAGGATTCGTGATATATTTATTATATTTCCGTCCTCTAGCTGGCGAACATGTTAATTTGCTAGTTGCTTTAACTCTAAATCGTGCAGGAGTCATGATAGGATTCTAAATATGTTGATGCGCTAGTTTTGGTTATTTTTTTCTGTCTGCTAGTTGATGCAGCTCCTGATTTGTGGAGCTTTGTAGTGGTGTCTGGTTGGGCTTTCTGTGATGGTAAGTTTCGTAGGTATTACTACATCTCTCTGGTTGCTTCAGGTACTGTTATGTAGTTAGCCCCCCTCTCCTGTCATTCTTTCACATGGCCATTCCTTCTGAACATACACATGGCTTCATGACCGTCAATAGGTGATATACCGGTTAAAGGTCACTCACAAAGTCTTTCATTTGTTCTAACAACATACATGTCCAGAGATGCAAATCACGATTGAGAATGAGTTCATGATGACCTGAGGAACGAAGAGTTTACATTTTGTTATCTGTACAGCACAATGAAAATTTATAACCTCCCCTTGTTGTAGATTGGAAATCTTCTTACATTACAGTAAATTTATACACTTCTGTTGTTGTTGAGCAGGGACCATGGGGACATGTCTTCAAAGAAATACAGACATGATAAGCGTGTTTATCTTGGAGCACTCAAATTCGTACCTCATGCCGTTTACAAACTACTTGAGAATATGCCAATGCCCTGGGAACAGGTATATCCTTTACCTGTCCTCTATATTAGATATGGACATTGATAATTTTATTGTTGCCAAGACTACCTGTTCCATGTCCATAGAATAATAGACTCTTTGTTTTCAGGTTCGCAATGTTAAGATATTGTACCATATCACTGGTGCCATAACCTTTGTAAACGAGATTCCATGGGTAGTCGAGCCCATTTATTTGGCGCAGGTGATCATCGAGGCTTCATTCTTCTTTCGTGATAAAACTTTTTTCTTATTTTTTCCTCTTCATCTTTTATCCTGTTGCCCCCTGTTCATTTTATGCTTTAATTTTATCTCTTGTCATGCGCTTTCCGCAGTGGGGCTCAATGTGGATCATGATGCGAAGGGAGAAGAGAGATAGGCGGCATTTCAAAAGAATGCGCTTTCCTCCATTTGATGACGAGGAACCACCACTTGATTATGCTGATAATTTGTTGGATGTTGAACCGCTGGAAGCTATACAATTGGAATTGGACCCAGAGGAAGATGGAGCTGTGTATCAATGGTTTTATGATCACAATCCTCTTGTGAAAACCAAGCTTATAAATGGTCCCAGCTACAAGAAGTGGCATCTATCTCTTCCTATAATGGCTACACTTTATCGCCTCGCTGGTCAACTTTTGTCAGACTTGATTGATAGGAATTACTTCTATTTGTTCGATATGGAGTCTTTCTTTACCGCAAAAGCACTGAACATGTGCATACCAGGTAATCATATTTGCCTTCTCTTTCATAAACCATGTTTGATGAAACAGATAGAAATATACTATTTCAACTAGTTGATTAGCATAACAGTTGTAGCTTTTGATTTGTTGGTTAATTCAAAATTTCTCCCACCTAGTATTTGACTCTTAAAGTGTTAGCAGGGTTTTGTGAAAACATAAGCATCCAGAACTTGTATTTTCCTTAATGTGTTTTCTTATGCTTTATCAAAAGAGGGAAACCCATCGTTACTTATCTTTCTTCTACAACATATATTTTCTTACCATGCACTGATGTTAAAACTTTTGATCGCAGGAGGTCCAAAGTTTGAGCCATTGTACCGTGATATGGAGAAGGGGGATGAGGACTGGAATGAATTTAATGACATCAATAAGCTCATCATCCGTCAACCACTTCGGACTGAATACAGAATTGCGTTCCCACACTTGTACAATAACAGGCCCAGGAAAGTGAAGCTTTGCATATATCATACTCCTATGATAATGTATATCAAGACAGAGGATCCAGATTTACCTGCATTTTATTATGATCCTCTGATAAATCCGATCACTTCAACCAGCAAGGTTGATCGTCGGGAGAAGAAAGCAAGTGAAGCGGAAGACGAAGATGACTTTAGTCTCCCTGAGCATGTGGAACCTCTTTTGAAAGGAACTCCACTCTACACTGACACAACAGCTGCCGGCATTTCATTACTTTTTGCTCCAAGGCCATTTAACATGAGATCTGGTAGGACTCGCCGTGCTGAGGATATCCCTCTTGTATCCGAGTGGTTCAAAGAGCACTGGTGAGTACTGCAACGAGTTAACAATGCCTTTCCATAGTTTCCTCCGTGGTATACTTTGCTTCATGATTGCATCCATATCTGTTTTGCAGCCCACCAGCATATCCAGTTAAAGTCCGGGTGAGCTACCAAAAGCTGTTGAAGTGCTATGTGCTCAATGAGCTACATCATAGGCCTCCTAAAGCACAGAAGAAGAAACATCTCTTCCGTTCACTGCAAGCAACAAAGTTCTTTCAAACTACAGAGCTTGATTGGGCAGAAGCTGGGTTGCAAGTTTGCAAGCAGGGCTACAACATGCTAAACTTGTTGATTCACAGGAAGAATCTTAACTATCTTCACTTAGACTACAATTTCAATTTGAAGCCTGTGAAGACTCTCACAACAAAGGAGAGAAAGAAATCTCGTTTTGGAAATGCATTCCACTTGTGCCGTGAGATTCTGCGACTTACTAAGCTAGTCGTTGATGCAAACATCCAATTTCGCTTGGGAAATGTTGACGCCTTTCAGTTGGCTGATGGTTTGCAATACATATTCTCACATGTTGGTCAGTTGACTGGTATGTACAGGTACAAGTATCGGCTGATGCGCCAAATTAGGATGTGCAAAGATCTGAAGCACTTGATATATTATCGGTTCAACACTGGTCCTGTTGGAAAAGGACCTGGTTGTGGATTTTGGGCTCCAATGTGGAGAGTGTGGCTGTTTTTCCTTCGTGGTATTGTGCCCTTGCTTGAAAGGTGGCTAGGTAATTTACTGGCCAGGCAGTTTGAAGGTCGCCATTCAAAAGGAGTTGCTAAAACAGTAACCAAGCAGCGCGTTGAGTCACACTTTGATCTGGAACTTCGAGCTGCAGTTATGCATGATGTCCTTGATGCCATGCCAGAGGGCATCAAGCAAAACAAGGCCCGGACTATTCTACAGCATCTTAGTGAGGCATGGCGCTGCTGGAAGGCAAATATCCCCTGGAAGGTCCCTGGCCTGCCGGTTCCTATTGAGAACATGATACTCCGTTACGTTAAGTCCAAGGCTGATTGGTGGACAAATGTTGCTCACTACAACCGTGAGCGTATCCGGCGTGGTGCTACAGTTGACAAGACTGTCTGCCGCAAAAATCTTGGAAGATTAACTCGTTTGTGGCTTAAGGCAGAACAAGAGAGACAACACAACTACTTGAAAGATGGTCCATATGTGACACCTGAAGAAGCAGTTGCTATTTATACAACCACAGTTCATTGGCTGGAATCAAGGAAATTCTCACCGATTCCTTTTCCTCCGCTTTCGTACAAGCATGATACCAAACTTCTTATACTGGCACTGGAGAGGCTCAAGGAGTCTTATAGTGTGGCAGTAAGGTTAAATCAACTCCAACGGGAGGAACTGGGTTTGATAGAACAAGCATATGATAATCCACATGAAGCCTTGTCGAGGATAAAACGGCATCTTCTTACTCAGCGTGCTTTTAAAGAAGTTGGCATTGAATTTATGGATCTGTATAGCTACTTGATCCCTGTATATGAAATTGAGCCTCTTGAGAAAATTACTGATGCATACCTTGACCAGTACCTGTGGTATGAAGGGGACAAACGTCACCTCTTCCCAAATTGGGTAAAGCCTGCTGATTCAGAACCACCTCCTCTACTTGTTTATAAATGGTGCCAAGGTATGAACAATTTGCAGGATATATGGGACACAAGCGATGGGCAGTGTGTTGTGATGCTGCAGACAAAATTTGAGAAGTTCTTTGACAAAATTGATCTGACTTTGTTGAATAGGCTTCTCCGTTTGGTCTTGGACCATAACATTGCTGATTATGTCACTGCGAAGAATAATATTGTGTTATCTTACAAGGATATGAGTCACACAAATTCTTATGGTCTTATTCGAGGTCTTCAGTTTGCATCTTTTATTGTGCAATACTATGGGCTGGTGCTGGATCTCCTGCTTCTTGGTTTAACACGGGCTAGTGAGATTGCAGGTCCGCCTCAGATGCCAAATGAGTTCCTTACATATACTGACACTAAAGTTGAGACAAGGCATCCCATCAGGCTGTATTCTCGATATATTGACAAGGTGCATATAATGTTCCGGTTCACTCATGAAGAAGCCAGGGATTTAATTCAGCGATACTTGACAGAGCACCCTGATCCTAATAATGAGAACATGGTTGGTTACAATAACAAGAAATGTTGGCCTAGAGATGCAAGAATGAGGCTCATGAAGCATGATGTAAATCTTGGAAGAAGTGTATTTTGGGATATGAAGAACCGCCTCCCAAGGAGTATCACGACATTAGAGTGGGAGAATAGCTTTGTTTCTGTGTACAGCAAGGAAAATCCAAATCTGCTCTTTAGCATGTCCGGGTTTGAGGTCCGTATACTGCCCAAGATACGTATGACTCAGGAGGCATTCAGCAACACAAAAGATGGAGTATGGAATCTGCAGAATGAGCAGACAAAAGAAAGGACAGCTATTGCATTTTTGAGGGTTGATGATGAACACATGAAAGTGTTCGAGAACCGTGTCAGGCAAATCCTTATGTCATCAGGGTCAACAACATTTACCAAGATAGTCAACAAGTGGAACACTGCTCTCATTGGCCTCATGACATACTTCCGTGAAGCAACTGTTCATACACAAGAACTATTGGATTTGCTTGTAAAATGTGAAAACAAGATCCAGACTCGCATAAAGATTGGCCTGAACTCAAAGATGCCTAGCAGGTTTCCACCAGTTATCTTTTATACACCCAAGGAAATTGGAGGTCTAGGTATGTTGTCGATGGGTCACATTTTGATACCACAGAGCGACCTCAGGTATAGCAAACAGACAGATGTAGGCGTGACACATTTTCGAAGTGGTATGAGCCATGAAGAGGACCAACTTATCCCTAACTTGTATCGCTACATTCAACCATGGGAGAGTGAGTTCATTGATTCACAGCGTGTTTGGGCTGAGTATGCTTTGAAGAGGCAGGAAGCACAATCGCAGAACAGGCGCTTAACACTTGAGGATTTGGAAGATTCTTGGGATAGAGGTATACCTCGTATCAATACTCTATTCCAAAAAGACCGCCACACTTTGGCATATGACAAAGGATGGAGGGTGAGAACAGACTTTAAGCAGTATCAAGTGCTCAAACAGAATCCATTCTGGTGGACACATCAGCGACATGATGGAAAGCTATGGAACCTAAATAACTACCGAACGGATGTCATCCAAGCACTTGGTGGTGTAGAAGGCATCCTAGAACATACCTTATTTAAAGGAACATATTTCCCTACTTGGGAGGGTCTGTTTTGGGAGAAGGCATCAGGTTTTGAGGAATCAATGAAGTACAAAAAGCTGACAAATGCACAGCGTTCTGGGCTTAATCAAATCCCGAATAGAAGGTTTACACTTTGGTGGTCACCAACCATTAATCGTGCAAACGTATATGTTGGTTTCCAGGTCCAGCTAGACCTGACAGGGATCTTCATGCATGGTAAAATTCCGACACTGAAGATCTCTCTGATCCAGATATTCCGTGCACATCTTTGGCAGAAGATCCATGAAAGTGTTGTTATGGATCTTTGCCAAGTTCTGGATCAGGAGCTGGATGCGTTGGAGATTGAGACAGTGCAGAAAGAGACCATACATCCCAGAAAGAGTTACAAGATGAACAGTTCCTGTGCAGATGTCCTCCTTTTTGCTGCACATAGGTGGCAGATGTCCAAACCAAGCTTAGTTTCTGAGTCAAAGGATATCTTCGATCAGAAAGCAAGTAACAAATATTGGATTGATGTGCAACTACGATGGGGGGACTATGATTCACATGACATAGAACGCTACACAAGGGCCAAGTTTATGGACTACACAACAGATAATATGTCCATCTACCCTTCTCCAACTGGTATGATTTTGAGTTTCCATGAACTTCCAGATTATTGTCTTGTCTGAACGTCTATAGTTAATGTTGATTAATATTTATTGCAGGGGTGATGATTGGACTTGATCTAGCATATAATTTGCACTCTGCTTTTGGCAACTGGTTCCCTGGGTCGAAGCCCCTGCTCCAACAAGCAATGAACAAAATCATGAAGGTAATAATCACATTGATTGTAACAAATCTACTTCCTCTGATCCATATTAGTCGCCACTAATATATATGTATCTAGACATATTTTAGTTCTAGGTACATCTATACTAGTGGCAAGTAATATGAATCGGAGGGAGTAGCTCTAGTTGGTATATCGTTATTGTAGATATATCCAGTTTAACTAACGCTATGGAATTTTGTCGAGTTTAAATTGTGCTCTTGATTTTTTTGACAGTCAAATCCTGCCCTGTACGTGCTGAGGGAGAGAATAAGGAAGGGTCTTCAGTTGTATTCGTCTGAACCCACTGAGCCATATCTGTCCTCACAGAATTATGGAGAGATATTTAGCAATCAAATCATATGGTTTGTGGATGACACAAATGTCTACCGAGTTACCATTCATAAAACATTCGAGGGTAACCTGACCACCAAACCAATCAATGGTGCTATCTTTATTTTCAATCCAAGAACTGGTCAACTATTTCTTAAGGTTTGTTCCTTTCTTGTCTCTTTTATCTCTAGTTTTCTTGTAACTATAGCATCACTGCAGTATCACAAATGGAAAGACTTCAATGAACATGCATATAAATCTGTAGGTCATCCACACTAGTGTATGGGCGGGACAAAAGCGTCTTGGACAGCTGGCCAAGTGGAAAACAGCCGAGGAGGTTGCCGCATTAGTTCGTTCTCTTCCTGTAGAAGAACAGCCAAAGCAAATTATTGTGACACGGAAGGGTATGTTGGATCCATTGGAAGTCCATCTTCTTGACTTTCCTAACATAGTTATCAAGGGCAGTGAGTTGCAGCTGCCATTCCAAGCTTGCTTGAAGATTGAGAAGTTTGGTGATCTTATTCTCAAGGCTACAGAACCCCAGATGGTTCTTTATAACATATATGATGATTGGTTGAAAAGTATCTCATCCTACACTGCATTCTCTCGTCTTGTGCTTATATTACGAGCACTACATGTCAACAATGAGAAGGCTAAGATGCTGCTGAAGCCAGACAAGACAATTGTTACGGAAGCACATCATATCTGGCCAACTTTGACTGATGAACAGTGGCTGAAGGTTGAATGTGCGCTCAGGGATCTCATTCTTTCTGATTATGCAAAGAAAAACAACGTTAATACTTCTGCGCTTACACAATCTGAGATTCGTGACATAATACTTGGTGCTGAAATAGCTCCACCGTCACAGCAGAGACAACAAATAGCTGAGATTGAGAAACAGGTAAGACTTTTATAATACAGTACTAGCATTTGTGTTTTCTCTGCATAGCTAATCTTGTCACATCTTCTCACTTGCATTTAATTCGATTTGCAGTCCCGAGAGACAACACAGTTAACTGCAGTTACAACAAGGACAACTAATGTGCATGGAGACGAGCTCATCATCACGACAACTAGTCCGTATGAGCAAGCAGCATTTGCATCAAAGACAGATTGGCGTGTCAGGGCCATCTCCGCTACAAACTTGTATCTCCGTGTCAACCACATCTATGTTAACTCAGATGATATAAAGGTCATCACCACAATTCCTTTTACTCTTTACCAAATAAGAACTGCTGAATGGTTACTGACTGCATGTATTCTGTACAGGAGACTGGCTATACTTACATCATGCCAAAGAACATATTGAAGAAGTTCATATGCATAGCAGATCTACGGACACAGGTTGCGGGTTTCCTGTATGGGCTGAGTCCACAGGATAATCCCCAAGTCAAGGAGATCAGATGCATATCCATTCCCCCGCAGCATGGAACTCACCAGATGGTGACTCTGCCAGCGAATCTTCCGGAGCATGAGTTCCTTGCTGACTTGGAGCCATTGGGATGGATGCATACCCAGCCGAATGAAGCTCCTCAGCTATCACCTCAGGTTTGTCTCCTACCATTTCTGCCTTGTAATCCAACCACGTGATCCTTATCCAGAACAAAGTAGCTAAATATCAGCTTCTTTCCATCAGCTAATTGTCTCTCCTGTGACATTTGATTTCTTAATTAATGAGATGGCACTAGTCAGGTAAAGCACGCATATCTAATTTTAGACATAAAATGCTTTGTTATACAAAGTACAATACACCTTTTCAACTCGTACTGCACGGTACATATAAATATATTACTGTTGGTTGTTTTACCTCTTGCACCTTTTATAATAGTGTGGCCTGTGGTCAGTTTCAGTGCTGAACTGCTGAATTGTGGTTCTGTTTTTTATACGTTATGTGGCAGAGAGCCTTTTTTGCCTACGACCCAGTCTCTACTTAATTGTGCCCTGTTCTTTCTCGTGCATTCTAGCTTTTTTGCGTGTTATCCAGAAGGAGAGCAGAAATAGCAACTACTCCCTCCGTACCGTTTTAATCGACGCGGAGCGGTGCATACCAATGTACGTTTCACGTGATGGCGTGCGTCGATTAAATAAGAACTGAGGTAGTAGTTGCTCATCAGTAGGTTGAGTGGTTCTAGAGATTTGGGTAGTTTAGATGAGCATATACGTCCTTGTATTTTAATAGGTGCAGTAGCGTCAGTAGGTTGGTTGGCTTTGCATATGTGTTAAGAGGGTACCTTTTTTGTTTACTTGGCTTGGAGCGATTGCATCACCTGATTTGTGTTCTTGTTTTGAAAAGATATACAAAAGTTTTGAAACAGAATCACCTTAGCTGCTATATGGCCTGCGGTTGAACAGACCACGTTGCAAAGAACTGGCTGTCCAGATTAGAGCCGCCGTGGCAATGGGCTGCTCAAAATCCAGTCTCTTAAGTACTGAACTGTGCATTCTGCTTTGTCCTTCAGGATTTGACATCACATGCAAAGATTTTGGAGAACAACAAGCAGTGGGATGGTGAGAAGTGCATCATTTTGACGTGCAGCTTCACCCCAGGATCGTGCTCTTTGACCGCATACAAATTGACACCAAGCGGTTATGAGTGGGGCCGTAGCAACAAGGACAACGGGAGCAACCCACATGGTTATCTCCCAACTCACTATGAGAAGGTCCAGATGCTTCTCAGCGACCGCTTCCTTGGATTCTACATGGTAAGGACTCGTCTTAGCAATTGTTCCCCAGAACCTTTGGAATATTATTCACTAAACTTAATGTCTCCACCACCAGGTTCCGGACAATGCTCCCTGGAACTACAACTTCATGGGAGTGAAGCACGACCCAATGATGAAGTACAACATGAAGCTGGGGACGCCCCGAGATTTCTATCACGAGGACCACAGGCCAACGCACTTCCTGGAGTTCAGCAACATCGATGAGGGTGAGGCGGCTGAGGGGGACAGGGAGGACACCTTCTCGTAAGACACCCTACTGTAGCACGCCCTCCGCCCTGTCTTTCGCACATCGGAGACCTGCAGTGACCTCTTGACAGTTTTGAATAGAGAGATCTGTAACTCTGACCTGCAATGAACAATTCAGTTTTGAATAGAATTGTATACTTTCTGCTGTAAGTCTGCTCTTTAAGCGGCGATGCTGTACATACAAGTGCATGTATCATGATTTTTTTTTTTTTTTTGAGATTAGTGCATGCATCATGATAACATGATTTTTTTTGCTTTTCAGCTATGCAAACTGTAGTTTATATAATCTCGTTATGTTTATTATGTCATATCTAATATCACTTGCAGTTATGTTACTGGTTGTATGGGACTGCTATGTCCAAATCAGCCAAACTGATTTTGTTTAGCTTGTCTAGTTTTCTCCACGTTGTTGAGCAGGATTGCAGCCGTTTGAACAAATTCCGTGTAGCCCTCCATAAATTTCTACTCTATATAAGTGCAGTTTCCTCCCTTAAGACTACTGTTGGTAAGCATGAATATCTTTTCCACAATCTTCCAAACACCGTTGGCAAAGATGATTATCCTGGGGGGTACACTCGGGAGTTTATTTCACACAAAGAACAGACAGGCGTGAAAGTGGTAAGATATATCTAACCATAAGAACTCGCCATTCGTTTCCTCTTTTTCCAACTTATTAAACGAGGTACGTGCACAGAAATTCCGTTTATGGTTTGGCAAATATGCATGCTGGTCTGCTAGACTGATAACTAGATTTAGGATTTATTCTCCTTCTCATCTCGACGTATTGAGAACCTGTATTTTATGTTTAATCTGGACGCCACTCTTTTGGAGGCAGTTTTTTCTTGATGCCTTCAGAATAGGTGGAAGGCTGAAGCTTGCCGACCATTACCCTGATTCAAATTGCTATACCAAAGTTATCATGGTAGCAGGTGATCGTAGGGTAGGCCATATTAAAAACGGATGTGAGTGCCCGACGAAATGCCAGGGCTCTGAATCTCCATGCTCCTGGAGTGAATCCCCGGGCAACGCAACCTTTCAGCGTACGAGCAAGCTTGTATGTGTACGTGTTTGCGTAACTACACAAGCTGATCCTGCAACATGTTCATCGAGCAACACTGGTAGAAATGGGCGCACATTACAGTCAAACAACACAGTACTTGGTTATATCAAGCAAAACCTATGAATATATACTGACGGGGACCGGACACTATTTCTGCTTTGTTCTTCCACTCTTCTCTCGGACTAGGCGCTAGAAGAAATAAATAAATGCAATCTCAGATGCAACAGCAGGGGACAGAAGGGTTTTGCTTGCGTCATATGAAATCCTGGTCCTGGTCATCGCCCCGCCGAGAAGAATTGTCTCCGTCGAGCATTCTCTTGGTCATGTTGGCCCTCTGCACGAGCCGGACCAACGCCTCCACCACCTCCGACATCGGTGGCCTGAATTCTGGTTCAGGCTGCAACACATTTTCGAGGCTCAGGCGTTATTTATATACACACATATGTCTGATTTTGTACAAATAATCTGCGCGAGGTAGGGGGTGAAGTCGTACCTGGACACACAAGGCGAGCACGTCGGCGAACCGGGACAGGGACTTGGCAGGGTACAGACCCTTGAGCGCAGGGTCGACCATGCTGTCCAGTGCATCGATGTCGTGCAGCTGGGGAGTCGCCCACCGCACCAGTGACTGCTCTGACCTAGGCTTAGAGCTGCAATGCAAAGAGTCATTTATGATTACATCTAGGATCATAAATTTACAAGTATGCACAAACCGAAAACTGGTGACAGCTGATAAGGGAATACCTGTCAAATGGTCTGCGTCCGGTCAAAAGCTCTAGCATGACCACCCCAAAGCTGTAGACATCACTCTTGAGAGTATACTGGCCAGTCATGTCCACCTCCGGGGCAGTGCACCCAGCACTCTGTTCTGCTCCCTGTAGAGGTTTATATGGTGGTGGCTATTAGACGGCCATCATGAACCATAATGTGTTAAGTTTGAGTTGCAAAGCTTATGCATATGCAAATAATCAATATAGGGAGAAAATATGTGTTGTTCGGTTGTTTTGTCAATGTAGACAGGTGTATATCGCCAACAACTTCTATAGGACACTAAACCGATGTATTTATTAATTTGGCATGTCAAGACCAACCTAATTACTGAGTTTTGAAGGCATGTAACTATACAAGCAATCCTCTTAAAATAACTACCGTAGTATTATAATTTTGTTGCGACAATAGTTCAGTAGCATATTGAGCAGACCTGGAACTCAGCATCAGGAATAAAGCTTGCAAGTGCAGCATCTGAGAGGTGCGGATTGAATTCTGAGTCGAGCAGAATGTTGGATGACTTGAAATTCTTGTGGATGATGGACGGAGAACATACTTCATGAAGATACCTGCAAATTATTTTTTCAGTGGAACAAGATAAGGCATCTTCAAATGTTATTTCAAAGGCACACAGAATGTTACAATAAATCATGTCATGAACAAACAATTATTGATGTATTTTGTTTCGAATCATTCAGTGAATACTACATATAAATTTATAACTAACATTCTACACTAAACATAAAGAAAGGGCATGCATCGAAAAGTCCACACATAACATGCAAAGAATGCCTACAGCTCAGAGATATTCCGATATGCGAACAAAAACATGTTCATTACTTAATTGATTGTCATTAACCAAAAGATTATAAACTGAAATTTCAAAGCTAGCAGTAGTTACTTACTCCAATGCACGGGCAGAGCCTAGTGCAATCTTAATACGAGAGTTCCAGCTAAGTGGCTTGCTGTATTCGTCTGAAAGATGGAGTAGATCATGAAGTGATCCATTCCTGTGGAAATCATACACGAGCAAGTGTTGTCCATGTTCCATGCAATAGCCCACAAGCTCGTTGAGATTGGGATGGTGCAACTTTGAAATGTTTGAGACCAGTTCAACAAAGTCATCAGAAGATTGGAATGGTATCACAGTACAATCTAGTTTCTTCACAGCTAAAACCTGAATGGAGTAAACAAGAATGATAAGCATCATATGTTTAAGTAGCACAAATTCTGTTTCTTCATGACAAATAAGTAACATGAAAATGGAAGCTATCATTAAGCGCCAAAAAGCATCCAATATATGAGGGATACTTATAAGCTCCTTCATTATCCTCCATCACTTTCCGTCTTAGACTGTAAATGTTATAGTAAGGACCTATTGCAGACGACAACTACTTGAAACTGCGAACCGCAATCAATTAATAGCCACAGTTTCAATGACCTAATAGATAGTACAGAGAACATTCATGTTCTTTCAGAAATATATAGGAATAGGGACAAGATAATGTAGCATACCTTTCCATCATCGAACTGTGACCTGTAGACACGTCCAAAAGTACCCTCTCCAACAAGATTATCCATGCTGAAGCTATCTGTTGCTATTTGTAGATCCGCAACTGAATAAACAATTGCCTTTATATGTTTTGCATTGCTTTTCTTTGGAACACGCTTGTTTGAAAAGTCATCATCCTCAAATGAATTGTTGCGTTCAATCTTGGTGGGTGGCTTCAGAGCAACTGAAGCAGGGGAAGCCAAAGATTCCACATCTATTGTGGTAGACTCTTCAAAAGGCTTCATGTCTGCAACATTTGTAGAAGCAAATATCCACATGATTAGCTAAATAGAAAAAAAAAATCTCTCCAGTATGATAAACGTCAAACTAACTGACCTTTAACTTCGTTTGAAGGAAACGAAGTGAATGGCTGGTGCTGTTCAAAGTGTTCTGCCATTTTAGGTTTGTGTTTTCTTCTTCTTATCACAAAAAATGCAACAATTGCTCCAACAACCAGCAACGATATGATAATGCCTGCTACACCTCCACCACCTATTCCAGACTTTCCACCAGAACTTGATGAACTATCGCTGTTTTGACCTGGGCTCTTCCGACGGTTTGAAGGTGGAGCTGTAAATGGCGGCGGCGGTGGTGCTGGTCCCGTAGTCCAAGAATTACCATCAGTCCTACACACATGCAAAATGCTAGTTTAGGATATAGCTCTCTAACAATTGCATGCTAGGAAATCAAGAGACTTACTGTAGACTGTTTATCTTCTTTAGCTGACTAGGAATCCAACCAGTGAAACGATTATTTGCAATATTCCTACAGGTAAACAAGATATGACATGACAATGTATATATGCATATAAATTAATAAAGCATCAATGAATGACATGTTGTTTACTTACAGATCAGAAAGGGGGAGATTAGCTAGGACATTGATATTACCAGTGAACTGATTGTTCTGCAAATATCTGAGAAGGATAAGACATGGTTAGATACTTAGAATCTTAGATGCATGACACTCTAACAAGACAGGTCTAAGAGATAAAGTGTAAAACCATTTCTTACAAAGTCTTAAGACTTGACAAGGAACTAAGACCTTCTGGTAGGTCATCCGTAAGAGAATTAAAGGAGAGATCCCTGCATCACATTACAGATGAAAGCAGTAAGAGAATCGGCACATCAGGAACATGAAAACCGAAGATAATTCACACAAAAAGTACTCACAATGTTGTCAAGCTACCAAGGTTGGAAAATACATCGGTCATTTTCCCTTGTAACTGGTTATGATTAAGATTTCTGCATACAAAAACCAAAAATTGCTTAACCCTACTAGATGATACAAATTACAAGGAAAAATATTACTTCTGGCTGCAAAGATACTCACAAATACTTAAGATTATTCATCGAGAAAATCGAGTAGGGTAAATTTCCAGTGAACTGGTTTCCTGCGAGATTGCTGCAAAAAAAAATCATTAAACATCCAGAGCACCAGAATATTTGAGAAAAAAAAACCATTTGCGTAAATTCATCAGAGGACTTACAGCCTCTCAAGCTTATTAGTAGGGAGATTGTACTGTATCGCTTGTCCACCACCAAGGTTATTTTGGCTCATGTCACTGCATTAGAATTTTGTTTAAGAGGTTATCAACTGAACTCCCATAGCAAACAAGGCTGATCATAGGACAAGTGTGGCTACTCACATCTCAACCAACGAACCCATGGTATTCATATTGTATCCCAAATTCCCGGACAGCCCCGAGTTTGGCAATTTGCTACATCAACAAACAAAGGAAAATACGCTAAGAGTGAGTAAGAAATGTGCATGGTTAGCAACTACTTTGCTTCTTGAAGCTCACATTGCTGTAACCGATGATCCTGAGCAAGTGATGCCCTGCCATGATTGACCGCAAGGGTCACCGCCAGTCGCTTGCCAGCCTTTTAGCTGCCCCGGAGAATTCAAGCTAGTGAAGAGCGTGTTGAGGGCAGTAACTGCATGTACGAGAGCAACGGATCACTACAACAGTAGACATTGTTGTATCACTAAACAAACTCTGTTTCATTTGCAATTTGAAATAGCAGGATATATATAAGATTATATTCACACAACATGATGTCCGACTAAAAGGTAAAATAGAACACAAACAAGAACAAGAAAGCTGATCTAATAACAACGACCGAACCCATCAGACCCAGAGGGTCAATTTACATGATCCAGCTAAATATAAAAATAAAAGAGAAGGGTCAAATCTAGAAGGTTGGTGCGAGGAAAACGACTGCACTTTTTTTTAGAGGAAATGCTAAACCAAAATCATTTTTCCCAAAAGAGCCTAAATTTCCCTATCCAATGCTTTTCTTTTGCTCAGAATCTCCCCTTTACGCCACAACTATATCATGATTCAAAGAGTAAGAAAAAAATCCCTTGCTCAAATTACTCTTAAAATTCATAAAAAAAAAAGCTACAGGCTTTTGTTAACTTCATCTGGAGAAGAAGGAAAAAACTAGAAGTACCAAAGGAAATCAGCCAGAGCCACTAACTTTCACAGCCCAAAGCCCCAAACTATCAGAAACACGACAAACATAGAAATGAGAACATGTGGACTATGCATAAATTAAACAGCGAAATTCACACATCATCTTGTTCACAGTGTAGAGGGGATCCAAATCCAGCGCATAAAGAGCGGCGAGCAGAAACATGCGGGGAAAGTACGAGAGATTTTGTTACACGAAAGCAGTCAAATCATCTAGTCATTCAAGAGATCAAGACTGAATCTACCAGGTCAGGCTTCCTAGGAGAACCCATCTGGCGGAAGCACTTCAATAAACGGGGGGAAATATGCCCCATTGCAGCTAAATTTCTCGTCTTCTCCCCAACTAAAAGCATCAATCAGAGTTCTACAAAGCAAATAATAGAGGAGTATTTCTTGGTTTTAACTCACCGTCACTGGCGTCAGTGTCTGCGGCGACCAAGATTTGCAGCTGGGGCCAGACGCAGGCAGCCAGGAGCAGCAGCAGCGGCGGCAGCGACGCCGCATCCAGCATTCCGCCGCCTCTCCTCCTCGTCCCCATCCCCAGCAATGCTCTCCCCGTCACCACGCTCTCCCTCCCCAAAAAATGCAGACGAAAAGCGCTTGCTAACCGAGAAAAGCTCCCTTCTTTCTTTTTGGCTCCTCCAAATACGGTAGATTTATCCCCCTGCTTGCTGCTGCTTTTTTTCAATGTTCTTGAATCGAGCAACGGAA
Source organism: Lolium multiflorum (assembly GCA_030979885.1). Lineage (NCBI taxonomy): Eukaryota > Viridiplantae > Streptophyta > Magnoliopsida > Poales > Poaceae > Lolium > Lolium multiflorum. The sequence continues at coordinate 381,449,966 of CM061750.1, read as the reverse complement.
AGCAGCACAGCAGCAGCTGGCACCAGATGGAGACAAGAACCACGGGGTGTGAATGTGTGATGAGGTCAATCGTGCGGCCGTGCCTTTCAGCTCAGGGGGCTTTGGTGATTTTAACAGACACCGAGGGGTCTTCAGTAAGATCAACAAATATAGAATGAAATCGTTTCCTTTTTTATTCAGCGAACTTTGTAGATATTTTAGAAGACTTTTGTTTGAAAGTACAAATCACATTCCAAACTGAATCATGAAAACCGACATCGCATATGATGGTATAGCTTGGGATATCGCTTTCAGAAGCACTTCCTTTCCTCCCGAAGATAAAATCTTTTCCTTCCACCCGTTTATTCTTTTGCACACACGGTCTACCAAGAATTGAAAAGAGTCTGTACATTCCAAACTGAATCATCTGTTACTCATTACATGATTTTTTATTATTTTGTATGTGGGCCGAAATTTGCATTAAATTTCATTTGTTAATGTACTGAAGTTTATATTAAATGGAAAATATGCACAAGATTTGCAAATAATCCAAAAAAAATATCTAGTGTTGATTATGTAACCATTAAACAAAACTTGATGCATATAGTTTTTGAAGCTATATATCAACCACGATAGCTCATGCATATAGCTTTTCCACTTTTCGAAAGAATTCTTTATCCCCGACGACCCGAATGCCCCAAATTTGTTTAATGGTTATCAGGGTATGAAATATTACATTTAGTTCAACCTTGATGTGTTCGAAAAGTTCTAAAGATGAGGGTATGTTTGGTTTGCAGGATTTCCAAACATATGAACGGAAGAAAAAACATATCTTAGAGTCAAGAAATTGAAATCACAAATAATGTGTATTGCACGTTGTTTGGTTGCCCGAAAAAATATAGTACTTCCTAATATCTGAATTAATTGTCAACAACTAATTTGGATAAAAAGTAGTAATATATTTTTTCCCAATATAATTGTCGTATATGTCTTAGCTGTTAGTGCGCCATCAACGCGTTATGGGGTATGCCGCACCTGCTCCCCAGGGAGAGGTTACACACGAACGATCCCGAGCGGGTGATCCTAATAGCAACTAAAACAAACACAAATTTAAAATTTGGCGATTTTTATTAGAATTTATATAAAGTTTGACAAATTTAAACTAAAAAGAGTAAATTCTAATCTAATGACGACGGTCAAACGCGCTAAAGTCCAGGGTGTCGGCCCAGTCACCACCATCGCCTTCGGAGGAAGAACCAAAGTTGAATTCTCTGCTCTCTTCAGTGTCCTCCATTTTTATGGTGTCGGTGAAGGGGCGTCGAGGTCGACGACGTTGTAGCTGTCAAACGCCGACCACCACACCGCCTGTTGTTGTCGGCGCATCCTCGTCGATCGACCGGTGCACTAGCAGATGCTACCCGACGCGTCCTCTGGGTCGTCAGCGCCGCGGTTTGCCGCCTGCATCTCTAGCTCCCCTCCCACCATTTCTTCTCTGGTTGCGGCGGCGGCGACGGGGGAACCAGCGGGACGAGTAGTGCCCGAGGTGTAGGCGATAGAATTTCCGTGCGCAGTCGTTGAAAACATGACCGCCGCTTTCTCTCAGTGCCAGGGCGGTTCCACATCAAGAATCCGACGTGGTGTGAGGCGCCGGCGCACCCGTTTCGTGCCCGGCGAGTAGGGAGCGACAAGGACGTGCCGATGATTGTATTGAGCTCCAAAACTGACCAACTATTTTTGAGACGCGCTGGTGTGACCCGAAAAACGCTGGATCTCCAAATAACTAGTAGGGTTTATGGGGTCTTTCCTCTAGGGTTGAAAATGAAAGGGAAACTTTCCTTCTGTTTTCGAAGAAGGAAATGGAGGGCCAAATACGGAAAAGGAAGCGGCATTTGGAGGAAAAGAAACGAAAACGGCAAAATCATAAACGGAAACGGAAAAGAAAACGAGGGAGCCCTTTCCGACGGAAAGGAAAATGGCAGAGAAAATTCCGGAAAAATAAATACGGAAAATTTCTGAAAATATAACCTAGAGAGGCCCGTGCATTTAGTATGCCCACATTTACACATGAAACTGAGCTTGACCATGTATCAAGTCCACTAATTACTCTAACCCTAATCACTTTGTATAATTGCCGTTAAACTATGTGTGTTACTTTATATTGAATTGCCGCTTGTCGAAGTTAAGTGATATATCTTGTCTTATTATTATTTTTATTTATGTGTATCTTTCAGTCTACAAATCAAGGTATTATGCCGCATTGTGCTTGGCAAATATCCGTTTTCATAACGTATCCGTTCTGTATTCATATCCAATGATTTTCGTTTTCATATTCATTTCCAGGGTTTCCGATTTCATTTTCGATTCCGACAAGATAGAGGAAAACAAAAACGATAAAGCATGTTTCCGTCCGTTTTCGTTTCGTTTTCAACCCTAGTTTCCTCGGAAGTGGATATGCTCTTAAACAAGCTTCAGATCACAAGGAATTGAATGTTCCAAAATTGCTATGATTTTTTTTCGAACCAAACATTACATGAGAGACCACTTCGGGTGTACTCCCGTAAAAGCAGGGATGCACCAGATAGTCCTTTGCCACACGTATTGATTTCGGTGACACAGATCCAAGTGTTCGAGTAGCGGTCGTCACAGCACCGACCGAAGCGAGCAGGGAGCGGTGCGAGTTTGCATGTGATTCACACATGGCTACAATACCGTGTGTATCATGGTATGGGAACAAAGCTGGATCCAGATTGAAATTTTTATTTGTTTTCTCGGAGAACTAGGAGGGTCAAACCAAAACTCTGTGCTGCCCAGCATCGCACGTCAAAAAACAGATCCCTCTGTCTCCTTTTTCAGGAAAACGTATTTGTCAGCTGTTGGTCACAGGTCGAAGGCAATTACAAGAAGCAAGACCAATTCGCTCGGCCCTCCGCGTCGCTCCCCGCGGGCGACGGGAGGGCGACCAACCCTAGCGCCCGAGCTCTTCTCCGCCCCTCCCAGCCGCCGCCGTCGGCGCAGGCCGCCGGGCAAAGCCCGCGCGGTGCCGGCGGCGGCGGAGCTTCCTTCCCCGCGCGCGTGTAGGGGAGACGCGGGGTCTCCTCAGCAGGTGGCGGTGCTCCCAGGTCGGTGGGCTTCGCGGCGGCGTCTCCTTCCAGGCGGCGCGACGGCGGGTGGTGACAACGCGGTGGCGTGGCCCCTTGGTCGCGGGACGGCGCAGCGGTTCGGGGCAGATCTCGCCGGGCCCAGATCTGGGCCCTTCGGGCCCCATCTGGGTCCGGGCGGGCCGGCTCCTGCGGTGGTCTTCTCGGCGGACGGAGGTGCCTGGAGTTGCGGCGAGGTCGCGGCGCGTACGCTGCGCGTGTTGACGGAACTTCACGAGCCCGCTCGGGCTCGCCGGCCAGTGGGCCTGGTCTGTTCTGTCGACGCGTCCGGCCGGCGTCTGCAGGTTGGTGGTGGAGGTGGGCCCCTCCGACGTGGCTGCTGACGTGCTGCCTCCCGCTTCCGGTTGGCCTTCCTGTCCGTGCGGACCTCGCTTCGTTGGCCACGGTGAGACGGCGGTGGTGCCTGCAAGGCCGTGGTGGCGCGTGGTGGTGGGCGGTGAGTGCGGTGGAGCGCGATGGAGCATCCTAGGCGGGGTTGCGAGGGTCGGGAGAAATCCCTGTCGGCTTTGCCGACACCGACGCGGTGACGCCTCCGGGTGCCACCCTTCCTTCTTGAAGGGCGTTGTTCCCATGTCCTTGCGCGGGAAACCCTAGGACCAATCCGCAGCGGCGTCGTCGTCGAATCCCTTCTTGAAGGCTGCTTGGTACGCGGGGCTCCAAAGTGCTAGGTGTGTGGTGGAATTCTCTGGTGGGCGCAGCGGTTGCGAGACCCTCCCGTTTTCGTCGATCCGACCCTTTCGGCATTAGTTTCTCTTCTCTTTCTTTTGTGTTTTCTTTTGGGCATGCTTGTGCTGTTTGCCCCAGCAATGGCTACTATGTTGTATCGGTGTGTGCTATATTAATATAGCGGGGCGAAAGCCTATTTCGAGGAGGAGGAGGTCACAGGTCGAAATTGCGCGTAGCGTACGTGCTCTCCATGCCGTGGTCCTGCCGCCCACACAACAACCTGTAACTTAGCTTAATCGGCTTAATTGATCGCATCAATCACGCAAGAAGAAAAATAGACCTGGATAAGCTCACGCTATCACGCATAATTGAGATTTTTTCCGGGCTTTCCAGACATATCATATCATAATAAAGTGCCCGGCTCAGATGATGGATTTCCAGCGAAGTTTTTTCAAAATAATTGAAATATTATTATTATTGATTTGCTTAAACTATTTCAGGATTTTTATGATGGTAAACTAGATATTCGAAGAATTAGTTACGGTATAATTACTCTCTCGCCTAAACGTCAAGGAGCAGATAAAATTGAAATGTTTCGCCCTATGTGCTTGCTAAATGTGATTTTCAAGATTTTTACCAAACTATCTAATAATAGGGCCATTTTGGTAGCAGCTAAAGTTATTTCCATTGTGCAATCTGCTTTTATTTAAGGTCTCTATATATTTGGCAATGCACTTTTATTACATGAAACTATATTGCATCATGTTTATAGAAAAAAGCTATCGGGGTTTTGTTTAAAATTGATTTCGATAAGACCTATGATAAAATTAATCGGGAGTTTATATTTTCGGTTTCGAGAATGAAAGGGTTTCATTTAGATTTTATTCAATAGACTAGAGATGTGTGGTGCAATGTGGGAAGTATGTGTTATGGTTAACGACAAGCTGGGTCGTTATTTTCAAACTAAAAAGTATTATGGCAATGTGGCCCTTTTTCTCTTTTGCTTCTTAATACCGCGGCTAATGTCTTGCTTGTTCTAGTTCAAAGGGCGCAGGCAATGGTTTATTAAAGGGTTTGAGTAATGTTCCTAGCTTGATGATGTCTTTTTTAAGGTGCGAAAAGGTGTAGTTAGGTGATTTTTTTTTTCGAGGTAGGCTCCTTCGCCAAGGAAAGCAAGGTGTTAGAAAGTACCATTTGGGATTGATGGCCGGCGGGATTGATACCCTCATGATGATGCTACCTGGTATGTGCTATGCTTGTAGATGCGTTTGAAGATTATATGTTTAAGGATCGGGTCATAGTTTCTCCTTACTTACTGTGTTTTTGGTTGTTGGTGCTCTGTTAAGGTTGGAGTGTAGGTTTTAGTGAAGCCTGGGGGTTTTACCCAGCTTTGCATGTTTGTTGTAACGGGAGAAAACCTGGAGTCTTCTCAACTTCAGCAATGAAATAGGGGCCATGTGGCCCTTTTTATCTAGAAAAAATATATCATATCATACATAGGACCATCAAACTTTGGGTTAGGAATACAGTTGATGAGAAGAGGCCACGGCAGGAACGACATTACCTGGCATATGCATGCACAGCCCACTGCACGCCAATGATAAGGCCATGTTATGCAATGCAAGCATCGGCTCAGTGGATTAAACTTCTCATACGAGCTTAGCCACAGCTAGGGACAGCAACGTGCGACCGAACACTAACAGCAGTGGATGGAAGGACATACTAATCTACTCCCAGATTCTCCTATCAGTTTTGTTGAGAGACAAGGACGGACCAAAGCTAGCTGCTCCACCAACAGCTTGGCTCCACGTACATCCACATGCGTCAAGCGAAACCTTGGCATCTCAATTCCACAGTAGCACATGCACTATGAGCCCACTAGTGACCAACAACACAATGTCCGTAGTACCTCTAGATTGTGTAGGAGCACGAAAGGGGATGGTTATCTGTCTGATGGAGGCGATCTTTCACGAGCGCCGTGCAAGCAACTCCTGATAACGATGGACAAAACTTCTCCGGCCGAGACTTTTCCGAGAGTTACTCTGCAACTAACAGCGCGAATTGCGATGGACCTCACCGCTTTGTGCTACGTAGCGTCCTCTGTGTGGTTTAAGTTCGCAACAACTCTGTAGGCTGTTTAGACGGAGGATAACAGACTTTCAGTTGCTGCGTTGAATTCGTTGATTGATCGACTCATGCTGTTACGGTTTGTCGCTAGCTAATGTCTGATTGTTGCTACAGGCTAACTTAGATTTCCTAAGAACAGAACACGGATTAGGGCAGGTGGGCTGTAGTAGGTGGGTGGTGCTGTCGATATCGATACAGGGTTTGTCCGTTCGGCATCAGAGTTCGTAGTTAGAGAAGGAGCACAATTAATAGAACGACTTGCAAGCAAGATGCAAGCTTCAGAGCATCTGTATATATGTAGTCCGGTTGATGAAACATTTGGGTTCAGCCGTTCAGGTAGCATGATTTTCGAGGCCTCCCAGGTATCCCGGTACAGAACATCTGAATCACCGACTGAATTTTCCTAAACAACAACCGAAACCAAAAGAAAGTGGGGAAGTTTTCTTTTGGGGCATGCAGCGACTAAAACATATCGAAATAGAGCGTGGTTCACTTTTGTTGAGCTGCATGAAACACGGCCCAGTCACATAAGCCCGTGATCCCGCCTCCCGCAAGACAATTGGACTTACCATTCGACGAAGGCCGGCGCTGGCGGCCGCAGAGCTGATACACACCGCTACATGCTCCGCAAATTAATGGTTGCAATACAGTCATGCCTCTCAAACTTTTTGGGCGCGCATGACAGATAAGCAAGTGCTTAGCCGCCCCTCCCGAATGCATTTTCCATCCCACGCGGTTCAATAGCGTGTTTGGCGTCTCGAGGCCGCCCCGTAACGATCAACTCCATGCTGAGTCGCAACGCGCCCAGTGGCGAATCTAGAGCACAAATCTTTTGGGTTCATCTCTATTGATTAAAGCACAATCTTCTACTAAAAATCGTTGGCATGACTAATTCAGTGAAGGATTTGCAAAAAGTATTGGGTTCATTTGCACCCAATTGTTCTATACCAGCTTCGCCACTGGTGCCTCCACTTCCTCTTCCGCTTCCACACCGGCGGAAGAACCTTCGTCGCCATCGCTCGAGCCTGAACTCAACGATGCTGACGTGGAGGAGTTCGACGCCCTAGACACAGAGTTCATGGCTGACGTAGAGCAAGGAGGCGGCGGCCGAGGCAGCGGCATATGCGGCGGCGGAGGAGGAAGAGAATGAGGGGTCGAGGACGAAGACTACCTGGAGGACTGGAGCGACAGACTGGACCCGGAGGAGAAGTTAGTGGAACAGAAGGCCATCGTCGAGACCTATGAGTCACCGTAGAAGCTCCAGGATGACTCCCACGCCCAAGAGAAGGAGTTCGAGGCCATATGGCAGCGCAACGTCAAAATCTTAGTCGAACGGGTCCATATTAAGGAGGGGCTCGGCTCTTGATGGCAGCCGAGCGATAGAGGCTCCTCGAGGAGGTGCAGGAATGTCGGGAACAGGATTCTACGATTCAGAGGGAGCAGCAGGCGCAAAAGCTTGACAGGAGGAAGGGAACAACGACAAAGATATCCGTCGAGCACCCCGGAAGGCGGAAAATAGGCTAGGTTTTAGATCGATCGAACCTAGCTGTTTTCATTGAACTTTGTAACATATACTGAAATTTGAATAAAAAATTTAATTTTCGTCGTATTTTATTGTTCATATGCCATGTTTAGGGGAAGCGACTGGAAAACGAACGCGCCCAAAGGCAGCGCCAAGCTAGCAGCGTCCCCAACAATCGATATGTTGCTTCTTTTGGACACCATTTTGGAGATGCGACTGAAAATGCTCTAACACTGACCCGCTGATGCTCCTCCCAGTTGCTAGACCACTAGATCCAGCCGCCACACCGACGAGTATATGTGCGCACCACACCGGCGAGTATATGTGCGCACCGCTCCCTCACCATGCTCCCGTTGCATGGTCGGGATCTATATCGAGAAGGGGTAGGTCGAAAGGAGACTGGGTTTGATTCATGTGTTGTGTTCTTTCTACCGGATGTGTTGGCTTTGGCCGCATTTGTTAGCGTTCGAAAAAACGTAGAGTCCCAGGAGGAAATGTATTGGAGTCGTATTGCCGAGTTATTGCTTAGTAAAACATGAACCTGAAATCGCTATGGACCCTCTTATCATTAAGTTGGACCATTTAGAAAAAGCGTGACACAATAATGTTTAACAACAACAAAGTCCCGCTGCCAACTATTCCTCTAGAGATCATCAAAGGCGTGACAAAGCTTTGGGTAACCATGGCTACAAAGCAATTGAATTTTGTAGTGACGAGAGAGTGGTCCCTTTGGCCATTTGTTTCCTTTCTTTGTTTAGCTCTTGTCAAGACTATTCTCTTTCATTGATGCATGGAGATAAATCTTTTGCCCCCTTTCAGAAAAAAATGTTTCAAACTGGCAATACAATATGATATTTCGAAGCGCAAATGGGTGGCAGTGATTCAGATCTCGCTTGGCATAATGTTCACCAAATTTAGGTCGATATTTTATTTTATTGCAATTATTTATCATTGCATGATTACACCCCCAAGATTATGGGGGCTAATGCATTTTCCATTCACCTCTCATCATAGGTAAGAGCATGTCAGGTTTAATCCCAATGACAACAACAAAAGTTTTTCCCCGAGACATAGCAAGAGGCCTTTTCGGGGTCATAATTGTTGCTTCCACAAAGCCTTCGACATTCTCCGTCCGAGCAGTGTTGCACATAGAAACACTTTTGATCTTGAATATTAGTTGTATACAACGAATGATAGGTGCCAGGAAGAGAAGATAGTTAGTTCTTATATTATATGTTTTCTTTGCCTACAATGTTTTTAATAGGTACCATGAAGAGAAGATTTTTGGGAGGTCATTGATTGCTGACGTCATACTAACTGATACGTGTTAGACACTATTAATTGACTGGTAACACCGTTAACTGGGTGTCCGTGGTAGATGACAGGTTCACACAAGGCATGCTAAAAATTAAGCAGGCCTGCCTAACAAATAAATCCATTCAACATAGCAAAAGAGGCAATGCGAAATAAAAGGCAGAATATGTCAAAACAGAACAGTCCGTAAAGACTAATTTTTCTGGGACTTAACTTGCTCAGATGAAAAAGCTCAAAACTAATGAAAGTTGCGTACATATCTGAGGAACACGCACGTAAATTGGCAGATTTTTCTGAGTTACCTACAGAGATCCCTACCCAAATTCGTGACAGATAGAAATCTGTTTCGCAGAAATCCAAATCTAGTATCAACCTTCTATTAGAGACTTCACTTGGCACAACAATGTAATAAAAATAAAGATAAGGAGAGGTTGCTACAGTAGTAACAACTTCCAAGACACAACAAAATAGTAGCAAAATAAAACATGTGTTATCTCCCAAGAAGTTCTTTCTTTATAGCCATTAAGATGGGCTCAACAATTTTAATGATGCTCGCGCAAGAAATAAGAGTTGAAGCAAAAGAGAGCATCAAGAAGTAAATTCAAAACACATTTAAGTCTAACCCAGTTCCTATGAAAAGGAATCTTGTAAAGAAACAAGTACTGAAAGCACATAGCAACAAGCATAGAAAGGCAATACAAGCGCAACTTCAATATTCTCAACATAAAGAGGGGAAACTTAATATTATTAAGATGCATATAACCACGTTTCCCTCTCTCATAATAACTTTCAGTGGCATCATGAACAAACTCAACAATATAAGTATCACATAAAGCATTCTTATTCACATGCATAAAAGTATCATTACTCTCCATATAAGCATAATCAATTTTATTAGTAATAGTGGGAGCAAATTCAACAAAGTAGCTATCATTATTATTCTCATCAAGTGTAGGAGGCATAGTATAATCATAATAAAATTTACTATCCATAGTAGGCGGCACCAAAAGACCATTATCATTATAATCATCATAAATAGAAGGCAAAGTATCATCAAAGAAATTTTTCTCCTCAATGCTTGGGGGACTAAAGATATCATGCTCATCAAAACCAGCTTCCCCAAGCTTAGAATTTTCCATAGCATTAGCAAAATGGTGTTCGAAGCGTTCATACTAATATCATTGCTACTAGCATGCAAATAAGGTTCCATAGGTTTTTTAATTTTCACATCAAACCATCCATGTCTTAACTCAGGAAATAGATTAAAAAGCTCACAGTTGTTTTCCATTATGCCTTACTAGTGTAAAACAAGAAACAAAAAGATGCAATTGCAGGATCTAAAGGAAATAGCTTCGAGCACTCACACACCGGCAACAGTGCTAGGAAATAGCATAGTAGTCGGAGGATGTGAATACCTTTTACCTTACCTCCCCGACAACGGGAGAAAATAGCTTGATGTCTACGCACGCTTCTATTCCCAGTGTTGGGCCTCCAAGAGCGAGGTTTGTAGAACAGCAGCAAGTTTCCCTTAAGTGAATCACCCAAGGTTTATCGAACTCGGGAGGAAGAGGTCAAAGATATCCCTCTCAAGCAACCCTGCAATCACGATACAAGAAGTCTCTTGTGTCCCCAACACACCTAATACACTTGTCAGATGTATATGTGCACTAGTTCGGAAGAGATAGTGAAATACAAGTAGTATGGATGTATATGAGTGGTAATAGCAATCTGAATAAAATATGGCAGCGAGTAAACATGCAAGAACAGTAAATAAACGGAGATTCGATGTTTGGAAACAAGGCCTAGGGATCATACTTTCACTAGTGGACACTCTCAACATTGATCACATAATAAAACTACTCTACACTCTCTTGTTGGATGACAAACACCATTAATTGTGTATGGCTACAAGAGCACCTCAATGCCGGAGTTAACAAGCTCCACAACATTCGATGTTCATATTTAAATAACCTTAGAGTGCATGATAGACCAACGCAATTATACCGAGTACTAACATAGCATGCACACTGTCAACATCAGCTATGAAAGGGGGAATAGATCACATCAATACTATCATAGTAATAGTTAACTTCATAATCTACAAGCGATCACAATCATAACCTATACCAAGTACTTCATGATGCACACACTGTCAACATTACATCATGGAGGAGGAATAGACTACTTTAATAACATCACCAGAGTAACACATAGATGATATTCAACTAGATCACAAAGAGAGAGATGAACCACATAGCTACGGTAGAGCCCTCAGCCCCCGGGAGAATTACTCCCTCCTCATCATAGGAGACAGCGGCGATGAAGATGGCGGTGATGTCGATGGAGATGCCTTCCGGGGCATTCCCGTCCGGCGGCGTGCGGAACAGAGACTGTCCCCGAATCTTGGCTTCGCGATGACGGCGGCTCTGGAACTTTTCTCGTATCATGGCTTATTGATGTCGAAGTTTTAGGTCACGACGACTTATATAGGCGAAGAAACGGAGTCGGAAGGGGTCTGGGGGTCCCACACAACAGGGGGGCGCGCCCCCCCTCTGGCCGCGCCGCCACCATGTGTGGAGGCCCCCTCCGGTGCCTCTCGGTTTGGAAGCTTCGTGGAAATATAAGATCGTGGGTCTTGATTTCGTCCAATTCCGAGAATATTTCCTTACTAGGATTTCTGAAACCAAAAACAGCAGAAAACAGAACTGGCACTTCGGCATCTCGTTAATAGGTTAGTTCCGGAAAATGCATCAAAACGATATAAAGTATGAATAAAACATGTAGGTATTGTCATAAAACTAGCATGGAACATAAGAAATTATAGATACGTTGGAGACGTATCAAGGATTTCTGCAAGAGGAGTCTCTCATCTCCAATCTCTTTACTTTGTTATAGTTTTGCTTAGTTTATTTTACTTTGTCTTATTTGCTATATTATATAAAAAACACACAAAAAAATTAATTTTTTTATAGTTGTTATTTTGTTTCTTCTTCATTATGTTGTTCCCTAAGTACGTTTCGAAAGACCTATCAATAGGTAGTGGTTCTATAATTGGGAGAGATAACATTGAAGAATGCTTTAATCATGTTAGTAAGCATAAATATATTGAGGGTAATCCCTTGTAGAACTTGCTCCTAATTATGAAACTGCTGCAGCTTATTTAGTTCAAATGTTGGATGCTAGATTTGTTAATCTTAACCCCATAGTGCAGCAAATGTTTCTTAAACTTCATGAAGTTGAGGATGATGAAAAGAGAGATTTTATCCTAGAAACTTTATTTAAAAAAATTAAAGATGTTGTTATAGAAGCTAGGAAAGTTTTTGATCGGTTTAAGAAGCTAGGCTCATGTGTAGAAATTATCTTAACGAATGTTGAGCATCTTGGATAGATGCCATCTGCAAGATAGTAGCCCTTGTCATACTAGTGGCCATTGATCTCATACTGACCGGAGGAGAATTGCCTTCAACAAGCTTTTGAAACACATTCGAGCACTGCAACACATTGATGTCATTGTGCGATCCTGCCATGCCGAAGAAAGCATGCCAAATCCACAAGTCTTGATCTGCCACTGCCTCAAGCACCACACTGCATGCTCCATTGTGTCCCTTTCTACATGCATTGATGTGCAAATGGACAGTTCTTCCATGCCCATTTCATACAGTCATTATGGACAGTTCTTTCGGGCCGTGTCTTCCTCATTTGGTGTACGCAGATAGTTGTTTCCAAACACCGACACAATTTCCCTGCAGAATCTATACATGCAGTCAATAGCCTTGGACTGAACCATGCACAGGAAGTCGTCTTGTGTATCTCCTGCGATTTCATAGCCAAGCATTCGAAGGGCGACCGTGCATTTCTGAATTGTGGAGAAACCAAGCTCACCGACAACGTCTCTCTTTAGTTTGAAGTAGTCCATCTCCATCGAATTCTCGACTATCTTCAGGAAAAGCTTCCTACTCATCATGAAATGACGGCGGAATACGACATCGCCGTGCAATGGATCATCATCGAACTAGTCGGCGTATAACATGCAATAGCCTTCCATCATCTGCCTCGACTTGATTTTGAGGAGCCCCGGCGTGGAACCACCAATGATCGTCTTATCCTCCTCGGCGAACATGGCTAAGAGGGAGACGATGATCGACAGATGTTCCTCATTGCCAACGACGTCCCTCGCAGCAGTCGCGACATCAATTTCCTTGTGCATGAGAGAGGCCATGGCCTCCTCGTCGTCCAAATCCATCGCCTTGGCAAACCGCCAAACACCTCGCGTGCAAGGTGAGCGTGGGGCGGGAGCGGAAGGTGCGGCGGTGGCGGTGGGGCGGTGAACGGTGACGGTGGGATGGGCCAGCGAGGTGGCGAGGGTTGCGACGAAGTATATGGGACGGTGGAGTGGATCCTACCAGAGGCAATGGGCCATCGGTAGCAAGGGGTGGTTGTTGCGGTGACCTGGGGAACGGGAGGCAGTCGCGGGGTAGAAAGGGTGAAAGGGTTTGTGATTTCGTCTCCACTCGCCGATAGGGCTAGCCCGCCGCGTTATTTCGGCCATCCGGTGCCCCCGTTAGCCCTCTGTGGATTGGATTCGGCCTAGGAGCGCCAGATAACTCATTGGACCGTGCTGACGAAAAAACAAATATGGAGACGCAAGGTGAGCACATTTTTTTTTTTGCACCGGCACCCCTATTTGGCTATTGAGGGCCTTTGGAGGCCCCGAGCAGGCGAGTGGGGATGTTCTTAGAGTTCTATAGTCCGATTAAACCGCCAGGAAAGGTCCCCCTTAATCTCCTCTATCTCCCGGTGTTCCTGCTTTTTCAAACGGTGGTCCGTGGCCTCGCCATCGACAGTATCCATGGATGGCAGTGCTCGCAGTATACTGCTCGGGGCGACGTTTACAGCGGGATACGGCGTTCGTGGCCTACCTCCCTAGACGCGGAGAACCCCAGCGACCACGCTGGTGCCCTCGTAGGGCTCCGACGAGCCCTGGAGCCTCGCCCCCGTGTGCCACCTGGCATTCCCTGCGTCTGCTTCGAGCGAAGGTTGAAGACGACTGAGTCGACCCAGCCTCGTAACGGTTTGGCACAGTGGGCCAGGCGGGCAACTTCGCGACCTCCTGGAAGTCCAATGCGCGCCCGCCCGTGTGGCTTGCATGCGGCTACCCAGCCCGTTACCAGATCTGGCCCGTTTACTTTTTTTTTTCTCAGGAACTTTCTGCGAATATCAAACCTTTGAACGGCCATATTCATTGATCTATAACTCGGAAAAAGGTGATTCAAAAGCACAAATTTTTTTACTTTGAAAATATCTATCCGTTGGTACTGGTTTCACATTTTTGTGATACACATTTTTTGTTACGAGCAGTCTGTTACCCCGCAGTTGCTAGTAATACCGAGAACTTACAAATTGACCATTTTTGTAAAAGAGGGCCAACCTCTCCTCATTGCGGCGAGCTATGCATCTGCCGTCCCTTCGTCGGAATGAGGAGGCCAGCACTAGCGACCGCATAGCTAGATGCCGCTTCAACCTCTGTAAATCAATTGTTATTACATAGATGGATTTAGCCGCCCTGTTGACGAGTATTCACCATGCTTTCCTTGTTGCTTTTCCCTGTGGCTTGCGTGTCGCCTAGTCAGAATATAGATTGAGAGAGAAGGGGTAACTCTAAAGGAGAGTGAGTCTCATTCGTGTGTTGTGTGCTTTCTCCTGGATGTGTTGGACGCATTTGTTAGCATTAACATACCCCTGCCCCCTGGCACGAGGCTATTATTCCAGTTGTATTGCCTCGTTATTGCTTAGAAAAAGGAACATATTATGAAATGGCTACAAAATCTGAAATCCTAAAGCGCAAATGAGCAGCGGCAGTGATTCAGACCCCGCCTTACACAATGTCCACCAAATTTGCTCTGTATTTTATTAGAATTATATATTATTGCACGATTACACCTCCAAGATCACGGGCGCCAATACATTCTCCATTCACTACTCATCATAGGTAAAAAGAGCATTTCAGGTCAATCCCAGTGGCAGCAACAAATACTTTCCCCCGAGACATCATCGCAACTAGCTTTTGCGGGGTCATAATCGTTGCTCTTACAAATCGTCCGGCATTCACCGATCGAGCAGCGTTGCACGTAGAAACATTTTCGATCTTGAATACTAGCTGTATACAACAAAAATGATTTGATGTTGAGATGCGTGCGCGGTATGATAAAAGAAGAATACTATACTACAACAAAAATAAGAGATGTGTATGTACGCACCTATGTCCCTCCCCGTCGCATGGCATGATTGGAGAGTGGCAAACACGAGCAGAAGAGGTAGTACTAGGCACACGATACTTGTGATGTTTCTGATAGGCGCCATGAAGAGAAGCTAGCTAGTTCTTGTCTATCTTTTTTACCCTGCAATGTTTCACCACGCAGCTGTATATTTTCCTTTGTACTCTTAGCCATATATATAGAGAGATGCACATAGGCAAATCTTGGACAGTAATCAGTTCTAACCATATAATTCTCTGTCATAGCATCGCCACTTAGTTGACATTAATACCTACTTATATTAAAATTATTGCACACATATCTATTCTCTCTGCCATATCATCAATTATTGGGCATCAATGCCTACTTATATTGAAATTATTGCACGTACGTATATCTATTCTCTCTGCCATATCATCAATTATTGGGCATCAATGCCTACTTATGCTGGTCATAGTGCATAGTATCATATAATAGTATCATGCATGTGATACTTGTCTATGATACTATCTCTATAGTGGGTGATATTTTATAGAGTAGTATCATAATCTTCTAAATTTATTGTTTTGTAGAATCCCAATACAAATTTGTGTACAAGATTTATTTAGCATTAATTTTTCTCGTAACGTGTGCTATGATACAATATCCACATATGTTACTCTAATCTTATCATATAGTGGTACCATCCATATGATACCATATGATACCAGTCTATGATACTACCCCTATAGTGATTAATATCATCTAGTAGTATCATAATCTCAAGATATTTAATTATTTGTAGAATCTCAATGCAATTGTCTGTATAAAATGTATTTGCCATTAAATTTTCTAATTTCACGTGCTATGATACAGTGTCATAATATGATACCACTAGCATATCTCTCCTTATTAATTATAGCACCACATAAGATTTTTGCCAATGTGGCATGCATGATACTCCTATGATACTAGCACTATGGCTAGTCTTAATTAGATGCCACGTCAACATTTTTGTGAGCCCATGATGCATGATACTGCCTAAGATACTAGCACTATGGCCAGCCTTATATATGAAATATTGAATTTATTTGGCTCATTTTTTTCCTGAATACATGTTCTTCGTTAAGAAAGATAATCTTCGATACTCCAAAATGACTATTCAGGAGACTTCTTATGGTCTTTTCCACCTATGCCACAAAAAATATGCTTTCTCCGATACTTAGTGCGTCAACACAGAATGCCAAGATGTATTTTTATAATTAGTATTTCTACATCTATGAGCCAAACCACCTATGCCACAAACAATTTTTTTTAAATTTTTTAAAATACATTTTATGCATTTTTATAATTAGCATTTCTACATCTATGAGGCAAACCACCGCCTTCGCAAATATAGAGCTAATAACCAGTAAAGGTCCCAATACCATGTCTACTTCTAGCTGACGCTGAAACCGTAGTTTGTAGCCCACTTATCAGTGTGGGCGTGGCCGAAATAGCCCACTGTAGTGAAGGGGGCTCTTACACACCTAAGTTGGGTGGTACTTGGCGAAAGAAAGACCATTTCGTCTCATATCTTTGCTCATACCGAAACCCAAAACTCCTAGCGATGGAGATGGTGACATGACAAAGAATGAAGGGCCACTGCATTGTCGGCTACCCTGCGAGAGCATGAACGCGGTAGGGAGAGGACACGAGTCAGATGACTTCGTAAGAGTTCCAACAACGATGGAGTGGAGCAACACGTTTTCTATGTTGAGCAAGCCACTTCGTCTTGGGTTGCTCTGGCAACGATTGGAATGCACCTGCACAAATATGGGTTTAGGGCTAAGAGGTGCCTTGATATCTACGTACATTTGTTGGTTGTCTGATAAAAACTGATGACATGATGGTATTTGATGTCGAACTTGCTAGAAAACGCTAGCTCGTTGGGCCGGAAAGTCCAAATGTAGCCCGAGCTACATGACTTTTCTTTTTTTACGAAACTCGAATTCAACATTTTGAAGTTTTAAAAAATTCTGAAAAAAAAAATCTTGGTGTAGATTATGATGTATTCTACTACTGTGCAAAATCTCAGAATGCAATACATTATATTCGAGGCTACAGAAAAATGATAAATTCTACCAAATTTTGGAGGTTTAAAAATTTGTACTGCTCACTTATTCAGATCCATGAATTTGTGAATTTTGCACAACCCAAAATATCAAGTCTTTCATATTGCTTCTTTTTCACAGTGGTAAAGTACAACATTATCTATCTCCAAAAAATCTGTTCATATTTTTTTTAAAGCTGAACAGTGAGTTTCCTCACTGCATATTTTTATATTTTATTAAAATAAAGAACTGTACAAACAGTGCTAGAGAAAAGCATTGGAACAAAAAAGAAAAAGCTAGAAGAAAAGATCCTACAAAACTGTACAAAATTTTCTACCCAAACCTGTAGTCCCGTATAAGACTTCCTCTTAGCCTTGTGAATAAGGAGATGCAGTTCATCCTTTAATTTGCGCCTGGCTCGGTATAGACTAGGAGTCAATCCTTTGAAGATAAATCATTACGTGTCGTCCAAATCGACCAGCAAATAAGAATGATGATTTCCATGAAGAAAGGCTGCCGAATATGTGCTTTGATACTCTGTATATAGCTCTGGATATCATTTGGTATAGTCACTTGAGAAAAATACCAGGGAGGGCACATGTGTTGGAGATATGCCCAAGAGGCAATAATAAAATTGTTATTATAATATATCTTTGTGTTTATGATAATGTTTGCATACCATGCTATAATTGTATTAACCGAAACATTGATACATGTGTGTTATGTAAACAACAAGGAGTCCCTAGTAAGTCTCTTGTATAACTAGCTTGTTGATTAATAGATGATCATAGTTTCATGATCATGAACATTGGATGTTATTAATAACAAGGTTATGTCATTATATGAATGATGTAATGGACACACCCAATTAAGCGTAGCATATGATCACGTCATTAAGTTCTATTTGCTATAAGCTTTCGATACATAGTTACCTAGTCCTTTCGACCATGAGATCATGTAAATCACTTATGCCGGAAGGGTACTTTGATTACATCAAACGCCATGCGTAAATGGGTGGTTATAAAGGTGGGATTAGGTATTCGGAAAGTATGAGTTGAGGCATATGGATCAACAATGGGATTTGTCCATCCCGATGACGGATAGATATACTCTGGGCCCTCTCGGTGGAATGTCGTCTAATTAGCTTGCAAGCATATGAATGGTTCATAAGAGACCACATACCACGGTACGAGTAAAGAGTACTTGTCAGGAGACGAGGTTGAACAAGGTATAGAGATACCGATAATCAAATCTCGGACAAGTAAAAATATCGCGTGACAAAGGGAATCGGTATCGTATGTAAATGGTTCATTCGATCACTAAGTCATCGTTGAATATGTGGGAGCCATTATAGATCTCCAGATCCCGCTATTGGTTATTGGTCGGAGAGAAGTCTCAACCATGTATGCATAGTTCACGAACCGTAGGGTAACACACTTAAGGTTTGATGTCGTTTAAGTAGATATGGAATATGGAATGGAGTTTGAAGTTTTGTTCGGAGTCTCGGATGGGATCCAGGACATCACGAGGAGGCCCGGAATGGTCCGGAGAATTAGATTCATATATAGGAAGTCACTTTCCAAGTTTGGAAATGATCCGGTGAGTTTATAGAAGGTGGTTTCTAGAATTATCCGGAATAAATCACTATGGAAGGTGGAGTCCCGGTTGGACTCCACCAACCCTAACTTGCCAAGGGAGGGTGGAGTCCATGGTGGACTCCACCTCCTTGGCCGGCCAAGCAAAGGGGAAAGGGGAGAGTCCCAACCCAACTAGGTTTCGTCCATATGGCAGTTTTGAATTGGGGTCTTATTCGAAGACTTGGGCAAACCCTAGATGTGTTCCACCCATATAATGAGGGACAAGGGGAGGGGGCCAGCCACCCTAAGACCACAAGTTGGCCACACCCCTCAAGGCTGCCCTAGCCGGTGCCCCCTCTCCCAAACCCTAGCCGCCCTCCTCCTCCTCCTCCTCCTCCTCCTCCTCCTCCTCCTCCTCCTCTCCCGCATATGCTTTGGCGAAGCCCTGCCGAAGATTGATACGTCTCCAACGTATCGATAATTTCTTATGTTCCATGCCACATTATTGATGTTATCTACATGTTTTATGCACACTTTATGTCATATTCGTGCATTTTCTGGAACTAACCTATTAACAAGATGCCCAGTTCCTGTTTTCTGCTGTTTTTGGTTTCAGAAATCCTAATAACGAAATATTCTCGGAATTGGACGAAATCAACGCCCAGGGTCCTATTTTGCCACGAAGCTTCCAGAAGTCCGAAGAGGAGACGAAGTGGGGCCACGAGGTGGTCACACCCTAGGGCGGCGCGGCCCACCCCTTGGCCGCGCCCCGTGGTGTGGGCCTCGTGCCGCCTCTTGACCTGCCCTTCCGCCTACTTGAAGCCTCCGTCGCAAACCCCCAGTACCGAGAGCCACGATACGGAAAACCTTACTGAGACGCCGCCGCCAATCCCATCTCGGGGGATTCAGGAGATCGCCTCCGGCACCCTGCCGGAGAGGGGAATCATCTCCCGGAGGACTCTACGCCGCCATGGTCGCCTCCGGAGTGATGTGTGAGTAGTCTACCCTGGACTATGGGTCCATAGCGGTAGCTAGATGGTTGTCTTCTCCCCATTGTGCTTAATTGTCGGGTCTTGTGAGCTGCCGAACATGATCAAGATCATCTATCTGTAATTCTATATGTTGCGTTTGTTGGGATCCGATGAATAGAGAATACTTGTTATGTTGATTATCAAAGTTATGTCTATGTGTTGTTTATGATCTTGCATGCTCTCCGTTATTAGTAGATGCTCTGCCAAGTTGATGCTAGTAACTCCAAGAGGAGTATTTATGCTCGATAGTGGGTTCATGTCTCCGTGAACTGGGGGAGTGAGAGAAACCTCTAAGATTATGGATGTGCTGTTGCCACTAGGGATAAAACATTGGTGCTATGTTCGAGGATGTAGTCACTGATTACATTACGCGCAATACTTAATGCAATTGTCTGTTGTTAGCAACTTAATACGGAGGGGTTTGGATGATAACTGAAGGTGGACTTTTAGGCATAGATGCATTGGATAGCGGTCTATGTACTTGTCGTAATGCCCAATTAAATCTCACAATACTCATCATAATATGTATGTGCATGGTCATGCCCACTCTATTTGTCAATTGTAATTTGTTCACCCAACATGATGTTTATCTTATGGGAGAGACACCTCTAGTGAACTGTGGACCCCGGTCCAATTCTCTATACTGAAATACAATCTACTGCAATACTGTTCTACTATTTTCTGCAAACAATCATCTTCCACACAATACGGTTAATCCTTTGTTATAGCAAGCCGGTGAGATTGACAACCTCACTGTTTCGTTGGGGCAAAGTACTTTGGTTGTGTTGTGCGGTTCCACGTTGGCGCCGGAATCTGGTGTTGCCGCACTACATCTGCCGCCATCAACCTTCAACGTGCTTCTTGGCTCCTCCTGGTTCGATAAACCTTGGTTTCTTTCGAGGGAAAACTTGCTGTGCGCATCATACCTTCCTCTTGGGGTTCCCAACGAACGTGTGAGTTACACGCCATCAAGCTCTTTTTGCGCCGTTGCCGGGAGATCAAGACACGCTGCAAAGGGAGTCTCCACTTCCCAATCTCTTTACTTTGTTTTTGTCTTGCTTAGTTTTATTTACTACTTTGTTTGCTGCACTAAATCAAAATACAAAAAAATTAGTTGGTAGTTTTACTTTATTTGCTATCTTGTTTGCTATATCAAAAACACAAAAAAATTAGTTACTTGCATTTACTTTATCTAGTTTGCTTTATTTACTGTTGCTAAAATGGCCTACCCTGAAAATACTAAGTTGTGTGACTTCACAACCACAAATAATAATGATTTCTTATGCACACCTATTGCTCCACTGCTACTACAGCAGAATTCTTTGAAATTAAACCTGCTTTACTGAATCTTGTTATGCGAGAGCAATTTTCTGGTGTTAGTTCTGATGATGCTGCTGCCCATCTCAATAATTTTGTTGAACTATGTGAAATGCAAAAGTATAAGGATGTAGATGGTGACATTATAAAATTAAAATTGTTCCCTTTCTCATTAAGAGGAAGAGCTAAAGATTGGTTGCTATCTCTGCCTAAGAATAGTATTGATTCCTGGACTAAATGCAAGGATGCTTTTATTGGTAGATATTATCCCCCTGCTAAAATTATATCTTTGAGGAGTAGCATAATGAATTTTAAACAATTAGATACTGAACATGTTGCTCAAGCTTGGGAAAGAATGAAATCTCTGGTTAAAAATTGCCCAACACATGGATGACTACTTGGATGATCATCCAAACCTTTTATGCAGGATGAATTTTTCTTCGCGGAACCTATTGGATTCAGCTGCTGGAGGTACCTTTATGTCCATCACTCTTGGTGAAGCAACAAAGCTTCTTGATAATATGATGATCAACTACTCTGAATGGCACACGGAAAGAGCTCCACAAGGTAAGAAGGTAAATTTCTGTCGAAGAAACCTCTTCCTTGAGTGATAAGATTGATGCTATTATGTCTATGCTTGTGAATGATAGGACTAATATTGATCCTAATAATGTTCCATTAGCTTCATTGGTTGCACAAGAAGAACATGTTGATGTGAATTTCATTAAAAATAATAATTTCAACAACAATGCTTATCGGAACAATTCTAGTAATAACTATAGGCCATATCCTTATAATAATGGTAATGGTTATGCTAACTCTTATGGGAATTCTTACAACAATAATAGGAGTTCACCCCTGGACTTGAAGCCATGCTTAAAGAATTTATTAGTACACAAACTGCCTTTAACAAATCTGTTGAAGAAAAGCTTGGGAAAATTGATATACTTGCTTCTAAAGTCGATAGTCTTGCTGCTGATGTAGATCATTTGAAATCGAAAGTTATGCCTAATAGGGATATTGAAAATAAAATTGTTACTACAGCAAATGCCATCCAAGTTAGAATTAATGAAAATATAAGATTGATGGCTGAACTGCGTGCTAGGTGGGATAGAGAAGAAAATGAAAAACTAGCTAAAGAAAAGAATGTAGCTAAAGTTTGGACTATTACCACCACTAGTAATGCTAATGCTACACATGTTGCTGCACCTCCTACTATTAATAATAAAAGAATTGGTGTTAGCAATGTTTCCACTTCTAATGCAAAGCACGAGAAACTGCCTGAAACTGCTAAAACTGCCTGCCTGTGATAAAGCTGCTGAAATTTTTTCCAACATTGGGGATGATGATCCCATTGCTTTAGATTATAATGGTTTGAATTTTGATGATTGCCACATCTCTGAAGTTATAAAGTTCTTGCAAAAACTTGCTAAAAGTCCTAATGCTAGTGCTATAAATTTGGCTTTCACGCAACATATTACAAATGCTCTCATAAAAGCTAGAGAAGAGAAACTAGAGCGCGAAGCCTCTATTCCTAAAAAACTAGAGGATGGTTGGGAGCCCATCATTAAGATGAAGGTTAAAGATTTTGATTGTAATGCTTTATGTGATCTTGTGCAAGTATTTCTGTTATGCCTAAGAAAATTTATAATATGCTTGACTTGCCACCGCTGAAAAATTGTTATTTGGATGTTAATCTTGCTGATCATTCTACAAAGAAACCTTTGGGGAAAGTTGATAATGTTCGCATTACCGTTAACAATAACCTTGTCCCCGTTGATTTTGTTGTCTTGGATATTGAATGCAATGCATCTTGTCCCATTATATTGGGAAGACCTTTTCTTCGAACTGGTGCTATCATTGATATGAAGGAAGGTAATATAAAATATCAATTTCCTCTCAAGAAAGGTATGGAACACTTCCCTAGGAAGAGAATGAAGTTACCTTATGATTCTATTATTAGAACAAATTATGATGTTGACACTTCGTCTCTTGATAATACTTGATACACACTGCGCCTAGCTGAAAGGCGTTAAAGAAAAGCGCTTATGGGAGACAACCCATGTTTTTACCTACAGTACTTGGTTTTATTTTGTGTCTTGGAAGTTGTTTACTACTGTAGCAACCTCTCCTTATCTTAGTTTAGTGTTTTGTTGTGCCAAGTAAAGTCATTGATAGTAAAGTTCATACTAGATTTGGATTACTGCACAGAAACAGATTTCTTTGCTGTCACGAATCTGGGCTGTTTTATCTGTAGGTAACTCAGAAAATTATGCCAATTTACGTGAGTGATCCTCAGATATGTACGCAACTTTCATTAAATTTGAGCATTTTCATTTGAGCAAGTCTGTTGCCTCGATAAAATTCGTCAATACGAACTGTTCTGTTTTGACAGATTCTGCCTTTATTTCGCATTGCCTCTTTTGCTATGTTGGATGAATTTCTTTGATCCATTAATGTCCAGTAGCTTTATGCAATGTCCAGAAGTGTTAAAAATGATTGTGTCACCTCTGAACATGTTAATTTTTATTGTCGCTAACCCTCTAATGAGTTGTTCTAAGTTTGGTGTGGAGGAAGTTTTCAAGGATCAAGAGAGGAGTATGATGCAACATGATCAAGGAGAGTGAAAGCTCTAAGCTTGGGGATGCCCGGTGGTTCACCCCTGCATATATCAAGAAGACTCAAGCGTCTAAGCTTGGGGATGCCCAAGGCATCCCTTCTTCATCGACAACATTATCAGGTTCCTCCCGAAACTATATTTTTATTCCATCACATCTTATGTGCTTTGCTTGGAGCGTCGGTTTGTTTTGTTTTTTGTTTTGTTTGAATAAAATGGATCCTAGCATTCACTTTGTGGGAAAGAGACACGCTCCGCTGTAGCATATGGACAAGTATGTCCTTAGTTTCTACTCATAGTATTCATGGCGAAGTTTCTTCTTCGTTAAATTGTTATATGGTTGGAATTGGAAAATGATACATGTAGTAATTTGCTATAATGTCTTGGGTAATGTGATACTTGGCAATTGTTGTGCTCATGTTTAAGCTCTTGCATCATATACTTTGCACCCATTAATGAAGAAATACATAGAGCATGCTAAAATTTGGTTTGCATATTTGGTCTCTCTAAGGTCTAGATAATTTCAAGTATTGAGTTTGAACAACAAGGAAGACGGTGTAGAGTCTTATAATGTTTACAATATGTCTTTTATGTGAGTTTTGCTGCACCGGTTCATCCTTGTGTTTGTTTCAAATAAGCCTTGCTAGCCTAAACCTTGTATCGAGAAGGATTACTTCTCATGCATCCAAAATCCTTGAGCCAACCACTATGCCATTTGTGTCCACCATACCTACCTACTACATGGTATTTTCCGCCATTCCAAAGTAAATTGCTTGAGTGCTACCTTTAAAATTCCATCATTCACCTTTGCAATATATAGCTCATGGGACAAATAGCTTAAAAACTATTGTGGTATTGAATATGTAATTATGCACTTTATCTCTTATTAAGTTGCTTGTTGTGCGATAACCATGTTCATGGGACGCCATCAACTACTCTTTGTTGAATTTCATGTGAGTTGCTATGCATGTTCGTCTTGTCTGAAGTAAGAGCGATCTACCACCTTATGGTTAAGCATGCATATTGTTAGAGAAGAACATTGGGCCGCTAACTAAAGCCATGATCCATGGTGGAAGTTTCAGTTTTGGACATATATCCTCAATCTCATATGAGAAAATTATTAATTGTTGTTACATGCTTATGCATAAAAGAGGATTCCATTATCTGTTGTCTATGTTGTCCCGGTATGGATGTCTAAGTTGAGAATAATCAATAGCGAGAAATCCAATGCGAGCTTTCTCCTTAGACCTTTGTATAGGCGGCATAGAGGTACCCCTTTGTGACACTTGGTTAAAACATGCACATTGTGATGATCCGGTAGTCCAAGCTAATTAGGACAAGGTGCGGGCACTATTAGTATACTATGCATGAGGCTTGCAACTTGTAAGATATAATTTACATTATACATATGCTTTATTACTACCGTTGACAAAATTGTTTCATGTTTTCAAAATCAAAGCTCTAGCACAAATATAGCAATCGATGCTTTTCCTCTATGGAGGACCATTCTTTTACTTTCATTGTTGAGTCAGTTCACCTATTTCTCTCCACCTCAAGAAGCAAACACTTGTGTGAACGTGCATTGATTCCTACATACTTGCTTATTGCACTTATTATATTACTCTATGTTGACAATATCCATGAGATATACATGTTATGAGTTGAAAGCAACCGCTGAAACTTAATCTTCCTTTGTGTTGCTTCAATGCTTTTACTATGAATTATTGCTTTATGAGTTAACTCTTATGCAAGACTTATTGATGTTTGTCTTGAAGTGCTATTCATGAAAGGTCTTTGCTTTATGATTCACTTGTTTACTCATGTCATATACATTGTTTTGATCGCTGCATTCACTACATATGCTTTACAAATAGTATGATCAAGGTTATGATGGCATGTCACTTCAGAAATTATCTTTGTTATCGTTTTACCTGCTCGGGACGAGCAGAACTAAGCTTGGGGATGCTGATACGTCTCCAACGTATCGATAATTTCTTATGTTCCATGCCACATTATTGATGTTATCTACATGTTTTATGCACACTTTATGTCATATTCGTGCATTTTGGAACTAACCTATTAACAAGATGCCGAAGTGCCAGTTGCTGTTTTTGTTTTTTTCGAAATCCTAGTAAAGAAATATTCTCGAATTGGACGAAATCAACGCCCGGGTCCTATTTTGCCACGAAGCTTCCGAAGTCCGAAGAGACGAAGTGGGGCCACGAGGTGGCCACACCCTAGGGTGCGCGCCCACCTTGGCCGCGCGCCCACCCTTGGCCGCGGCTCGTGTGTGGGCCTCGTGTCGCCTCCCGACCTGCCCTTCCGCCTACTTAAAGCCTCCGTCGCAAACCCCTAGTACCGAGAGCCACGATACGGAAAACCTTACAGAGACGCCGCGCCGCCAATCCCATCTCGGGGATTTAGGAGATCGCCTCCGGCACCCGCCGGAGAGGGGAATCATCTCCCGGAGGACTCTACGCCGCCATGGTCGCCTCCGGAGTGATGTGTGAGTAGTCTCCCCTGGACTATGGGTCCATAGCAGTAGCTAGATGGTTGTCTTCTCCCCATTGTGCTTAATTGTCGGGTCTTGTGAGCTGCCGAACATGATCAAGATCATCTATCTGTAATTCTATATGTTGCGTTTGTTGGGATCCGATGAATAGAGAATACTTGTTATGTTGATTATCAAAGTTATGTCTATGTGATCTTGCATGCTCTCCGTTATTAGTAGATGCTCTGGCCAAGTTGATGCTAGTAACTCCAAGAGGGAGTATTTATGCTCGATAGTGGGTTCATGTCTCCGTGAATCTGGGGGAGTGAGAGAAACCTCTAAGATTATGGATGTGCTATTGCCACTAGGGATAAAACATTGGTGCTATGTTCGAGGATGTAGTCACCGATTACATTACGCGCAATACTTAATGCAATTGTCTTGTTAGCAACTTAATACTAGAGGGGGTTCGGATGATAACCTTGAAGGTGGACTTTTTAGGCATAGATGCATGCTGGATAGCTATGTACTTTGTCGTAATGCCCAATTAAATCTCACAATACTCATCATAATATGTATGTGCATGGTCATGCCCTCTCTATTTGTCAATTGCCCAACCGTAATTTGTTCACCCAACATGTGTTTATCTTATGGGAGAGACACCTCTAGTGAACGTGGACCCCGGTCCAATTCTATATTGAAATACAATCTCTAACATCGTTTCTCAGTTTTCAAACAATCATCTTCCACACAATACGGTTAATCCTTTGTTACAGCAAGCCGGTGAGATTGACAACCCACTGTTTCGTTGGGGCAAAGTACTTTGTTGTGTTGTGCAGGTTCCACGTTGGCGCCGAATCTCTGGTGTTGCGCCGCACTACATTCCGCCGCCATCAACCTTCAACGTGCTTCTTGGCTCCTCCTGGTTCGATAAACCTTGGTTTCTTTCGAGGGAAAACTTGCTGTGCGCATCATACCTTCCTCTTGGGGTTCCCAACGAACGTGTGAGTTACACGCCATCGAGATCTCCACCACCACTGCCACCATGCGTCGTGCGCCGGGATTCCGAGAGGATCTACTACTTCCGCTGCCCGCTGGAACAGGGAGAAGGACGTCTTCATCAACACCGAACGTGTGACCAAGTATGGAGGTGCTGCCCGATTGTGGCACCGTCAAGATCTTCTACGCGCTTTTGAATGCGGCAAGTGATCATCTTCTGCAACAACGAGATCTAATCTCGTAGGCTTTGGAAATCTTCAAGGGTTAGTCTCGTGATCCCCTCGTTGCTACTGATGTCTACGCCCCCCTCCTTTTCCTGTAGACAGTGTTGGGCCTCCAAGAGTAGAGGTTTGTAGAACACAGAGAAGTTTCCTTAAGTGGATCACCCAAGGTTTATCGATCTCGAGGAAGAGGTCAAAGATATCCCTCTCATGCAACCCCAACCACAAAGCAAGAAGTCTCTTGTGTCCCCAACACACCTAATAGGTGCACTAGTTCGGCGAAGAGATAGTGAAATACAGTGGTATGAATAAATATGAGCGGAGCAACGGGAAAAGTGCTTTGCCCAGGATAAAGAAAGCGTAGTGTAACAGAGTAACGCAGTAAAACAGTAAACAAGCAGCGATAGCGATATTTAGGAACAAGGCCTAGGGATTAGACTTTCACTAGTGGACACTCTCAACTTTGATCACATAACAGAATAGATAAATGCATACTCTACACTCTTTTGTTGGATGATGAACACCATTGCGTAGGATTACACGAACCCTCAATGCCGGAGTTAACAAGCTCCACAATTCAATGTTCATATTTAAATAACCTTAGAGTGCATGAAAGATCAACACGACTAAACCAAGTACTAACATAGCATGCACACTGTCACCTTCACGCTATGAAAGGAGGCATGGATCACATCAATACTATCATAGCAATAGTTAACTTCATAATCTACAAGAGATCATAATCATAGCATACGCCAAGTACTAACACGGATGCACACACTGTCACCATTACACCGTGCAGGAGGAATAAAACTACTTTAATAACATCACTAGAGTAGCATGTAGATATATTGTGATACAAAACACATTGCAATCATAAAGAGATATAAATAAGCACTTCACTATGCCACTCATAAAGTGAATAAGTATTCTGTGAAATATAGCCTAAGAGACCCACACGGTGCACACACTGTCACCTTTACACACGTGGGACAAGGAGTCTCCGGAGATCACATAAGTAAAATTCACTTGACTAGCATAACGACATCTAGATTACAAGCATCATCATATGAATCTCAATCATGTAAGGCAGCTCATGAGATTATTGTATTGAAGTACATAGGAGAGAGATGAACCACATAGCTACCGGTACAGCCCCGAGCCTTGATGGAGAACTACTCCCTCCTCATGGGAGACAGCAGCGTTGATGAAGATGGCGGTGGTGTCGATGGAGGAGCCTTCCGGCACTTCGTCCCGGCGGCGTGCCGGAAGAGAGTCCTGTCCCCATCTTGGCTTCGCGATGGCGGCGGCTCTGGAAGGTTTCGTACCGTGGCTTTTTCGTATCGAGGTTTTAGGTCGAGGGCCCTTAAATAGGCGAAGAGGCGGCGTCGAAGGTCGAAGGCGCCAACACTATGGGGGGGCCGGCCCCTGGCCGCGCCCGGCCTAGGGTTTGGTGGGCCGTGCCCCCTCTCTGGCGGCTCTCATGTGTTCGGATGCTTCGGGCAAAATAGGAACCGGGCGTTGATTTCGTCCGATTCCGAATATTTCTTTACTAGGATTTTGAAACCAAAACAGCAACAAGAATGGCACTTCGGCATCTTGTTAATAGGTTAGTTCCAGAAAATGCACGAATATGACATAAAGTGTGCATAAAACATGTAGATATCATCAATAATGTGGCATGGAACATAAGAAATTATCGATACGTCGGAGATGTATCAGCTACCATCTTCTAGATTGCATCTTGGCTTGTTTTTCGTTCTCGCGGTAGGAAATTTTTTGTTTTCTATGCTACGAACCTCATCAGTGGTATCAGAGCCGTGTCTATGCATAGATTGGTTGCACGAGTAGAACACAATTGTTTTGTGGGCGTTGATGCTTTGATGTCTTTAGTTCATGTACTTTGCATCTTGCGGCATGGTGGGATGAAGCGGCCCGGGCTAACTTTACATGACCGCGTTCAAGAGACTTGCTCCACGCTTGACATGCAACTTGTATTGCATAAATGGCTTTGCGGGTGTCTGTCTCTCCCACCATAGTGAAGATTCAATTTACTCTTTCTATTGACAACATTAGTATCACCGTTGTGGTTCATGTTCGTAGGTAGATTGGATCTTACTCGAAAACCCTAAACCACGTAAAATATGCAAACCAAATTAGAGATGTCTAACTTGTATTTGCAGGGTTTGGTGATGTGATATGGCCATGATGTTATGATGAATATGTATGAGATGATCATTATTGTATTGTGGCAACCGGCAGGAGCCTTATGGTTGTCTTTATATTTCATGTTGAGGTATTATTTCAAAGTAGTTGTTATAGTTGCTACACACGATGAACAACCATGAAGACGGCGCCATGGACCTTGATGCTACGCTGACGATGATGGAGATCATGCCCGTTGATGATGGAGATCATGTCCGTGCTTTGGAGATGAAGATCAAAGGCTCAAAGACTAAAGGGCCATATCATATCACATATGAATTGCATGTGATGTTAATCCTTTATGCATCTTATTTTGCTTAGATTGCGACGGTAGCATTATAAGATGATCCCTCACATTAATATCAAGATAATAAAGTGTTCTCCCCTCGTATGCACCGTTGCTACAGTTCGTCATTTCGAAGCATCTCGTGATGATCTGATGTGATAGACTCTACGTTCACATACAACGGTGTAAGCCATGTTTGCACACGCGGAATACTTGGGTTTGCTTGACGAGCCTAGCATGTACATACATGGCCTCGGGACAACGGAAACCGAAAGGTTGAACACGAGTCATATGGATGATATGATCAACATGTTGATGTTCACCATTGAAGCTACATCATCTCACGTGATGATCGGTTTTGGTGTAGTGGATTTGGATCGTGTACCACTTAACAACTATGAGGGATGTTGTATTAAGTGGGAGTTCATTAGTAATTAGATTAAAACATGAACTAATTATCATGAACATAGTCTCGAGTAGTATTTTGAATTAATTTTGTAGTATTGGCATTTCTACCATGCGCTAGTCTTGAAATTGAGATAGAAATACTGTTAAAATCTGACAAGAAACTTTACGGACTAGTACCGTATTGTTAAAGAATCAAGAAATGATTAAGTCCTATTGCAAACTTTTAGTAAACCTCACTTTGTTGCTTCAAAGAACAATGGTTTCAATTAGTACCTAAAGTCATCCTGTCTCTGTGAAACTTAAAGTTCAAATTTGTTTGAAAAGTAAGGAGCTGGAAATTTTGTTTTCAGAAATAAGCAAGGTATGAGATATATGTGATATCTAAGACCTTATTGCAAGGTGATAGAATATAATTTGGTGAGACTACATAAACTCATAAGTTTTATGGGAATGTACGAAGGTTGAAGACGCAAGGCATCCCAATCCTCCAACTATTGGGGCACTAACGATATTCGCATATCCATGAAGTGATTGTCCTTAGTATGCACCGTTGCTAAGACTCATCGTTTTGAAGCATCACATGATGATCGGGTGTTATAGATTCTACGTGTGCATACAACGGGTGCAAGTCAGATTTGCACATGCGAATCACGAGGTTAAACTTTACGAGCCTATCATGTACATACATGGTCTCGGAAAGTCGTCATGATATGATGGATAAAATTATGAGTGAAATTGTTCATCATATTACAAAATTACTAATAGTGAAATCTGGAACACTTGTCATATGATGATCAACTTCAAAGTAAGAACCTCAAGGTTATTGGTATTTGACCAATAAACCTAGAAGTTATTGATGTTGAAGTGTTTTTCTGAGAATGAGGAAAGCTAAAAGAGAAACTACAAAAGATATTTTGGCAGAAAGAAAGAAAAGACTAGAAAGTCTAGCTCGGGTGTATATAAATGATATACATATTATGGATGTATTCCTTGTTTGGTCACATAATGAAATTCTTGGGTATTTGTACCAGATTGGTTGGTATGAGATGTCATACAATACAACGCAATACAAGAATATGATGGCCTAAGTGACTGATAAGGAATATGGTAATAATGTCTGGAACATAATAAAGTCTTATTATGTTTATCGTTGGCATTCTACCTAGCCCTTAGAATTTATAATAAAGAACTTAATAATTGTTATTTTGCTGTGGTCAAATGAAAATAATGAGTTGTTCAAATTATGACATTACTCCATGTATGATGGATAAGTTATTATAAATCTTAATGGTGAAATACACATACATAACACTGACGCTAAAATGCCATAAGGCAAATGATTTGAATTCCACTTAATTATGGAACCACAATTTAGGTCATGTTAGAGAGGAACGCATGAAGGAACTTCATGCAAATGGATTTTTGGAGTCATTTGATTTTTGAATCATTTGGCGCTTGCAAATCTTTTCTAAAAGAAAACGAATGAAATACCGTTCATAGGCCAAGAGTTGAACGGGCAACTAACTTAGTGGAAACATACATGATGATGTACGTGGTTCACTGGGCATAGTTGTGTGCGGTAGATTCTTCTACTTCATGAAAACTTCCAACAATGAATTGAGTATATATATGTGGATATATTCGATAAGGAAGAAGTTTGAAACATTTGAATAGATTCAAATAAATTTCATCATGAAGTGGAAATCATCGTAATAGAAAAGTCAAATATCTATGATTGGATCATGGTGGAAATATTTGAATTACGAGTTTTAGCAAACATCTAAGAGAGTTATGAAGTTGTTCTACAACTCACGTTTCTTGGAGTATCATAGTGATGATGAAGTATCCGAAAGACGTATCCAAACCTTGTTGGATTAATGATGAGATAAAATGAAGCCATTATATTTTTGTGGATTATGCTTTAGAGACTATCGCTTTTACACTAAATAGAGCATCATCATGATCCGTTGAAATGACACCATACAAGTTATGGCATGGGTAAAAACCCTAATAGTCCTTTCTTTAAATTTTGGTCTAAAGAGTCTACAACCAAAATCGGATGAATGTCTTTGTTGGTTATCCCAAAGAATTGATTGGGAATTCTTTCCACTATGGAGACAAATACAAAAGTGTTTGTCGATGTTTCTTACTTATTTCCAAGAAATTGTTTCTTAGCGAAGTATTTGAGTGGGAGGACAATAGAACTTGATAAGGTTTATGAACCTGAGCATAATGATCAGAGTAGCGCATCATCGGAATCGGTTCCGGAAGCGGCCATGACGATCATGGCTCCCATGACTACAAAGTGTTTTAGCCATGGAGATCGAAGTACTTATTGAACCTTGTAGGTATGGTTTACTTTGTGATCAAATAAATGATTTGTGGACAAAGGATTGATTTTGAACTAATAAACCAACTACAAACAAAGAAGTTATGATGGGCCCTGACTCCGTTAAAATGGCTATACGCCATGAAATCCAAGGTAGATAAATACTTTTTCAAAGTAAATGGATCTATAAAATTGATGGACTTGGATGGAATATCCTTGAAGAAGTTCGACTTGTCGAAAAGTTGTTTACGACAAAGTTCAAAAAGTTGACTACGATAAGATTAGATCTTCCGTAGCAATGCTTATAGTCTATGTGGATTATTCTAGTAATTGCTACATATTTCTATTATGAGATATGCTAGTAGGAAGGCAAAATACATTACTTAACAGAAATGTGTATTAAAGGTGTATACAAGATACAAACTAAGATTTTTGCTAGTCCGTGGAATACTAGATAGGTATACGAACTTCAATTGGATGAAGTGAGTATTGCGGAGTTGAATCTTCACCGGATGAAATAGTCAAAGAGTTTTTAATTTCATCAGAAACGATGAAGATGCTTGCATTTGCAAGAAATTAAGTGGGAGCGCTGAGACATATTTATAATACTTAATGTAGATGACATTTAGTTGGTTATAAATGATGTAATTATATACTTGATTAAAAGGTTTCATTGAGAATTAACTTCAATGAAAAGATATGAACTGAAACATATTTAGTGTCAAGATCTATGAAGATAGATTAACACATAATAAGTTTATGTCAAAGTACATAGAATGGATATTGAAGTAGTTCAATATAGAAATATTAAGAAAATGTTCTTGTCATGTGAAGGTTTAACAAGACTTGAGTGTATTTGACACTCAATGAGTAAAAACACATGAGTGATTTTGATCACGAATAATATGTACACAATCAGATATCTTGTGCTCTAAAAGTGTTATGAGCATGTACCAAAATGATTCATGTGATGATCATTGAAAAACAGTAAGAATATTCTTAAGTACTTAAGAACAACCAAGGATATATATATATATATATAATTTTGTATGGAGAAATGACAAACAAATCGCTGTAAGATGTTGCACCGATATTGGTTTTGTCACGTATAAAATACAATTTCAATGTCAAATTGGACTAAGTGTTGTTTAAAAGGTAGCACAATGAGCTAGAAGTTGTCTATGCTAGATTTAGATGAGTTCTAAATATTGTGACGGATTCTACAAACGAAGGCAGGGTATGTCATTGTTTTAATAATGACTGAGGATGTTTAAGTCGAAGAGTTCTTTGAGAACTTGGTGTAGTTCCGATAGTGTCAGAACTTTGAAGCTATATTGTGTATGACAATATTAGTGACATATTTCAGACCGCGGAATTAAGGTTCCACCAGAGGACTGAACATATATGATTATGCCGACTCATTTGGAAAATGAGTGATGCGTTGAGACGCAAATGAATTGCAAAATACATACGTTTCTAAGCGTGTCAGATCCGTTGACTAAAACCTCTCCTGTGAGCAAAACATGATAAAGCACCGGAAGGCCAAGGTGTTATATCTTTACAAATACAAACTAGATTATTGACTCTAGTGCAAGTGGGAGACTGTTGGAGATATGCCCAAGAGGCAATAATATAATGGTTATTATAATATATCTTTGTGTTTATGATAATGTTTGCATACCATGCTATAATTGTATTAACCGAAACATTGATACATGTGTGTTATGTAAACAACAAGGAGTCCCTAGTAAGTCTCTTGTATAACTAGCTTGTTGATTAATAGATGATCATAGTTTCATGATCATGAACATTGGATGTTATTAATAACAAGGTTATGTCATTATATGAATGATGTAATGGACACACCCAATTAAGCGTAGCATATGATCACGTCATTAAGTTCTATTTGCTATAAGCTTTCGATACATAGTTACCTAGTCCTTTCGACCATGAGATCATGTAAATCACTTATGCCGGAAGGGTACTTTGATTACATCAAACGCCACTGCGTAAATGGGTGGTTATAAAGGTGGGATTAGGTATTCGGAAAGTATGAGTTGAGGCATATGGATCAACAATGGGATTTGTCCATCCCGATGACGGATAGATATACTCTGGGCCCTCTCGGTGGAATGTCGTCTAATTAGCTTGCAAGCATATGAATGGTTCATAAGAGACCACATACCACGGTACGAGTAAAGAGTACTTGTCGAGACGAGGTTGAACAAGGTATAGAGATACCGATGATCAAATCTCGGACAAGTAAAAATATCGCGTGACAAAGGGAATCGGTATCGTATGTAAATGGTTCATTCGATCACTAAGTCATCGTTGAATATGTGGGAGCCATTATGGATCTCTAGATCCCGGTATTGGTTATTGGTCGGAGAGAAGTCTCAACCATGTCTGCGTAGTTCACGAACCGTAGGGTGACACACTTATGGTTTGATGTCGTTTAAGTAGATATGGAATATGGAATGGAGTTCGAAGTTTTGTTCGGAGTCTCGGATGGGATCCAGGACATCACGAGGAGGTCCGGAATGGTCCGGAGAATTAGATTCATATATAAGTCACTTTCCAAGTTTGGAAATGATCCGGTGAATTTATGGAAGGTGGTTTCTAGAATTATCCGGAATAAATCACTATGGAAGGTGGAGTCCGGTTGGACTCCACCACCCTAACTTGCCCACAAGTGGGAGGGTGGAGTCCATGGTGGACTCCACCTCCTTGGCAAGCAAGGGGGAAAGGGGAGAGTCCCAACCCAACTAGGTTTCGTCCATATGGCAGTTTTGAACTGGGTCTTATTCGAAGACTTGGGCAAACCCTAGATGTGTTCCACCTATATAATGAGGGACAAGGGGAGGGGGCCGGCCACCCTAAGACCACAAGTTGTCCGCACCCCTCAAGGCTGCCCTAGCCGGCGCCCCCTCTCCCAAACCCTAGCCGCCCTCCTCCTCCTCCTCCTCTCCCGCATATGCTTTGGCAAAGCCCTGCCGGAGATCTCCACCACCACCGCCACCATGCCGTCGTGCTGCCGGGATTTCGAGGAGGATCTACTACTTCCGCTGCCCGCTGGAACGGGGAGAAGGATGTCTTCATCAACACCGAACGTGTGACCGAGTACGGAGGTGCCTGCCCGATTGTGGCGTCAAGATCTTCTACGCGTTTTGAAAGCGGCAAGTGATCATCTTACGCAACAACGAGATCTAATCTCGTAGGCTTTGGAAATCTTCAAGGGTTAGTCTCGTGATCCCCTCGTTGCTACCATCTTCTAGATTGCATCTTGGCTTGTTTTTCGTTCTCGCGGTAGGAATTTTTTTGTTTTCTATGCTACGAATCCCATCAACATGTACTTCCAACATTGTATTGCAAACGGGCAAGTGAAAAATAAATGATCTCTAGTCTCAAGAACTGCTTGATTACACATGATGCATGTGTAGTCTGTCATAAAGAAATTCTTTCTTTGCAAGAGGGCTCTTGTGTTTAAACGGTTGTGGATCAGTAACTAGAAAAACACTCTATGTTTATCTTGGCAGCAACTTTTCCAAAGCCATTTGATAGCAGGAATAATAGGATCATGCTTGGTCAAAGATCTGTATGCTGAAGAGACTTGACAATCATCTTTTCTCCGTTTATCTTACATCTACCTTAATGATTACAGTTTTGCTAGGGCTCAGTAACTTTTTCCACCGTTAGGTGAACGCATCTAGATTTGTGCGGTGTCCTCCTTATCCTCTCCCGTCTCTTCTTCCTGGTAACGAAGGCGGTGGAGGGGCGCAAAAAAACTTAGGGTGGGGGTGGGGTGGGGGTGCGCCAGTGCTGGAGAGGATGCGGCCACTCGCCAGAGTTAAAGGGATGGCCGGGGCAGGCGGAAGCGGCGGGGGCAGCGGCAAAGGCGCAAGTGCGCGGGCGAGGTGGACGGCAGTCGGCCGACGGTGGTTGCGGGGGAGGCCGACGGTGGTTTCTCGTCGGAGGTGAAGAAGAAGGTCAGGATCAATCTACTGAGAGTTAAGTTAATTCTTAGTTAACTGAGCCCTAGAGAGACCCTAACAGTTATTCTATGTGGCATTACTAAAAAAAGTACTGTACATCTTAGAAGAGCACTAAGCTCCAAGTGTTTAGACGAGCTGTGAGCGCTTTGCAGGTCGCTATCGCGGGGCCTACCAGCTGGGTGTCGTTCTTGATTTCTTGTTGGACACCCTACCTTCCTGCCTTGTTTCGGTGATGGACCCTTGGTCAACGA
Source organism: Lolium multiflorum (assembly GCA_030979885.1). Lineage (NCBI taxonomy): Eukaryota > Viridiplantae > Streptophyta > Magnoliopsida > Poales > Poaceae > Lolium > Lolium multiflorum. The sequence continues at coordinate 381,413,150 of CM061750.1, read as the reverse complement.
GTCGTGGTTGATCCAACCAGAACCAGCCACACTGTTTTTTGGGCCTCGCTGCAACGCGTTTTGTTTTGAGATTGAGTTAGCTTCAGGATTCTTCGTGTGGTGCCCAGGGCCGGCTCTAAGATTTTGAAGGCCCCAGGGCGAATTCTATTGATACCATGAAATCAATTGTATAAACACCGATATTTTTTCAGTACCATGATTTTTTTTCTTCTGTTCCAAACCAAGTATCATAGAAGCTAGTACAACACATAGAAAAAGAGAAATAACATGCGAACAAACCTTCAATTCATAGAATTTTCTTTCTTGTGGTTTGTTTTCTGATAACCAGAGAGATGCTTCTTAGTCAACATGACCGAACGTTGTAGCTGTAAATGATGCACAAAATAAACACAACAATTCAGTCAGCGAATTAAGAATTTTTGATTTAGAACATGAAAAATAGAGTCCGCTGTCTCATAGAATTTGTGATGAGAGAATTAATTACCTGTAAGTATGTAACCTGCTGATTGATATCTCCGATCCCTGCTCCCTGTCTCCAACTCTCCTTCAGTGCCGGCCCTCCGCCTCCGTGATAGTGCTACGCGGCCATGCCTGAGCCGCGAGAAAATGGAAAAGGATTAGGAAAGGGAATTTGTTTTAGGCGATCGGATGAGGTGTTCTTGTTGGCTTCCGTCCCGAGCGGCCTGTGCGTGATTGGGGATTCGATTGAGAAGTCGAGAACGAAAAGAAAACGAACAGTCGAGGGAATGGGATTTGGACGCTGGCTAGTGTGATTCTTCCCTGTTGGACTTGGACGACGCTGGCCTGTGCAGTGCAATAGTGGGCCTTTTTTCCCTCTACTATTCCATGTATACGTGCTTGTATAGCTAATATATTGGGCTCCTATTTAGGCTGGGCCCCGGGCGGTCGCACCTGCTGCCCTGGTCCAGAGCCGGCCCTGGTGGTGCCACGCATGGAGGTTATCTGTCGGGTGAGCCCTGCTAGGATGCTTGGTCGGTTCGTTTGGGCCTCTGGGGTAAACATGTCAGGTTCGCTATCTGAGAGGCCGACCCACAGGTTCTCGAGTGGAGAGCGGCGGCGGCTGGTAGAAATACGCCGGACGACAGCCGGCGCCGGGTGTTGTCCGCTTTCTACAAGCCCGCTCCAATTCATGGCGCGAGGTGCTAGATTGAGCTCCACCGCCTCTTGTGTGGCGCCGTCGCCGCCGACGGCAGCAAGGAGGATCACACAAGGAAGTGGCGCAGCATTGCACGGCTCATGGGGACGCCTGATCTGGTAGTCAGTATCTCCACCGCCATCTTCTTCCGTCAGTTCATTGCCGTCGGTCGCACTCTCTTATCATCCGTGATGCAGTCATGCAGATGCAGATCGATGAGGCGGTTGTCTGCTACGACGCCGCTGTTTGTTCATGGTGTGGACCACCCAATGCAAAACCTCCTCCGCGCATTCCTCCACAGGTTCAGCACGGATTCTAGGATGCGCTATTCGTCCTCCTCTACAAGCCTCCTCGATGTTTCGGTTCCTAGATCATCGTTATCCACTCGGCATCCACAGATCCTTGTTAATCTGTGACACCAATAACAAGCCCAGGGCATGAATACAAAAAGAAACAGTCGGAGTAAAAATTCACGGTGCCTCGTGAGACACTATAATATAGCAGCCATATTCAGTCCTTTAAAAAATGTAATCTTTTGTCTGCTTTTTAGGTTGGTTGAGAACTTGAGATGTTAGGTCAATTAAATTGTTTGAGCCAGCATTTTAGCTTGTTGTTTGCCAGAGTTGAGGATTTTTTATGTATCTTTATCTTGAAATCATGAAGCCGTGCCATCCCCGTGGACTCAAACCCCACTGATCCTAAAACTTGTCGTTCCCTTTTCTTTGTAGGGATATATTAGTTCATTTTTGTGGTACTTCCAAATTTTCAAGAGTAATGGTTCAATAGTGTCAGTTGAGTAAGTATTGAATGTCTTACTGTAGTTTGTAAGAGATAGCAAAGCTTTAATGTCTTGTTGTTGGTTGTAAGAATTAGCATTCACTACCTCAAATTTATCCGCTTTTTTCGATTGAATTCTGTATATACTTGTATTGCTTTTCCTAAGCTAGACACCTCATGATTCAGCTCAAGTAAATTTGGAGTTGGACTCAGATAGTGCCTTTTCGGGCGAAGTGCTATACTTTAAATTGTATTACCTGATCATATCTGGAAACTCCAAGTTTCGAAGAAAGCATAAAGCTTAGTCGACCGTTTTGTACTTCGAAAGTTCTTCCATGACTACAGTCAAAACCATAATTCTGCAACCACAGAGATACCGATGTATCTCCATATACCACGGTTACTTCCTGGTTACTTCATTTCCACGCCGTATATCTAGATTTCTGAATATTTCCTTGGTTATGTGATTCTTTGAAAACGCATTATCTGATACACTAAGAACTATGCATGAATTGTGGTCGTTGCTTGGTCATCTTTTTACCAAAAAAGAACACTTTAAGAGTTATTTCTCATGTTTGGACTGGTCCCTGTGAAAGAGAAGATAAGAGGATATTATTTCCTTCAGTTGAACCTCATCGGGTTGCTCTTCTTAAATTTAATGGTTCGTTTGCTACTGATTGTTTCTATATGATGATTGTAGAAAAACAATTAGCAAAAAGAATTGGTTTCAAGTTTCTATATGACTAGGAAAAATGCCCGTGCGTTGCACCGGGAGACTAAAATCAACTAAACCCATAACACTTTTTTTTATGGATCAGAAGGGTTAAATTTTTGTTGGTACATCGTGGCATAGAAATACATATTATTTAGTATAAGAAATATGATTGAGTGTTTCAACGAACGCAAAAAAAGTTTAGAATTCCATGCATATGAAAAACATACTCTTAATTTTACAGCTTGCATTGTCTATCTAGTTGTCCCTCTTACATCTACTAAGAGGCTTGCCTCACCTTTGAAGAAACAATAAGGTGGTAGGCTTTTGTATTCACCACAGGACTACACAAATTTGCGAGCTCTTATAGTGCACCTTTCCATGTATACACCGTATAAATATAGGATCTATTTAAATCAATTGGCCAAAGTACAAAGTGCTATTATGAACTAAAAGTTGCACTTTTTGATATGGACAATGTTGCTGTATTAGGAATATAAAGATGTAATTATTGAACTACCGAGAAAAAAAATGATGAAATAATGTCTAAACAGCGTTTGTTCCGATGAACATGTCAGCCTACTTTCCTACAACCAGGACAGAATAGACAGAATGTAAACCGAGCTGGTGAGTGAAGAAAACATGTAGGCAGGAGGTATCTACCATCAGTGTTTTTTTTTTGGACAGAAGGCAGCAGCGTTGCTTCAATTTCATTAAGCTGAGGACCAGGATAAATGCCGGGAGATGTTCAGAACAGAAGAATACAAATAGCAGAGAAAAGTCATCAGTGTCACTAAGTTAAATAGCCGATCAACTTACATCGCCATTTTGGCTGCAGGCATAGGCACCACATCCAGTACATCATGTACGCAGAATTCAGACAACGTCTCTTCGGATTTGAATTTTAAATGTGACATTTGCCAAATAGGCACCACGCTCTGAAGTAAATACAACCAATCTACGGCAAATTTCTCACAGCTGGAGACGGTCCAAGCAATGAATAAATCAATATGCAGAAACCCAAACGATCGACCATCCAGACAACGGTGTAAAGCGTTCTAAATCCAACAGCAAATTAAAGTCAAATCACAGCAGGCTCGGATCGTTGTCGTTGTCCCACTGTTCTGCGGCTTCTGCCCACGACGAGTCAAACAAGTTCATCTAGAATGTCTCGGTAGAATACGAATCAAGAAAACCAAACCTGAAGTGGGCATGAGCAGGAGCTCCGCCTGCCTGCAGACGCGCGGCAACTGCGACGCTGTTGGTAGCGCTCGCGCACGGGATGGGGCGCAGCCGTGCAGGGAGGGATAGGCGCCTAAATCGACGCCTGTACGGGGGACGGGGTGGCGGGGTGGTAAAAGGGGCCCGACGGGAGGCTGGGGTCGGGGCGGCATGCTGCATCCTCTGCTGTTTTGCATCGTTTCGAGAGCGACGGTAGAGGAGGAAAGGAGGCCGGATGTATCCCGGACATACCTGGGCATGTGTCGGGCCGGGCCGGGCCTCGGGCCGGCCCGAGGTAGGCCCGACGCAAAAAATTCGGCCCAAGCCCGGCCAAAAACACACCAAGCCCGCCGGGCCGTAGGCTTAATCTCAGTTTTCGGGCTACCCAGGCCCGGCCCGGCCCGGGTGCCGGGCCAACATATCTCGGCCCAGGCCCGAGTTTTTCGGGCCGGGTCGGGCCGCTCGGGCCGGGCTGCCCATGGCCAGATCTAATCCCGGAGGTGGAGTACTTGATGACCAAGGAAGCGTCTGGCACGATGCAGATCCGGTTCTACTTCCTGGCCCTCTCGTCCTCAAGCCCTCCGCCCCGCGTGCCTCAAGCCATCGCAACCACACTATGCATTGAAGCTGCCGCCGCCGTGCGCCATTGCATCAGATAGATGGCGTCAGATTCGCGCGATGTGGTTGTCAGATAGAGCTCTTGGGGCGTAGGATCGATCTGCGCTGGAAGGGGTTGCCAGAATCGAACGCAGATGCAGGGCGCGGCTACCTGTGGAGAAGGAGAAAGGGGAGCGGAGGGCCGTTTCCTCCAGTGGAGGAGGAGGCTGGGCGTTTCCGCCGAAGGAGGAGGCAGAGGAGGGGATCCCCTCCACTGGTGTCTTAAAACCAATCGTTATTTCACTTCGCGGTGGCAACGCGCTGTAATTTCGACTAAAAGTCAGGGGTAATAAAAAAAGGACCAACAAGAAGCCTTATTTTCTTTATTATTAGGTATAGGTATAACTACTATACTATTTGGGAACTGACTTCATTTTTGTAAGAGTTTTGAGTTTTTTTGGAGGTTAACATGAAGATGACACGTATATAACTTTGTGGTTAATTCCAGTCTGTGTGCAATTTAGATGTCCCGTAGGAATTTTCGTGGTCTTTTTTCCTTTGGTTTGAGGTAGGCTTCCTTTTAGACTGGGTGCATGTAGCTTTTTGTTGAACCGCTTTGATCATCCTCTTTGTCTCGCTAAGCTCGAAATCCGAGCGCTCTCTCTGCATTATCTCCTCCGCCGCTTCTTCATCTCCTCCGCCGCTTCTTCGCCGCCAGCAACATCCTTGCTGCAGGGCCGGTGCCGTCCTCCACCTCCCTGGCCACGCCTAGCGCCGCCGCCTCCTATTCCATTCCCCTGTTTTTCCTATCCTCCCCAACTCCCATTGTTGTCAGCTAGGTTGCCCAACCAAATCCTTTCGCCTCACACGGCGGTCCCGGGACCATGCCGTGCTGCTCGGCGGAGGATTCCCGTCGGCCATCGACGATGGAGGAGGAGGAAGAAGGTGAGGCCGCGGATTGGTGGGTATCCGGAGCAGCCGTTGATGGTGGTGGCGTGGCGTCAATGATTCCCATCCTTGTGGATGCGACGATGGCTGGCTCGGACTGCTGCAGCAGCCGGCGCATGATCTCCCGTCGGATTTATGCCCTAGCTGGCCTCCGTGGACGAAAGATAGATTGGAAGGGGCGGTCTCCAGTGCGGAGGAGGCCATCTCGGCCGTCATCGATTGCCTAGGCCTGGGGCGCAAGGCCCTGGTCTCTTTGCCGTTCGCCTCTGTGCCATGGCAGCCAAGATCGATGCTCAGTGCGGTGGTGCCCATAATTTCTTCCCGGGTTGTTCATGGTGATTGGAATCCGCAGCCCCGTGTGTTCGACAGCCATATCGTGCTCCCAGCTTCTCCTGACTCCTTCGATCTGCAAGGTCACGAGGCAGAGCCTCCCACTACTGGTAATTAAATTTTGGATTCTTCTTTGTTTTCATTACAAAAATGGGCATATTAATCCCCAGTTCGAGTTTGTTTCCTATTATTGCAAACATTTGTAAAGAGGTGCTCTGAAGTCTCTGATTCCTCGGAGGTGGAAACCCATGGGGCAGTTCCGTGCCTTATCTGTAGTATCTTTCCAGTCTACTAAAAGGCCATTGTTTGATAAGGATTCAAATGCTTCACAATTCGTATGTAACATATGCTTGAATGAAGTTATTTGATACACCTTGATGTCATTAAAAAAATATTGCTAGGAGATCTTACATGTTATGCTGGTGATGACTGCTAATCAGGATCTTCTCTTTATAATTATTTCTTTCAAAATGGAGCAGAAGGAGATTTCCCCCGTTTTCTAACTCTTTGTGCTGAATCCTTCTTTCCCCTATTACTGTGTGGTAATGCATTTTTTACACCCCAATTAGCTCCTGAACTTCGGATAGTTTGCTAATCTATAACACTACACTTTTTCTTTTGCTTCAGTCATAACCTATGATTTTAGGGAGGAAAGGTGTGCACAGTTGCACAGATCCGCACGGTTGTCAGAAGAAAGGTTATTCTTCTTCTGCTGAGGTAACCGAAGTACACCTGCAGCGAATTGGGCATCCTTGAAAGATAAAGCTTCTTCCAGCCTATATGAACAGATGGTGCATCTGGGATACACTGTAATATGCCAGAATCCTTTTAGGTATGTCACTCGGACTGTTCAACCAGGGTGTGATGGAATCTCTCTCCAGGTACATACCCAAGCCAATGACTCAATGAGCACACCCATTAGTTAGGTTCTGCTACTAGCTTAATTCAGAAGCTATTTAAATTCAAAAGCTATTTATAAAACCTCTTAGATTTTTTTTATACCAGCGGGTATATGCCGAAAAAAATTCAAAAGCTCATTGAGCCAATGGCTCAATGAGCACACCCATTAGTTAGCTTCTGCTACTAGGCTCTCAGAAAGCACACCCACTGTAATATGATGGATTAGATGTACAGAAAATACTATTGATAGTTCATTTGATAATGCATAGTGATGGTACAATGGGTAGTTATGCTATTTGTTTTGGTATATATGCAAAGACAGGAGCAAAGTGTCAATCTCTGTCCGTACATGGAGAATAGTTCCATAAACTGTACTTGGCCTCTAGAATGCTGGTGTATATGCACATGGAGAAGGGTTTGCACTCATACATTCTTGGTTCCACTCATTTGCCCCTGAACCATTGGAGACAAAATTTTCCTATCTCTGTATGTTATAATAGTGTAGCAGGGATGTACGCTTAAGTTTCTAGATTTAATTGCCTTATCTTATGTTTCTAGGATTAACGATTATACACTCTTTTGCTTCTTCGTAGTTATTTTCGTACTGAACGGATGGACATACTGAGCTGTGATATTTCAACAATACCACGGGCCAGCCTCCTAATTATCTTATTCTTTCAGCAGGTTAGCGTAGTATGAGTACACGCGGTGGTTCCGCCATCCGGCGAGGCTAGCCTCCTTCTATGCTACCTCCTCTGGCTCTGCGTCGGTGTCATAGATTGCAGTATATTACTCTTCGTCCTGGTGCTGCCCGTGTTGGTTCTCCTCTTGTTACGCATGGACTGCAGGGTAGGTCTTCATTATTTGTTTGGATCTATTTGTTCTCCTAGATTGTCCATCTTCTATCATTCACTCCAATTGATCAATTTACATCTGATTTTTTCATTCTTCGAACTTCTATTTCTACCGAAGTTCATATCTACCAGTGCTAAAAATAATCTCCTGCACGCAAATTAAGATAGTAGTTATGCAGAGACCTTGGTGAAAAGATTTGTCGCCTCGTGTGTTCCAATGAAAGATCATTGTGCATGTTGCCCGAATCTTGGACTATGGAAATCAAGTGAACTAGCGAAAAAAAAATCGAGCTTGACTTCATTGTCGTTGAGCGAGAGGTACCTTCTAAATATTCATAACCTCAATCAAGCTATCATAGCTTATATATAAACACAAGGTATGCAGTTAACTCAAGTAATCCATCTTATATTCTGTGTCAATACCCACTATATTACATAAACATTTATGATTTTTTTGCCTGAAAGCATGTCTACGTATTCACTTGCTGCACTTACATTTCAATTAACTAATTTTCTACGATATAGCCAACAAATGCTAGATCTTCGTCTGTTGTATCAGGGCAACACACTCGATGGTTGCGTGCCAACCAATCTCATACTAGAACAGTTTAGAGAACAACTAAAGATTTTTTGATCTACAGGTGTCACTTCTGCCCCCTTGCAATCTCCATCCTACTCCTTGCCAGTCTTGCTACTCAACGGCGCCACCCAGTGATGTTCTCCGCCAAACCGGAGGTCCACAACTCTGTTCTCGATGTCACCGCTGCTACTTGCCAGTTGGGCCGCTGGGAGATCGGGGTTATCTTTGGCATCGGCGTTCTGGTTTCTCTTTGTTCCATGTCCGAGACGAGGCTGCCAAGGTGTGTCTGTTTCTGTGTGTTTCCCACTGTTATAACATTTTATGTACAAAATAAAGTGAACATCGACGGTATCTCTCCAATGTCCATCGAAGCCTTCAATAGCCTGAAGCATTAAAATTTATTCTGGCACCTTAGAGTGACTGAGAATGATCCAAGATATTCGCTCTAAATGGGGACAAAATGAAAATTCACTATTGCATCAGTATATGTACTTTTGCACTTTTGTTTTCTATCTGGAAGCGCTTTATAATCTCTATATCTAGGGAAAACAATGGAAATGATACTGGCTTATTTTTGTTGAGCTGCCATGTCCATTATATATGGTAGTTCAACCTCAGGTATGCCATTGATTAGCCACTCCCAGCCGAGGCAATGACATGCACATTTGTGTCCTGATAGTCCATGTACGAATTTTAATTGTGGTGTTCCATGTAGAGATGATATCTAGGTATAAATAATATACTTCATTTCAAGTTCTATATTGAAAGTTATTTGGAAATTTCAGTTCCAGGAGCTGTTCGATCATATGTATATCAAGGATTTTCATTTTCTCACGCTTCTGCAATTTTAATGTACTTATTGTACATATTGGTTAAGTGATGTCATTTATCGTTGGTCTTTTCTTTCAGCTTTAGCTTTCTACTGGAACATTGACTTTCCTGCTCATTCTTTCGTTGGAGTTCCTCGTAGCAGAAAGCTTATGGTAGCTGATACTGAAGTGCAGGTGCTGCTGGTCATCCTCGCTGAGCTAGCATCATTTATATGTTTGGCTAGCAATAGATTGATAAAATGTGCACATGAAGATGCTTTGTAATCTGCTATCATGAAACTTTTGCCACGTACCATTTAAGAATCTCTTTAATATGCTTCCTGGAGAAGTTGTCATCCATGATTACGCCTGCTGTCTAAGACATAAAAAACTACTTCGGTTTGTATTTTGTTAAGGGTTTTCTTGTGCACAAAGTGCTGTTTTCAGTTGCATCATAGATTGCCACCATTTTGTGTTTCCAACATTTTTTGTCAAACATTTGCAGGAAGTTGTGTTCCTTCTTTTTATAGCGTATGATGATTGGGTTCTGCAGTACTAGAGCACCCGAGATAATCGTTAGCATCGTGCGACCGTCACCAAGGCAGCCCCTGAATCGGCACTGGACTGCAGTGCGGCCGCCGGGTCAGAGTTGAGCGCGGAGCAGATCAAGGCGTTGAGTGGGTAACCCAGCTGGTGCTCATCGTCCGTGCTGTCGATCTGCTGCATCCTATGATCCAGTGAAGTTGGTAAATTCATTCTTCTATTATTAGATCGTGCTCAATGGGAGAATGGATGTGATTTTTTCTGGATCACAACACCCATTGGTTCAGTTTCGCAATCTCCATGGACTCCATGTTTCTCCCGATGTCACTTTTTTCGGAAAGGGGATATGACATTAGCTTCTGCATCGTGGTGATGCACACGGCTTTTATTAATTTTTCATCTGATTTGCTTACATCTTTTGCTATATCCAGATTGGTGCATAGAAAAAGGAGCATACTTGATTTTCAATAATGCAATGAGCAAGCTCGCATCCATGTATAGATGTATCTGTCTTTTACATGATATGGGGAAAAGATGTGAGTCAGTAAAGATGTGAGTCAGTCACTGCTCTTCGGTAAACAAACGCTATGTACTATGCAATTAACAATTTACTTCTCTGTTCTTGGGTGAATGTATTAAGGTCTCACTCAACTTTGTTTCTCCAAAAAATGTACAAGAGTGCATCGGGCTGACAGAAGAATTTAGTCTGCCTCCAAAAGGGCATAGGATGAATAGAGATAAGCTAGAGGTCTGCCTATCACTTTGTCCATATTTTCATGTTGTATGTATATTTATCTATTTGTTCATTGCTAATCTTTATCGGGAGTGGTGTTTTAGAACATGGGAGCATATGCTCCCTCTATTTTGAAATGCATCTTACACATATTTTGAATTTCAAAAAAATTGAAACCAAAAATTCGCATGTAAATCTTCTCGTGCTACACGATTACAAAGTTGTTTCATAAAAAATCGACTTATCATGTGACGTGTGTAAAAGAAGACATCTCAGTGCTAAAAATAATGCTTTTCACAAGATAAGTTTTCTATTTTTTATATAGATTACAAAAAATATTGAATTTTCATGAAACTTGACGAACGAACATATATTATGAAGATGTACGGGCAAAATTTTTTGTTAATTTTTTTTGATATTTCGAAATATGATTTTTTGGTAGAGGGTGCATACGCACCCGGGAGCCGAATTGAATTTCCGATCTTTATCTTGATTACATATAACCATTTTTATATTGTTCATACATACTATATAAGTCTTGATAGCTCCATAACTGTTACATGCTCTCTTTTCTACACTCTTTTCCAATTCTGAAATTCCGAGTCAATTTGTAAACATGAATTGCGAGATTAACAGGAATGTGCTTCATCACCTGTTTTTCTGAGGCACTAACGATATTATCTATGAGTGATGCTCTCCTTGAAACATTCTCAAATGAACTTGATCTATGAAAAGCTGAGAGAGTTTCCGTATTAGACTTGATCTTAGGTAGTAGACTCCTGCGACTATACCTGGCCATGGGCAGCCCGGCCCGAGCGGCCCAGCCCGACCCGGCCCGAAAAACCCGGGCCTGGGCTGAGAATTGTTGGCCCGACATCCGGGCCGGGCCTGGGTAGCCCGAAAACTGAGTTTAACACTACGGCCCGGCGGGTTTGGTGGGTTTTTGGTCGGGTCGGGCCGGGCTTGGGCCGAATTTTTTTGCGTCGGGCCTACCTTGGGCCGGCCTGAGGCCCGGCCCGGCCCGACACATGCCCAGGTATACTCCTGCCTTGAGCTCTGCACAATTAGATGAGTAGAATGCATTCTTTTTGCTATCAATCAGATGTGGTATAGTGAATATTAACAATGTTTCACTTGGCTAGCAAATAGAACTTCTACTTTTTTTACATCTTGCTAATGTAGGTGCTCCTCCTCAACTTCGGAGATGAGTCAAAGGTAACGCAGCCTTTTGTTTTGAAAATGGAAGCTTTTCCTGACCCCTGATTCTACATCAGTGGTGCATATAGTGCTCATCATCGAATGTGGTATTTATCTAAAGATGATTTAGTTTACCAAGTCATATATATATGAAAACATGAAATCTACAACATTAACCTGTAAATAAAAATTGTTGTGCTTGATGTTCTTTGGCTCTAGATTTTTGTAACTCCAATGATCCATATATTATCATGTCTAAATTAGGATGGCTGACGTATCTCTCTTGAGCTATTGCATGACATACATATTTGCAGGGAGCAATCCTTATATATGGTTTGTCCAAGTTGAAAAGTTCGTCTCCTTAAGGGACAAATTTTAGATTAATTATTATAAAGTTTTATTTACTTAATTACAGGACTCATTATAGGGAGAACATAAAATATATAAAATTGATGCATCCATAGAAATATGTATTATGTTAACAGTTTTTTGCAAGGATCAAATATCTCAAGTATTGAGTTTGTATTAACTCTAGGCATATTTTCCCCACAATTTTGCATAACATCAGTGATACACAGAAGGTATTTCTTCATATAGGTTAATATGTTATGAGCAAGTATTTCACATGAGTCAGTTCCCCTGAGACTAAGATTTCAGACACTACTCTTAGCTACTGCTGAGGTCGAGCAACATGTTATTAGTCATTGACATTCTGTTTTTGATTCACACCGTACTGGTTTCCCCTAAGGTAAAGTTGTTCAAAAGAAACATTCTGTTTTTGATTCTCTTACCGCAGGTGGAACTCAGCTAATTTGTCAGTATTATTCAGTTGTTTGTTCTAGAAAAATCTCAAGCATTTTGCACTGACGGATATTACTAACCAAGGTGTGTAAAGTTGTATCCTGCAACATCAAATGAAGAAAGCTTCCTAGATTTCTCATGAGAGAATTCAAAATTAGTGAAGATGCAGAATAAATATGGTCTTTTCCTCAGGATGTTTGATGCCCTCTCCAGGCGAGCCACAGTTTCTCTCCAAAACAGACAAGTTCGCCTTAGTTTTCAAGCTCTTTGCACTATCCTCCATCCAGTTCAACAACAAGACAATTATCGGAGCTATCCTTCCCTTCCTATGCTAAAGGAGACCGCGGTCATCCTAACCTCCGACGAAGAAGACACCGATGAAGACAACTGACAGCGATGAAGACAACTGATAGGTTAGATGTAGTAGAATCAAATCAGCTGTGGGGTTGAGCATACTATCAATTGCTCTACCAACTCTCTGTGATTTCCAAAACAAACAAAAAATGCAAGATTCTTACTAAACAACAAAATTAGCTAACAATAACCACGATCCGGCGCGGCGTGCCGACGCGCCCTTCTTTGCTAGTAGATTGAAGAGAGAAACGAATTCATCTGATGCTGACAATATTCTCTCTTTTGTATAATTAAATAAACTGTATGAAGCAGTTCATGCCAAACAGAAGCTATATAATAGCGTCTCACTATGGAATTTAGATACTTCGTTGTAAGTTTATTATTTCTTTCAATTTGTCTACTAAGCTCATATGCAATATGTCTAACATTGAGGCCAGAAAGTTGAGTGATATGACATCCATCTACTGAGATTTAAGTTTGTTTAGGTCATCAGGTAATAGATTCTACAAATGTCGAAGATGGTCACTTTGTTCATGTTTTGTGAAAAGTTGATCCAGATTCTGGTGCATTTTTAGTTTGCATGCTGTCCACCTCTTGATGCTCTAATTGTATGGAAATTTCCTTATTCTATATATACATGCTGTCCACTGCTGCTTCTATCTGATCGATGATGTTTTTTCAGGTGAAAGTCTGGGGAGTTGCAACATTTCTGGCATTTGATGCCAATGAAGCCCAAATTTTGATTTTTGTTTCTGAATTTCCAATACTAACTGGCCATTTTAAACTTCACAAATCCTATATTAACTGTTTTTCACTTTGATAGTCTGATCAATAATATTCATCCAATCTGACAAAAGAAAGAGAATTAAGTACCAGTACAAATATATTTCGGTTTAGAGTAATCTCTATGTATGCCTGGAAAAACAAACAGCTGGGAAGCAGCTAAATGTAATATTGGTATAGGAACTTGGCACAAAGCAGCTGAGCAGCAGCTAAACGTAATATTGGTATAGGAACTTGGCATAAAGCAGCTGGGCAGGCGTGACCCTGAACTTATTAATCATGACGTAGATTAGCTAAATCATGTTGAAAAAGGGCTCATAGTAGTATCTTTCTAGGCGGCAGCTAAACGTATTATTGGCCTAGGAACTTATTTTGAACATCGCATATAGATAATTACTATCACTTCCTAATAATATTGGTTCTTGTGTGCTTAACAAATCAATGTACGGAGTAAGATTCATTTTGTTTGCTTTAGAATCTTGTGAGCCATAAGGAAAAATAAACGCAGGTTAGTTTATCTTTTGAATTTTTTAGTTGCTTTTGCTATTCCACGGCCCAAGTGTGTTGTGCGATTAATATTACTTTGTGCGCCCATATTTTCTGTGAGTTAATTAGAATGTGTTCAGTTTCTCAGAACTGCTATATGCAGATAAGATAAATTTGAATATGACTCATGTGAGGTGCTCGAGTGTTTTTATTCATTTTCTTCTATAAGTATGGGTGGCTCTTATAAACTATAGCTTCTTCTTGCACATGAGGTACTTGGGTTGTGTTTTTTGATCCTTTTTGAACTAGACCATGCATGTCTCTAACATTTAATTCAGTACACTGCTGGTGTACAGAATGACCTCTATCCAAATTGTAGAAAAACTCATTCAGGTTAAAGCAATATGATTCTTATTGTTCATGTATCCTACTTACAAGTGTAACCAGAATTATTACAGATAACAATATAAAGTAAATCTTGTGAATTTTTCATATTCAACAGAAAAATGAATATTTGACATAGCTAGAATAAAATTTAATAATTGCTGAAATGTAATGTTATCTAATGGCATTATAAAGTGACATGTTTCTAGGGATGGATCACTGCTGTTGCTCCTTTGCTTTGTGGTGGGTGTCCATGGCTGTTAGTGAGTAAGGAATAGACTGCCGCGGGTGGATTTAGTGGTCGTTGGGTCGTACCATTGCAGCCCATCAAAAAAATTGTCGCAGCAAAAGATAAAGGATAAATAGATGATTGAAAAACTAAACGCCGCGGCAAGGTGCGCAAAGTACATCTAGTGCACTTCTGTTGCAGTAGAAGCAATAAGCAACGGTGGATAGAGAGCTTAGACTGATCAAGGTATCTAAAGGTAAAAAGTAGGTAGATCAGTAGCTTAATTACGTAGATATTTTGTGTAGTCCAGTACATGAGCCTACCCTAAATGGTATTCAACGATTAATCATAGAACCAGATGCACAACAAGATGGATCCTTTCATCTCTTCAAGTTGTTATCTTGGATACGACTTTTCGACATTCATTCTTATTGCATTGTTAGAGTACGAAAAAATAGGTAGATGTGAAATAGTAGAGCTGTATGGATATTCATCATACTTGAATTTTAGACGTTACATTATAGAGTTATCAAATTGTATGAGATGTTTCTTTACACAGGCTAAACAGTTCGACTTATATACACTTGCATTGTTTGGCCTATACGAGCAAAAAAAAAATTATTTGGCTAAGTCCACTATACCGCATTTGTTGAGACTTCCATCGAACCTACTTCACGCAATTTCCCAAAGGATCTGGTTTCGCTTGAGATAAATTGAGTAAACTAGATAAAAATCTCACATTTACTACCCGAGACGAAAATGTACTGAAGTATTGCAGATTAATTTGGAGAATTGCACGTATGAAAGGAGTTTATAGTGTAAAAAATCCTTTATTTGGCTAAGTCTATTGTACCACATTTGTTGAGACTTCCATCGGACCTACTTCACGCAATTTCCCAAAGGATATGGTTTCGGTTGAGATAAATTGAGTAAACTAGGAGAAAAATCTCACATTTACTACCTGAGACGAAAATGTACCGAAGTATTGCAGATTAATTTGGTGAATTGCACATATCAAGGAGTTTATAGTGTTCCACTTATAACCTAGGATTAATTTGGCTGTAATGCTTCTTGATGATCTCGTGTACTCATTAAATATGAAGAATGTCCTCACAAAAACCTTATTACCATTGCCGACTGTTCTAATCAAAATCTTTAAAACTTAACAGTTTCATTGAAATCCACTTACTACCACTAAAAATAAATCCATGCTCTTAGTTAACAGAACTTGAAATGTAGTGGGATGGAAACCTCCCTACTGATTCCATCATCAAGTTATTCCTTACTGACTATTGCAAAATATACTACGAATCACTAGCTGCAATTACAAGTTTTTTTTATCAGACTTCTCATTGCTGCCAACCAGGTAAACCTTTCGATTTCACTGTTATGCCATGTGATTTTCTGGTATATAATTATATCCACCTATTTATGTGTGACTGTAATATAGTTGAATAGTGAGGTTCTGCATTTAGACTGTTTTCAAATAACAACGGGTAGTTTATTTCACGTATGTTCCGCAAGTAATTAATAGAAGAAACGACCAGATTATATTTTGGGTTGAACTATTTGAAGTTACAAAGAACTTAAGAGTAAGTGGAGCTTTGTGTCATGGCCGTTCTGTGAACCAAGTTGTCTCAAGATTCTTCTTTCTACTATTCCTTGAGTAATTTTTCTCAACGGAATCTATATACTAATAAGTCACAATTTCTTATCTATATAAGTTCAGCGTAAGTCATGAAATGTTAGGTATCTTTTGTGGCATGATAGCTGAATAATAGAGGTTATTGTATCAGCCAAATCCACAGGTCTTGAAATTTGACAGTATTTAAGCGATGGTATAAAACATAGAAGGTCTTGAAATTTGACAATATAAACGACAGTAGCACAAACGGCGCGGCAAGACGCGCCAGGTCCATCTAGTACCTTGACTAAGCAGAGCAAAATATGACCGTTGGTTTCTTATCTGCTCTGTGATCAGTCACTGAAGCATGCAGGTTAAATAATTCTGATGCGGCCGGACACGTCTTTGTTCCCTGTGCAGCGATAAAGACAGCGTCCACATGTAAGGCGTGAGTCACTAGTGTTATCTGCACTATGTGGCAGTGTGACTCCCAAATGCTCAACAGTGCAATCCCCCAGCTGTGCAATGCGTCAGTGTGCACACATATACACACTCATCCTTTTTTTTTTTTTGAAAGGAATACACACTCAACCTCGTGCGCCATGTGTAGCATGCGGGCGAATATTGTACCTCCAGACAAACCTTTCTTTTTTAGCACTGACGGAGACTGATTAATAATTTAAACTAAAGGGGAGCACGCGTGGTTGCAAGCTGTGGCATCGCCATCTATATAATCGTCAGCCACATCGCTTAGCTCTCATCTCAACAGCTTCCTTTGTACTGCCATTCACGTTCCTCTCTCCGCAACCGCTTACGGTTTCAAGGATCGAGCACGTATAAAAACTGCGACCGTCTCGCTGGCATCACTGTCTAAAAATTGTTATCTCACTGTCGCTGGCATGATTTCGAGATCTCCCAGTCTCTTCCAAATCGAGGCCGCGGCGGCGGATCAGGGGATGAAGCCAAGAATGCAGGCGTCCGGCGATCTCGTGGGGCTCCGGCTGATCATACAGGCGTCGCCGAGGCAATGCCAACACCGGCCGCCGCTGGCCGTCCTCAGGAGGTCGTCTCTGAGGTCATCGCCGGCGTCGAGCGCGTCCAAATGCCAGGAGAGTTTGGGCGGCCCGAGGTTCATGGGGCTGGAGTTCCTGAAGCTCTGCCTCTGCTGCTGCAGGAAGATCGACGGCGACATGGACGTGTTCGTGTACAAGTAAGATTAATCTCCTTCCTCGTTCGATCTACTTGCTGTTACTTGGGCTTGAGCTAAGGTTCTTACGGTTCTTGGGATTTCTTTTTTGCAGGGGAGAGCAAGCGTTCTGCAGCGCCGAGTGCCGTTCCCAGCATATGGCGAGGGAGGAGAGGCGGGAGATCGAGATCCTCGTCAGGAAGCGCCGTGACGCGTTCCACAGCCGGCGTGCGGCGCCGGGCAAGACGATCGGAGGATCGTCAGATCGGCACGCCAGAGTGGAAATCTCAAGCTTTTGCTAGTAGTTCCTTACCATGCCTGCTTGCAGAGAAACCGAGGAGGGTTAACCAGGACAAATTTGTAGTCCTAGATTTTGGTATCCACGTCGGTCGATTTTATTTAATTCGTATGGGTTTAGTTAAAGTTAATTTTTTCAAATTTTTGACCATGATTGTAGAGAAAAAAATACAAGTATCCGTAATACCAAATATATGTAATCCGAAAATTTAGTTAATCACGATTTTAGTATAATAGATTCTATATTGTAATTTTTTATATTTTCTCGAAATATTTGGTTAAAGTCTACTGTTAGCATCCATTTTGGGACACCTGTCGGCTAGGCAAGCCGGATCTATCGAAGACCAAGAAGCCAGATGGCACATCTGATTTTCAAGTCAAATTGATGGCTGCATTAATACCTTAGCCAAGGCAGATCAATTACGTCTAAGGTTAAGGCGGATCCATGGATATCTAAGGTTACGGCGGAACCATGACCACCTGAGGTGCAAGGTGAATCCTGCTCATCTTACATCCATTCTTGTTCTCATGTTGACTAAAACCAGCCAGAACCATTGAATCTGGAGAAGCTAGATGAATTAGTAGGATCTGTATCCTCTAGAAAATTGTTATTGAACATTATAGAACACTTATTGGGGTTAATAAATTGACCCGTCCGAGGCCAATCTCAAAAATACCAATTGCATCCTTGATAATTCCAGCTTGAGCAATGTTTTCTTCGAAGGTGATTAGGCTATCGTCGGCAAATAACAGGTGTGAGAGGGCTGGAGCACGTCTACATATGTTTAGATCCCTTAACTCCTCAAGATAGACTGCTCATTGCAATATTTTTGAAAGGCCCTCACCAATAAAAAATGAATAGGTAAGGATACAATGGGTCTCCTTGTCGGATACATCTCGATGGTGTGCATCTTGTGGTTAGCGGCTTAGCGCCCCCATTTATCTTAAACTTATACTGGAAAAAAGAGATACACCACATAATCTATCCAACAAAATTTGGGTGAAAACCAACTTTGTTAGAATTTACTTTAGGTAGTTCCAATCAACTCGTTCATAAGCCTTAGTGAGATACAATATATAGGCATAGAAGGTGCTACCCTTTTTCTTGTTTCTCTGTATGTTGTGAAAGTATTCAAAAGCTACCAGTCTCCCAGGTATAAAAGCACTCTCGCATTCTCTAATTAGACCATCAAGTAGTGGTAGTAGTCTATTAGCAATGCACTTCGTCATTATCTTGTATGTCACATTGCATAATGAGATCGATCTAAAGTATTTTAGAGAAACTGGATCATTTATTTTTGGTATGAGCACAATGATTGTTTCATTGACTTCAGGTGGCATGTTTCCTTCTTTGAAGAATTTTTTGACAACATTGATGACTTCTTCTTTGAGAATCCCCAAGTTTTCTGAAAAAATCTAGCCGGGAAGCCATCAATACCTGGAGATTTTGAAGGACCTATTTGGAAAGTAGCATCTCCTATATCTTTATCCGAGAATTCTCTCATCAGATTGTCATTCATCTATTGGTCCATGATTTATTCAATGAGTTCAGGAAACACCAGATTTTCTTTTGTATACATGGTATTAAAATACTAATGTGCCATTTCTTCCTGTTCTGTTGGTTCCTCCTGTAGGGATTCGTTGCATAGAAAACAAAAATGTTCCTACCGCGAGAACGCAATCTAAGCCAAGATGCAATCTAGAAGACGGGAGCAACGAGGGGATGAACGAGACTCACCCTTGAAGATTTCCAAAGCCTACAAGATGAGGCTCTTGTTGCTGCGGTAGACGATCACTTGCCGCTTTCAAAAGTGCGTAGAAGATCTTGACGGTGCCACAATCGGGCAGCACCTCCGTACTCGATCACACGTTCGGTGTTGATGAAGACGACGTTCTTCTCCCCATTCCAGCGGGCAGCGGAAGTAGTAGCTCTCCTTGAATCGGCAGCACGACGGCGTGGTGGCGGTGGCGATGGAGATCTCTGCGGAGCTTCGCTAGCTGCGGGAGAGGAGGAGAGGCGGCTAGGGTTTGGGGAGAGGGGGTGGCCAGCCTTCAAGGGGTGCGGCCAAGGTGGTGGTCTTGTGGTGGCCGGCCCCCTCCCCTTTGCCCCTCATTATATAGGTGGAACCCCCAAGTGTTGGACTACAAGTCCTCGAATAAGACCCCAACCCAAAACCTTCCATGTGTAGGGAAACCTACCCAAGGTGGGATTCCCACCTCAAGTGGGACTCCCACCCTTCCATGAAGTGGGGGCCCCCTTGGTGGAGTCCACTTGGGACTCCACCCCTCTAGGGTTGGCCGGCCATGGGTGGTGGAGTCCCTCCGGGACTCCGCCTTCCAAAGTGATTTCTTCCGGACTTTTCTAGAACCTTCCATAAATTCACCGGATCATTTTCAAACTTATAAAATGACTTCCTATATATGAATCTTATTCTCCGGACCATTCCGGAACTCCTCGTGATGTCCGGGACCCCATCCGAGACTCCGAACAAAACATCGAACTCCATTCCATATTCATGTTCTACTATTACGACATCAAACCTTAAGTGTGTCACCCTACGGTTCGCGAACTATGTGGACATGGTTGAGACTTCTCTCCGACCAATAACCAATAGCGGGATCTGGAGATCCATAATGGCTCCCACATATTCAACGATGACTTAGTGATTGAATGAACCATTCACATACGATACCAATTCCCTTTGTCACGCGATATTTTACTTGTCCGAGGTTTGATCATCGGTATCTCTCTATACCTCGTTCAACCTCGTCTCCTGACAAGTACTCTTTACTCGTACTGTGGTATGTGGTCTCTTATGAACCATTCATATGCTTGCAAGCTATTTAGACGACATTCCACCGAGAGGGCCCAGAGTATATCTATCCGTCATCGGGATGGACAAATCCCACCGTTGATCCATATGCCTCAACTCATACTTTCCGGATACTTAATCCCACCTTTATAACCACCCATTTACGCAGTGGCGTTTGATGTAATCAAAGTACCTTTCCGGTATAAGTGATTTACATGATCTCATGGTCAAAAGGACTAGGTAACTATGTATCGAAAGCGTATAGCAAATAACTTAATGACGTGATCTTATGCTACGCTTAATTGAGTGTGTCCATTACATCATTCATATAATGACATAACCTTGTTATTAATAACATCCAATGTTCATGATCATGAAACAATGATCATCTATTAATCAACAAGCTAGTTAAGAGGCTTACTAGGGACTCATTGTTGTTTACATAACACACATGTATCAATGTTTCGGTTAATACAATTATAGCATGATATATAAACATTTATCATAAACACAAAGATATATAATAAACACTTTTATTATTGCCTCTTGGGCATATCTCCAACAGTCTCCCACTTGCACTAGAGTCAATAATCTAGATTACATTGTAAGGTACCTAACACCCATGGCATTCTGGTGTTGGTCATGCTTTGCCCTAGGGAGCTTTAGTCAACGGATCTGCACATTCAGTGTGTACTTAGCAAATCTTTACTTCTCCATCTTCGATGTACTCGCGAATCGAATTATAACGCAGCTTGATACGCTTCAGCCTCTTGTGTGACCTTGGTTCTTGAGCATTGGCGATGGCACCCATGTTGTCACAGTAGATGTGAGTGGCAATGCACTAGGAACCACCAGCTCTCAATGAACCTCTTCCCACATCCTTGAAGCTATGTACTCCGATTATGTTGTTCCGATTTGTCGAGCGCAGCTTGCACCATTTATCTTTGATACGTCTCCGACGTATCGATAATTTCTTATGTTCCATGCTTGTTTTATGACAATACCTACATGTTTTGTTCACACTTTATGTCATTATTATGCGTCCGGAACTAACCTATTGACGAGATGCCGAAGTACCAGTTCTGTTTTTGCTGTTTTTGGTTTCAGAAATCCTAGTAAGGAAATATTCTCGGAATTGGACGAAATCAACGCCCAGCATCTTAGAATCCCACGAAGCTTCCAGAACACCCGAGAGCCACCAGAGGAGGGCCCTGTGGGCCCAGATGACAGGCCGGCGCGGCCAGGGGTGGGCCGCGCCCCCTAGTGTGTCACCGCCTCGTCGACCTTCCGACTCCGCCTCTTCGCCTATATAAAGGTCCCTGACCTAAATCTTCGATACGGAAAAGCCACGGTACGAGAAACCTTCCAGAGCCGCCATCGCGAAGCCAAGATCCGGGGACAGAAGTCTGTTCCACGCCGCCGGATGGGGAAGTGCCCCGGAAGGCTTCTCCATCGACACCGCTGCCATCTCCACCGCCATCTTCATCACCCGTCTCCCATGAGGAGGGAGTAGTTCTCCATCGAGGCTAAGGGTGTACCGGTAGCTATGTGGTTAATCTCTCCTATGTACTTCAATACAATGATCTCATGAGCTGCCTTACATGATTGAGATTCATATGAGTTTTGTATCACAATTCATCTATGTGCTACTCTAGTGATGTTATTAAAGTACTCTATTCCTCCCGCACGGTGTAATGGTGACAGTGTGTGCATCGTGTAGTACTTGGCGTAGGTTATGATTGTAATCTCTTGTAGATTATGAAGTTAATTATTGCTATGATAGTATTGATGTGATCTATGCCTCCTTCATAGTGTGATGGTGACAGTGTGCATGCTATGTTAGTACTTGGTTTAGTTGTGTTGATCTATCGTGCACTCTAAGGATATTTAAACATGAATATCGAATATTGTGGAGCTTGTTAACTCCGGCATTGAGGGTTCGTGTAATCCTACACAATTTAGTGGTGTTCATCATCCAACAAGAGAGTGTAGAGTATAGCATTTATTTATTCTGTTATGTGATCAATGTTGAGAGTGTCCACTAGTGAAAGTATAATCCCTAGGCCTTGTTCCTAAATACTGCAATCATCGCTTGTTTATCGTTTTCTATCATCTGTACTGCCGCAATATTACCACCATCAACCACACGCGCCGTAGCATCAAGCTATTTTCTGGTGCCGTTACTACTGTTCATATACATTCATACCACCCGTATTTCACTATCTCTTCGCCGAACTAGTGCACCTATACACGACAAGTGTATTAGGTGTGTTGGGGACACAAGAGACTTCTTGCTTTGTGGTTGCAGGGTTGCATGAGAGGGATATCTTTGACCTCTTCCTCCCTGAGTTCGATAAACCTTGGGTGATCCACTTAAGGGAAACTTGCTGCTGTTCTACAAACCTCTGCTCTTGGAGGCCCAACACTGTCTACAAGAATAGAAGCACCCGTAGACATCAAACACGTACCCAGATTGTGACTTAGAGTCATCAGGATCAGTGTTCCAACTTGCATCGGTGTAACCTGTTACAACGAGCTCTTGGTCACCTCCATAACAAAGAAACATATCCTTAGTTCTTTTCAAGTACTTCAGATATTCTTGACCGCTGTCCAGTGTTCCATTCTGGATCACTTTGATATCTGCTAGTCAAACTAACAGCATGTGCTATATCCGGTCTAGTACATAGCATGGCATACATGATAGAGCCTACCGAGGCATAGGGGATCTTACTCATCCTTTCTCTTTCTTCATAGCCGGTCCTTGAGTCTTACTCAAAACCTTGCCTGGTAACATAGGTAAGAACCCTTTCTTACTTTCGTCCATTCTAAAATTCTTTAGAATCTTGTCCAGGTATGTACTCTGTGATAGCCCTATTAGACGTCTTGATCTATCTCTATAAATCTTGATGCCTAATATATACGATGCTTCACCAAGGTCTTTCATTGAAAAACTATTATTCAAATAACCTTTTACACTGCTTAATAGTTCTATGTCATTCACAATCAATAATATGTCATCTACATATAATATCAGGAACGCTACAGAGCTCCCACTCACTTTCTTATAAATACAGGCCTCTCCATGACACTGTATAAACCCGAAGTCTTTGATCACCTTATCAAAGCGTCGGTTCCAACTTCTAGATGTAGATGCTTGCTTCAGTCCATAAATTGAACGCTGAAGTTTGCACACCTTGTCAGCATTTTTAGGATCGACAAAACCTTTGGGTTGTACCATATACAACTCTTCCTCAATGTCTCCATTAAGGAACGCCGTTTTGACATCCATCGCCAAATCTCATAATCGAAAAATGCAGCTATTGCTAACAAAATCCACAGATTTTAGCTTCTCTATAGGTGACAAAGTCTCATCGTAGTCAACACCTTGAATTTGTCGGAAACCCTTTGCGACAAGTCGAGCTTTATAGACAGTAATATTACCATCAACATCTGTTTTTCTTTTGAAGATCCATTTATTCTCGACAGCCTTGCGGCTATCAGGTAAGTCTACCAAAGTCCATACTTTGTTATCATACATGGATCCCATTTCGGATTTCATGGCTTCTTGCCATTTGTTGGAATCTGGGCTCATCATCGCTTCTTCATACGTCGCAGGGTCTTCATCATTGTTGTCCATAATCATGACATTTAGACAAGGATCATACCAATCGGGAGTGGCACGTTCCTTTGTCGATCTGCGAGGTTCAGTAGCTATCTCGTTCGAAGTTTCATAATCATTATCATTAGCTTCCTCTGTTGTCGGCGTAGGTGGCACAGGAACAACTTCCGGTACTACGCTACTCTGATCAACGAGTGAAGATTCAGTAATCTCGTTGAGTTCTACTTTTCTTCCAGTCACTTCTTTAGTGAGAAATTCTTTCTCAAGAAAGGTTCCGTTCTTAGCAACAAAGATTTTGCCTTCGGATCTGTGATAGAAAGTGTACCCTATAGTTTCCTTAGGGTATCCTATGAAGACGCATTTCTCCGCTTTGGGTTCTAGCTTGTCCGGTTGTAACTTTTTTACATAGGCTTCGCAACCCAAAACTTTAAGGAACGACAGCTTAGGTTTCTTATTAAACCATAATTCATACGGTGTCGTTTCAACGGATTTAGATGGTGCCCTATTTAAAGTGAATGCAGCTGTCTCTAATGCATAACTCCAAAATGATAATGGCAAATCACTAAGAGACATCATAGAACGAACCATATCTAAGAGAGTTCGATTATGACGTTCGGACACACCGTTTCGTTGTGGTGTTCCCGACGGTGTCAATTGTGAAAGTATTCCGCATTTCTTTAAATGCATGCTAAACTCATAACTCAGATATTCACCTCCGTGATCAGATCGTAGAAATTTAATCTTCTTGTTATGTTTATTTTCTACTTCACTTTGGAATTCCTTAAACTT
This sequence comes from Lolium multiflorum, assembly GCA_030979885.1. Classification (NCBI taxonomy): domain Eukaryota; kingdom Viridiplantae; phylum Streptophyta; class Magnoliopsida; order Poales; family Poaceae; genus Lolium; species Lolium multiflorum. The sequence goes on along the minus strand of CM061750.1, from coordinate 381,388,428 downwards.
CTCGAAAGTTTCGGATTTATGTTTCATGAAATAGATATACCCATATCTACTCAGATCATCTGTGAAGGTTAGAACATAATGATAACCACCGCGCGAGGCTACACTCATTGGTCCACACACATCGGTATGTATGATTTCCAATAAGTCTGTAGCTCACTCCATAATACCAGAGAATGGAGTCTTAGTCATTTTTCCCATTAGACATGCTTCGCATTTATCAAGTGACTCAAAGTCAAGTGATTCAAGTAATCCATCGGTTTGGAGTTTCTTCATGCATTTCACTCCAATATGACCAAGACAGTGCCACATATAAGTAGAATTATCATTCAATTTAATTAGCATCAATGTTATGAATATGTGTATCACTACTATCGAGATCTAATAGAAATAAACCATTCTTTTCAGGTGCTCGACCATAAAAGATATTATTCATAAAAATAGAACAACCATTATTCTCAGACTTAAATGAATAACCGTCTTGCATTAAACAAGATCCAGATATAATGTTCATGCTCAACGCGGGTACAAAATAACAATTATAGAGGTTTAAAACTAATCCCGAAGGTAGATGTATAGGAAGTGTGCCGACATCGATCACATCGACTTTGGATCCATTTCCAACGCGCATCGTCACTTCATCCTTCAATAGTATTCGTTTATTCTTTAGTTCCTGTTTCGAGTTACAAATATGAGCAACCGAACCAGTATCAAATACCAGGTACTAGTACGAGAACCAGAAGATAAACATCTATAACATGTATATCAGATATACCTTCTTTCTTCTTCTTGACAAGGCCGCTCTTCGGATCAGCCAAATACTTGGAGCAATTACGCTTCCAGTGTCCCTTCTCCTTGCAGTAATAGCACTCAACATCAGGCTTAGGGCCATTCTTAGGTTTCACAGGAGGCGTGGCAGCTTTCTTGCCACCCTTCTTGAATTTTCCCTTAGACTTGCCCTGTTTCTTGAAACTGGTGGTCTTCTTGACCATCAACACTTGGTGCTCTTTCTTGATCTCAATCTCAGCAGATTTCAGCATGGCGAAGAGTTCTGGTAACTCTTTGTTCATGTTCTGCATATTGTAGTTCATCACAAAGTTCTTATAACTAGGTGACAGTGATTGAAGGACACGATTAATCCCCAGTCTATTAGGAATCACTACTCCCAAGTCACTGAGTTTCTTCGCATGCCCAGTCATGATGAGCATGTGCTCACTAACGGAGCTGCCTTCTTCCATCATGCATGAAGAAGTGTTTCGATGCTTCATAGCATTCCACGCCGCATGAGTTTCAAAGATAGCTTTCAGCTCATTGACCAACTCATGAGGATCGTGGTGCTCAAAACGTTTTTGAAGATCGGCTTCCAGACTGCATAGGATGGCACATTGAACTTGAGAGTACCGAGTTTTCCGAGTCTCGTAAACATTATTTACTTCATCGGTTTCAGTTTCTGCAGAGGGTCACCTAGCGGTGCATCAAGCACATATTGCAGGTTTCCACCAGTGAGGAAAATCCTCACATGACGGAACCAGTCGGTGAAGTTGCTACCGTTGCTCTTAAGCTTTTCTTTCTCTAGGAACTGTTTAAAATTGATTGGGGACGCTATATCTACAACATATATTTGCAATAGTTTAGACTAAGTTTATGAAAAATTGAGTTCAAATTTTAATTCAACAAAATTTAAAATCTAGGTGAACTCCCACTCAAAACAATATCCCTCGAATTGTTTTAGTGATCACACGAACCAAATCCACCACACAAAGTCCGATCATCACGAGACAAGATGTAACTTCAATGGCAAACATTCAAAGTGTTCATCATATCAATCATATGATTCATGCTCTACCTTTTGGTATCACGTGTTCCGAGACCATGTCTGTACATGCTAGGCTCATCAAGGCCACCTTAGTATCCGCATGTGCAAAACTGGCTTGCACCCGTTGTATGCACTTGTTGAGTCTATCACACCCGATCATCACGAGATGCTTCGAAACGACAAGTCTTGACAACGGTGCTACTAAGGATCAACACTTTATTATCTTGATATTTTAGTGAGAGGGATCATCTTATAATGCTACCGTCGTGATCTAAGCAAAATAAGATGCATAAAAAGGATTAACATCACATGCAGTTCATATGTGATATGATATGGCCCTTTTGTCTTTGCGCCTTTGATCTTCATCTCCAAAGCACGGACATGATCTCCATCATCAACGGGCATGATCTCCATCATCGTCGGCGTAGCGTCAAGGTCAATGGCGCCGTCTTCATGATTGTTCTCCCATGTAGCAACTATTACAACTACTTTGAAATACTACTCAACATGAAATTTAAAGACAACCATAAGGCTCCTGCCGGTTGCCATAATACAATAATGATCATCTCATACATATTCATCATCACATTATGGCCATATCACATCACCAAACCCTGCAAAAACAAGTTAGACGTCTCTAATTTGGTTTGCATATTTTACGTGGTTTAGGGTTTTCGAGTGAGATCTAATCTACCTACGAACATGAACCACAACGGTGATACTAGTGTTGTCAATAGAAGAGTAAATTGAATCTTCACTATAGTAGGAGAGATAGACACCCGCAAAGCCACTTATGCAATACAAGTTGCATGTGGCGTGGAGCAAATCTCATGAACGCGGTCATGTAAAGTTAGCCTGAGCCGCTTCATCCCACTATGCCACAAAGATGCAAAGTACTCAAACTAAAGACAACATAAGCATCAACGCCCACAAAACCATTGTGTTCTACTCGTGCAACCATCTATGCATAGACACGGCTCTGATACCTGTAGGATTCGTTGCATAGAAAACAAAAATTTCCTACCGCGAACGCAATCCAAGCCAAGATGCAATCTAGAAGACGGGAGCAACGAGGGGATGAACGAGACTCACCCTTGAAGATTTCCAAAGCCTACAAGATGAGGCTCTTGTTGCTGCGGTAGACGATCACTTGCCGCTTTCAAAGCGTAGAAGATCTTGACGGTGCACAATCGGGCAGCACCTCCGTACTCGTCACACGTTCGGTGTTGATGAAGACGACGTCCTTCTCCCCCAGCGGGCAGCGGAAGTAGTAGCTCCTCCTTGAATCTGGCAGCACGACGGCGTGGTGGCGGTGGCGATGGAGATCTCTGGCGGAGCTTCGCTAAGCATTGCGGGAGAGGTGGAGGAGTGGGGCGGCTAGGGTTTGGGGAGAGGGGGTGGTCGGCCTCCAAGGGGTGCGGTCAAGGTGGTGGTCTTGTGGTGGCCGGCCTCCTCCCCTTTGCCCCTCATTATATAGGTGGAACCCCCAAGTGTTGGACTACAAGTCCTCGAATAAGACCCCAACCCAAAACCTTCCATGTGTAGGGAAACCTACCCAAGGTGGGATTCCCACCTCAAGTGGGACTCCCACCCTTCCATGGGGGGGGTGGCCGGCCCCCTTGGTGGAGTCCACTTGGGACTCCACCCCTCTAGGGTTGGACGGCCATGGGTGGTGGAGTCCCTTCGGGACTCCGCCTTACAAAGTGATTTCTTCCGGACTTTTCTAGAACCTTCTAGAACCTTCCATAAATTCACCGGATCATTTTCAAACTTATAAAATGACTTCCTATATATGAATCTTATTCTCCGGACCATTTCGGAACTCCTCGTGATGTCCGGGATCCCATCCGAGACTCCGAACAAAACTTCGAACTCCATTCCATATTCAAGTTCTACTATTACGACATCAAACCTTAAGTGTGTCACCCTATAGTTCGCGAACTATGTGGACATGGTTGAGACTTCTCTCCGACCAATAACCAATAGCGGGATCTGGAGATCCATAATGGCTCCCACATATTCAACGATGACTTAGTGATCGAATGAACCATTCACATACGATACCAATTCCCTTTGTCACGCGATATTTTACTTGTCCGAGGTTTGATCATCGGTATCTCTATACCTCGTTAAACCTCGTCTCCTGACAAGTACTCTTTACTCGTACTGTGGTATGTGGTCTCTTATGAACCATTCATATGCTTGCAAGCTATTTAGACGACATTCCACCGAGAGGGCCTGATACGCGTACAACACGCGTCCGTTGGGAACCCCAAGAGGAAGGTGTGATGCGTACGCGGCAAGTTTCCCTCAGTAAGAAACCAAGGTTTATCGAACCAGTAGGAGCCAAGAAGCACGTTGAAGGTTGATGGCGGCAGAGTGTAGTGCGGCGCAACACCAGGGATTCCGGCGCCCCCTTCCAGTATTAAGTTGCAAACAACAGACAATTGCATTAAGTATGGTGCGTAATGTAATCAACAAAAATATCCTTAGACAAAGCATTGATGTTTTATCCCTAGTGGCAACAGACATCCACAACCTTAGAACTTTCTGTCACTGTCCCAGATTAAATGGAGGCATGAACCCACTATCGAGCATAAATACTCCCTCTTGGAGTTACAAGTAACGACTTGGCCAGAGCCTCTACTAGTAACGGAGAGAATGCAAGATCATAAACAACACATAGATGATAGATTGATAATCAACATAACATAGTATTCCATATTCATCGGATCCCAACAAACGCAACATGTAGCATTACAAATAGATGATCTTGATCATGTTAGGCAGCTCACAAGATCCGACAATGATAGCACAATGAGGAGAAGACAACCATCTAGCTACGCTATGGACCCATAGTCCAGGGGTGAACTACTCACACATCACTCCGAGGCGATCATGGCGATGAAGAGTCCTCCGGAGATGATTCCCCGGCAGGGTGCCGAGGCGATCTCCCGAATCCCCGAGATGGGATTGGCGGCGGCGGCGTCTTTGGAAGGTTTTCCGTATCGTGGCTCTCGGTACTGGGGTTTTCTCGACGAAGGCTATATGTAGGCGGAAGGGTAGGTCATGGGGCGACGCGAGGGACCCACACGCTAGGGCGGCGCGGCCCAGGCCCTGGCCGCGCGGCCCAGGCCCTGGCCGCGCGGCCCTGGCGTGTCGCCTCCTCGTGGTCCCACTTCGTATCTCCTCCGGTCTTCTGGAAGCTTCGTGGAAAAATAAGACCCTGGGCGTTGATTTCGTCCAATTCCGAGAATATTTCCTTACTAGGATTTCTGAAACCAAAAACAGAGAAAACAGAAACTGGCTCTTCGGCATCTTGTCAATAGGTTAGTGCCGGAAAATGCATAAATATGACATAAAGTGTGTATAAAACATGTGTGTATCATCAATAAAGTAGCATGGAACATAAGAAATTATAGATACATTGGAGATGTATCAGGGCCCAGAGTATATCTATCCGTCATCGGGATGGACAAATCCCACCGTTGATCCATATGCCTCAACTCATACTTTCCGGATACTTAATCCCACCTTTATAACCAACCATTTACGCAGTGGCGTTTGATGTAATCAAAGTACCTTTCCGGTATAAGTGATTTACATGATCTCATGATCGAAAGGACTAGGTAACTATGTATCGAAAGCTTATAGCAAATAACTTAATGACGTGATCTTATGCTACGCTTAATTGGGTGTGTCCATTACATCATTCATATAATGACATAACCTTGTTATTAATAACATCCAATGTTCATGATCATGAAACAATGATCATCTATTAATCAACAAGCTAGTTAAGAGGCTTACTAGGGACTCATTGTTGTTTACATAACACACATGTATCAATGGTTCGGTTAATACAATTATAGCATGGTATATAAACATTTATCATAAACACAAAGATATATAATAACCACTTTTATTATTGCCTCTTGGGCATATCTCCAACACCTCCACTGTATGACTATCATATTTTCTTAAGATTTTGATTTTATTTATTTTTCCTGCCAAGTAGCCTTTCTATGGAAATATCTGGTGTTTTGGGCCATGCTTCAACCATGTGCCTCTTGAATTTTGTCACCACATAATTTCCTCTCTTAAGAGTAACTCATGTAGTCTTTGACTCATCGCTTCAATCTGATCGAAATGGTCCAAACCTTGACTTGCTTGTAGTCTTTCGAGATCAGACTTCAAACTATTGATTTCTTTTGTGAGTGTCCCAAGTTTGAGGCTGCTCCAATCAGTTAGACAATCCATCGTTGATTTTAGCTTATGTTGCAACAATTGTAAACATGAGGCAGAGGTATGTTGGCCCAGGCTGTATTGGTCTCCTCTTCTAAGGATTCCTCTCTCTCCCTCATCAGCTATTAACATGCAAACTTTGTAGCTTTTAAAAACCCAGTCTTCTTATTGGAGTTCATCAAAATAGGGCTATGATTAGATCTTGAGGAAACCAAGTGTGTAACTTTAGACTGAGAAAATATATTTGACCAAGGAGGGCAAGCAACCTCCCTATACAGTCTCACCTTACATTTTTTACTTCCCTTCTATTTATTATTATATGTCCATAGCAGTCCTAAAAAAATCAAAACATGAAGACTGCAGTTGTATAGAACATTACGGAAATTTTCCATCTTCCTTTCATTACTTTTTGTCACTGACAAATCTGTATGCCACATAGCAAAGTTGAAGTCTCCTACCATCATCCATGGTTCATCAACATCTTTTTTTATTCTTCTCAGGAACTTCCACATTTCTAGTGTCATGTACATGTGGTTTACCATATACAAAGGTGCATCTCCAATTTGTGCCATTTTATTCAATGATTCTAACATCAATGTGATGGCTTCCAAAACTTGCCAGATTTACATTCACTTCCTCATTCCAGTACAGAGCTAAATCCCTATCCTTTCCCGTCCAGAGAAATAGGCAAACAAAATATCAAGCCCAAACATGAACACAAACCCTGAATTATTTCTTTATTTTACCTTGCTTCAGAGATAAATACGAGGCTAGGACAAAATTTCCGCATAATGCGGACCAGCTCTTAAACTGTACGAGACTGTCTAAGGCCTTAGCAGTTCCAGGATAGGATCAACATGGCTCCTGCTAGGAGCTCACATTAGCGTCTGACAGTTTGTGGGCAGCCCTAGGACCAGTCGCTTCCAAACCACCATACACTCCCGGCTGTGCCTCTACAACAACTTCCTCCACTACATACCTTATCATTTCCCTTTCCTTTTGTTTTATCTCTATTTCCTACCCTATCCCAACTACTCCCTATAAATTTAACATGTTCATTTTCATTTTCAGTAACCACACAGATCTTTGCGATGAAAGCATCAACTTCTTCTTCTCTCATTGTACAAAGATTTTCTATGCCCAAACACACCTTGAGTGTGGGCACCTGGAAGTGTTTTTTATTTGCATGCTGAAATTTTTCATCTTCTTCTGGGTACTCTTACGAGGACGTGGAGCCCCCCGTGATCAAATCGATCATGGGTGGTCAGTGTGGTTTTGTGTTCACCTTCATGAGCCATCCATCTCCATGTTCCTTTCTTCATAGGGAGGGTTACTGCCGGCACTAGCGCTTCCCCCGACCTCCCCATTCTTGTTCATCTTTGCTTCAGTAGGTGTTCTTTTAGTTGTTTCACCACCTTCAAGGACTAGGCTAGCTGGCCCACCAACCAACAACTGGTAGGATGCCATTCACGAAGCGGGAGATGTGTTGTTGATGACGTTCTTTTTTTTCCTTCGCTCATGCCAGGATGGTGGTCGTGAACAGCGAGTTTTCCCACTTACTTGGCGATGTGAGCGATGAGATGTTGCTGCCTAAGATTTGTCGTGGTAGCTTTGTTCATGTTATGTTCCCGATGGAAACGCCAGAACATGCTGCGGTGATGATGCTGATTATCCCGCCCGATGATTTCAGGCAAGAACCATCAACGAGGGTCCTCTCGAAGAGTTGGAGGTACTCCTTGTTTTTCATAGTACTCCTCAATCCTCTGCTCTTCCTTTATGTCGCAATTCTCCATTTTATGTTCTATGGTACCACAGAAAAATAGAAGGTTGGGAGCCTCTCATAAAAAAACTGATACAACCAAGTCATCCTCAACAATTTCATCGACCAAAGGTATCCATCTTCTGATAGCACGATTATTGCACAGATGCACTCTAGACCTCATATTTTTTGTCACAAAGGTCTCCTATAGCATCATTGTCAATGAACATTATCTCTCCAATTTTAATTCATAAATATTTTTCTAATTCTTTAGAGAGAAGGTAGAAAGAAAAATCCTTGAATTGTACCCAAATTGGAACTCTGGTGAATGTTACCTTCACTGTCTCCTCGCCTTCTTTGAGAACCTGAATCAGCGAAGTATCTTCCTTGAATGTCCATGGCCCTCCAAAGGTTGAAATCTCCATCTTCTGTGAGCTCCAAGATGAATCGCCCATCAGCAAGTTGGCTTGTGTAGACATGGCCGGAAACCTTCGACATTTTATTCATTGAATCAATGAGATTCTTTGAAGTGATCATCAACATGGACAGGAAAACTCCCACCACCATGAGGCAACTTTCATTAAACCAACGAGCTGCCCCGTTTACTTTGTTCAGCGTCAAGATGATGGCAGCCTTCTGTTCTTCAATCCCGAGTTCCTACATCAACTCCTTACCAGGTCGACGGTGAACGTTGCCTTCAGCATCACCAATAGCTCCTTCCGCACCGCTTCTTGGTGTTGTACGGCAAAATGGATGCAACATGATATGCCTAAATACGAAACAAAGAATTCACATGACATTTTTTCTACGATTGTGTAATTATACACAATTCTTGAGACATGGTCATCAAAGGTCATCGGTGCGCGGCTGGGCTTTGCCCTCGCGTATGGCGATGGGGTCAAGCTGGTGATCTGGTTGATGCGAGATTGGGAAGGTGCGGCTATCAGGGAAAACCAGGCTTCGACTTCGGTTATGGTGCACGATGGTTGTGTCTATGTGCTGCTACCTTATTGAAGGCATCATCCCTACAGACAGACTCTCCTCTCTTTGGTCACTTTGGGGGAAACCATAGACCCGTATCTCCCGGATCGGACGATGGCGATGCTACAATGATGTTCTCCCTCTTGGAGGTATCATTTTGGAGCAGGTGTTTGCATGAGTTGGAGCGGCCCACCGTCTACCACATCGATGATGGCTACGTCTCGGAAATGGACATGTTTTGATGGATGAGCACCAGGCGTTGGCATTATCTAGCGTGGTGGCACCGAAAAAAGAGCTGTCCAGGTATATGCATTGATCCCTACTGAATATGATTCAGTGTGAAGATGGTGGCCGCTTCTAGAGTGTGCGCATGTGGTGTGTGATGAGGTTATTGTGGACCAGTTTGTGCTCATGAATCAATGTTGGGCGGCTTGGTGAAGCCTCTGGATTAGATGGTGTGAATCGGTTCGAGGTTAGGACACATGGCCTTGACCACGGCCACCTCCATCATCAATATTGTAGGTGTAGTGATATAGATTGTTATGAATGGGGCTTTGGGTTGACCGTTATATTCATTTATTAGGATTTTGAATAATGTAATTAAAAAGGCTATGTGCATCATTTCAATGAAGAGGTTGGGGGATTCAACATCCTTTTTGACAAGATAGAATATTTTTTTCAAAAAAATTCAGTTGATCTAGACTATAGTAGTTATGATATCATGATCGAGGTTGCCTCTGCCTTCTTCGTGCTGATCAAGACACACATGTATAGATGTTGGAGGCAGTGTAGGTTACATGTTGTTCCCCCCGTTCATCCACCTGCCAGATAGGTAAAAAAATATCCAACGGCAACCCCAATAGCGCCCCCAATATTGGGGTACCAACCATAAATCAGGCTCACACCAACAACCCCCTTATCTTGCCGGTGCTTTTTCGAGCCTAATAAAATAGTAGGTGCACCCGTGATGTCCCCTATCCACAAGGGACGGGGGAGCACCGACACTCCAAGACACATTGTACTTCGCCTGTGAACTCTCTTGGCAGAAATATACACGCTTTCCCCACCCCTTGATACTCTCCCGATCTCACCTCCCATCGCCATGATCACCATCGATGTCGATGCCACCTCCTCCCCGTTCTCACATCCAACCTAACGCACCCCTAGAATCGCCACTTTCGATGACGCCGCCACCACCTCTAGCCAATTATCGTCGTTGTACGGATGGACCACCCCCATTTTCTCCGTGGTATGGAAGAAATTTGGCTGCAACTGAAGCCACACTTTCTACCACCACCACCAAACGACACCGGTCCACTCTTTTGTGGTGTGCACGTCCTCTTCGATGCCGACTTGCTAAATGGAAAATGTGTTTCTTTTGTTTGATAACAATATTTGGATATTTACTGTCATGCTAGGGTCAAGCACAAGATGGTGGTCGACCCCTCAAAAGTGAAAAGATCAATACGATGACCGTAGCTTCTCGGTGGTGTAGCTTGATGTGTTTTTTGTTGTTGTTGTTGTTGTTGTTGTTGTTGTTGTTGTTGTTGTTGTTGTTGTTGTTGTTGTTGTTATTGTTGTTGTTGTTGTTGTTGTTGTTGTTGTAGTAGTAGTAGTAGTTGTTGTTGTTGTTGTAGTTGTTGTTGTTGTTGTTGTTGTTGTTGTTGTAAGGGCACACCGGAATAATGGCTGAGAGAACCCCTTGAAATTATGTTGTTGAGGAGTTCTAGATCAGATACTCCGGTGTCCCAGGAAACATAGACTCCGGCCCTCCTTGGCGGGAGACTCCAGGAAAGTCTCCGGACCACATGATATGGGCAAAGTGTGAACTCTGCCTCATGTTCTGTGGTCAACCAGTGGGTTTTCCTTGAGACTGGATACTCGGTCCAGAGACTCCAGCCTTGCCATGTCTAGACATTCAGACCGCAGACTCCAACCCTCCTAAACCAGAGACTTCCGGATCCAGGATTTGAGCAGAACGCCAATCTGCCTCACATTCTGTGTTTGGTCTAGAGTCTTTAACCTTGTGACCGGAGACTGTAGTGTGTCTGAGTTTTGACATTGTATGTCCGGAGACTCCGGTGTTTGTACCTAGCAATGGCTACATTTTAGGGAGGGGGGCTATAAATAGTACATTTCTTCCACCTTGGGAGAATGCGGCTTCCTCTCTCTCTTTCACTGTTTCAAAGTTCAAAGATCGTAGATCTCCCTTTCTAGCCACTCAATGTTGTTGCCCTTTTGGGAATCATGGGAGGAACCCTAGAGCTACACTTCCACCAAAGGGATTTGAATATCCCACCCTCTTCGTGAAGAATCAAGTTGTGAAACCCCAGCTTTGCGAGAACTCTCCCTCAGAGCTTGCTCGTGTTGCAAGAGCTCAGTGGTCTGTTGTTGGGATCCTCCAATTAAGTTGTAGATGCATGCCCAAACCTTTGTGCAAAGGTTTTGGTGGACACCTTAAAGGCTGCCACTTAGTGGAGCGTGCGCAACCCTTCGTGGTTTGCTCACCGAAGAATAGGGTGAGGCCTTTGTGGCGTTGGTTTGCCTTTGTGGCACCACACCCCTCCAACGTAGACGTACTTTCCCTCAAAAGGAAGGAACTACGGGAATCAACCCTTGTGTCTCTGTGTGCTTCACTGTTGGCAACCTTTTTTCCCGCACTTCACTAATTGTATCTTCTATTGTGTTTACTTGCTTGCACCTTATCATCTAGGTAAATTCACATGGTTGTATATCTACAGAATTAACCTTTTGTGTCAAGCCTAAATGAAAAACAATTAAAATTTGATTAGAACCTATTCACCCCCTCTAGGTGCCCATAGAATCCTTTCACTCGCCGGCACAACATCGGCGGCAATAAAATCCATTTTCTAGCCTCGCCCGCAAGGTGTTTCCGCAGTTTGCCTAAGCAATGGACAATGAGAGGATGATGGAGCCATTGATGCAAGAGGAGGCCAATGCCGCTGCTGTCCAAGAAGACAATATGAAAATCTTGCCCACTCTTCTTCACCTTCGAGAGCAGCTCAATGTCGTTCATTAGCATAGTGGTTCGAGGGCAGGGAAGCTGAAGAACAAGGACTGTTATCAGCTTGCAGGTGCTATGTTGCTTGACACTAACTATTTTTTCGATGGCGCAACTCATACCCCCAAAGATTTTTAGTGGCTTTTTAGGATAAACAAGGAGTTGTTCATGCGGATTGCCTTTGACGTGAGGGGGTATGATTTCTACATCATATGCAAAAAAGACTGCACCAGATTATTAGGTTTCTCATCGATTCAGAATTGCTCGACTGCTATGCGGTGTATTGCGTATGGAGCTCTTCTAGATGCACTACACGGCTACCCAAGCATGTTTGAGACCACATGCTTTGATAGCATCTACAAGTTTGCCGAGAATTTATGATAGTTTGGAACACCCTATTTGAGAGCACTAAATGAAGAAGATATAGCTCAAATCCTGACACAAAATGCAGCAAGAGAATTTCATGTGATGCTTGACAGCATCGATTATATGCATTAGGCTTCGAAGAATTTCCCATTTTCTTGGCAGGGGTTGTCCAAAGGTCATACCTGAGAGTGGGGTGTGATAGTTCAAGCCGTGGCAGATTATCACCTCTGAGTTTGGCACTTTGGCATGGGGGGGAGTCACAATGGCATCAATGTGTTGAATCACTCACCGGTGTTTCTAAGGCTAGCTGAGGGACATGCTCCAACTGTTAACTATGGTATCAATGGTCACACATATAACAAAGAGTACTATCTAAATAATGGTATCTATCCATCGTGGTCTACATTTGTGAAGAAAATCTGTGACCGTGTACGGATGAAATATCTTGGTTTGATATGTGCCAGGAAGCTTCTCGGAAGGATGTCGAGCGGGCATTTGGTGTACTCCAATATCATTTTTCTATTGTTCGGCATCCTTATCTTACCCATTCGGAATCTTAGATGTAGGAGGTCATGAACTATTGTGTGATCACACACAAAATGATCATCGAGAGTGAGCGAGAATCACCAGTGATTGATGAGCATCCATTTGATCAATAGGGTCCTCTTGCCCAGCTTATGGAGGTGCCGACCGTGTTTGCTGCTTTCCTCGCCATGCATCAACAAATCCATGACACACAAGTTCGTATGCAACTTTAAAATGATCTAGTGGAGCATTTGTGGGCGCTCAAAGGAAACACGGCCTAATTCTTGAACAAGTTGAATTGCAATTTGAGAACCAACATGTGGTTGGATAGTTAGGAGAGCAGTTGTACACTTACCCATGAGGGATCAAACCTTAGATTTGACGCTTTGATATCTCATAAAGGCTGAATATTCTTTCAGTGGGAGGGAACGTTCCCATCGATATCGAGGCACTTGTGGCGAGTTCATTAATCTCAAAATAATATTCAGCCTTTTAGAGGTTCTTATAGGGGAAGGGTGTGCGTGTGCCCGTGCGTTCATAGAGGTGAGTGTATGTACATATGTATGAGTGTCTATGTAAAAAAAGTTGAATGATAATTTATTTGAATTCTCTTATGAATAATTTTATCCGTATGTTTGGATTATTTTGTGATGAACTATGCAATATGGTTGAATTATTATGTAAAACTATGCAAAATCTTCCTGTTTGTCAAAGAAAAAACTATCTCTTTTTAGGAGCGGGCTATATTGCAAGCGATGGTGTGGGATGGCCCTGCTAATACGCCCACAACACCACATGCAACCCATATCATACTGTCAACGTCGGCTATGATTTGAGGGCTGCCAGTGGAAATCTATATACCTAATAATAAAGGAGCTAACGTTTCCTTGGTTTGGTCCGTCAAAATACGCTTTCGTCCAACCCAACCTTCAATACGTTTTTGTCTGTCGTCTGAAGCTAAAGTTTTTGTCCTTCCCATTTTGTTTCCTACCAGACGAGCAGCGCAGAGTCCCGATAGAACCTGACTTTGTCCTACGATCTTGCTGCGGAGTCCGGCTCGAACCCGATCAATCCAGCCTGTACTTTAAATACGTGCCCGCAAGGCCCCAGCCCTAGGCAGCCAGGCCAATCCCTCGAGGATCGACCGAGTGGCTTCTCGATGGCTAACCATGGATAACGAAAATAAGGAGATATCACAGCTGTGCCATGATAGGAAGAGAAGGCTGGCTAGGAATCGCCAGAATTAATGGCGGCGGCACGGAGGCCACCGTCGATGGTTGCAGGGGACGATTGCGACTGCGCCAGATGGTCGGGCAGTAGGTCGTCGTGGTGTGGGGGGGAGGTTTCTGTGTGGTTGGAACAGGAATTTCGCCGTTCGGCTTCCGCTGCCGTAACCTAACGCAACGATTGGAGCCGTTCAGCAAGCGAATGATGCAGTGGAAGAGACCAACCTCGGTGAGATACTGCGTCGTGCTCACCCTCCTCAACGATGCATACATACATGATAATGACTCGACATAGCAGCAGTTGTTGCCAAAGCTAGCGCTGGGATCGGCTATGGGTGGCCCTGCTGACTTCCTCCCACATGCAAGGCAACTCGGCGCGAGCGCTCTCTCTTTCCGGGTGATTCATCGCGGGACCTGAGCAGTGGTATGAACTGAGAAATAACAGACAATGAGGAAGATATAGAGCAGCAAGAAACGAAGAAGCACATGCCTAATCCTCAACTAGGAGGGAGCTATAGCTACTCCTACCATTCATGTGTTCAAGATAGAGCAAAGAAAAGGTTATCTGCCTTAGCACCGACGAGCTAGATGGCCAAGTCCCACGACGCCCAACTGGTGAAAATCCAGATCTTGACTAGAGCAATGACGCGGCATCCCACGACTCCCAGCACGTGCCGCATGTCTGGAGTCTACAGTCTATGAGCCTTTATCTGCCGTGCCAAGCGGCCAGATCGAGTGCAGTCTGTGACGCCTGTCCGGCTCGCGGCGCTCATTTTCTTAACAGTGATTTTTTCCAAGACTGTGTTTCATGGAAAGCAGTGATTGGCCGAGCGAATTCACTTCACGAAGATACAAGCGATCGTCACGAATAAGCAGTGCCAAGCTGCGCTCTATTCGAGAGATCACAAGTAATATCGATTTACCGGGTATATGCATTTGCGAGTTAGTAAAATAATTGTTTTGGTAAATATATATAGCTAACGATTTATTAAAAGTGCGTATGTATTGTAGATTTTTTTTTTTACATTTAGACAACTATGATGGATGGCGATTCAATGGATATAGTAGTCATCTCCTGGTTCCTAACTAGAGGGAGGACATCTTCAAAAAAAAAGTACCATGGCGGTGGACTACGGTAGGAAAGGCGCTTTCGATGCAATGTAGGATCGTCTCAATCTGATAGCTGGCTCATGTGTTATCCTAGGATGGCATGATCTTAGGCATCGCTTCTACGTCGTTCCATTGTTGAAGTAGAACGTGGCGATGAGGTAAAAACATACATAATTTTGATACTTTGTACTCCCTCCGTCGCATAAAACATGCCAGAGATTTATCGAAATTCGAATCCTGGACACTAGATAGTAGCTAGCTACCTCTAAATTTTGATAAATCGTAGACATGTTTGATGGGATGGAGGGAGTACTTTTTCTATTTCCGCCACCATGACAACATTTTAATAATGTGTGTGTTCCGTTGCAACGCACGGGCAATTTTCCCAGTACCTCTACATCGAAGAAGCCGACGTACCATCTACCTCCTCGAATAAGAGCTGTCGCAAGTCCTCTTTCACATGAAAAACCACCATGAAGTCTATGGCCGGCGATCTCCATGTGTTTGGTGTCCGCCTCTTCATGCCCCTTTTCAGGTGCGCGTTGATCAGCTCCACTAGCAGATGTTTGCAATTTTAGTTGGATCAGAGGAGATAAGACTACCTAATATACATTTGATTTTCCTGAAGGCATTTGATCGAGCAGTAGAGCGCATGAAAACAGATTTGCTGCTTGACTTCAACATAAAGGCCGAGCGACGAGTACAACATGCCGTGGAACACGAGGTTAATCTTCTCTTATACGCGACCAATGTGAGCAGCATAGCTCCTCTGTTGTTCATGGACTTGAACCGCGCGCAGGCCACACACACATGGGAGATCGATCGGCCACTGAAGCAGAGTTGCCGACTGCTGGGACACTGAATCCCAGCCAAGGGCGCATTGCCTGGGCGGCGAGGGGAGAAGCCGGGCCAACCGCGCTAGAGCAGGTAGCCGGGTGGGGTATGAAACTGCTTCGCAGGCATCGCCTGTGTCTGAAATTCTGAATGCAACGCCCTCATTTTGTTACATTGTCAGAATCATGCTGCTGCAACAGCATCAGTTTAGTTCCTAGAATAATTTGTGGCACCCTGCTATCATCTAATTTATGCTTGCCATCATGATGACTGCTTGGTCAAACTTGTTTGCTTGTTATGCTCCAGGTCTATCATGCAAGGCCCTCTCTTACACTATTCGGCCAGTTCAGCTCTGCACTTGTCTTGCTCTTGTCAGGCTATCCATCTACCCATGTTTTTTTTAAGGCCATCTCCCCATGTAAACATGTTAAGATTTATCATCTCACCATGAATACTTTCTGCATGGTTATGTACACGTGTTGTCAGAAAGTATGTAGAGTGTGACTGAGTGGTGGAGCCTCGATCTTGCCAGTGTTCCAACTCCATATCCACGTCAGGGGAACTGGATTCTGACAAGAATCTGACCCTGAGTCCACGCTCGATACGTCAGAAGTACTTAACCTTCCGGTTACTCGCGACTCTACAGTCTACACCATGGCCGACTTCTACGCGTCGAGGCCGGCAATCGCGATCAAACAACAGGCTCTTCGGCGGCGGAGCACAGAAGGCCAGGACGCTGCGGTGCGCCTGCCGCATCTTGCCGGACGACGAAGGGCCGGAGGAAACGGCCCAGCTGTGCGCGCTGCACCAACTCTGACCATGACGGCGGGCTCGCGACGGAGGGGCTCAAGAAGGTTGCCGTGCCCGACGGAGGAACGGCGTTCGTGCGCTACGTCAGGTGGGCGGCGCGCTATGACCTTGCCCACGCGCTTCTTTCTGGAGGACAACTACGCACGGGAAAAGATTGGAGATCGATGCTCGTACACCAGCGCAATCAGACGCATACATAACTGAACATAGAAGCGTACTTGAGGCTGCATCTCAAATGGATTTCATGTATTCTCATTATCAGATCAACTTGTGTACATAGTACGTACTATTACTTCAGACAAATGATTATTGGAAACCAGATGTGGGTTGATCAAACGCTAATAACACCGGATTAATAACTGTGTCTGTCTTGCTGGCTTCCTCTTCCCGAATACAATGCGGCCAGATAATTTTTCCTGGAGTACAGAAAAAACAACCATTGAAACGATAACTAGAGTATAATATTTTAGGGACTCTCTGATGACGCATGATCCGAATAATAAGCTCAAGTTACCTTGCCGGCAGATGGTCGTGGGGACGGTTATAGGCTGTCCAGTCCGGCCCTCCGGAAAAGAGACGCATCGCCTGAAATGCACCAACAGAAGGCACAAAGCTATCATAAGCAAGCTATGGGTTCGACTCTCAGAGAAATTCTAGATAATGTTTCGTACCCAAAAATTTTCTGTTTTTCCCAAATGCTAAGGAGAAGAAGAGCATTCAGCCAAAAAAAAAAAATTTGGATTTTATCAACAATTTTCTTGTGTAGGTGGGTAACTGGTATTATCGGAGTCCTTATGTGAGGAATTACAGAAGAAAAAGTTCAGCAAAATGTGAATTAGAAAGGATTGGTCCACGATATGAATTGGAGACTTAATCTTAGTGCACCCCAGAACAATACGTTCTTGTTATCATAACCTATCATGGGTTCCTCAATATGCATGTTATGGTAGGGTAAATTTTTTATTTTGTCCTATTCGCTTGAGACTCCAGAGAGATAACAACGTCTATTCATATAGTCTATATATTGTGCAAGTTTAAAATTTGGCGGGGGCAGCAACCACTCCATTCAAGACTAGCTTTATGCTTAAACAACGATTGCAGAAGGTGGAGAACCGCGACCTATTTACGGAGATCTGTACACGGTTGGAGGACACGGCGAGGGATATTTTTTCCCTACATGGGTGGCAGCATAATCTACGGACTGGGCCTCCGCCTTCACCTTAGACGTTTTTTACATTCTCTCAGGCTGATACGTAATTTGATTTTTTAGCACTCCAGATTACTGAGACTCTTTAAACGGCTGTGTGCATCTTAGCTATGCAGAGGTCGGGTGTAATTGCTTATTACGAGTAATAAAACGTCCATTATCAAAAAATGCTTAAACAACGAACATGGTACTGACGGACGAACAAAGGGGAGCATCATTGCATGGTCCATTTTACATCATGTTCCTCAATTCAAACAGATGTGTATCAAATGTGTAGAAATTAGCTTGCTAGGCAACTTGTGTCTAAATCTTTATTACGATTCATGTCTGGTTTAGACATATATTTATATATGTGCATGCCCATGTCTTTTTCTCTCTCTGTGTGTGTCGTGTGTAATTGCATTCTCTAGCCAGTTCAATCAAAAGTCCGATCTGGTGGAGAAGGGCTAGACAATTACTACCTCCGTTTCAAGGAATAAGGCGCCCTCGTTTTACGTGCTTTTTATTTGACCAAGAATTACTTCAAATAGATAAACATTGTTAGTATGAAATTGGTATCATTAAAAAGTTTTTTTCAATACGAATCCAACGATACTAATTACATATAATATAATCAAGATTTTGTTACTTAATTTTTATGGTCAAAGTTCATCTTGAAATACGCGTGCGCCTTATTCTTTGAAACGGAGGTAGTATATTCAACATGTAGGAGGATGTGGTCCTCTTATTTGGGGGAGTGTATTTGGTCTGCCCTTGAAGCAATTTTGGGTTGGATTGGCTTGGCAAGTTGGTTTCACACACGCACCTTTATATAGTTGTTGTTGTCCAACGTGAAACGGTGGTAAATTCCAGCCGGTACGATAATGAGGCCTCCTTTGCTCAGTGACACCCTGACCCACTGGTCATCCTCATCCCTTACATCGAACCCTTCATGAGACCAAGGACTAGGTAAGCATGGTAAATTCCAAAGGCGATTGCTAAAACAATAGGAGATAGCACGTCTATATAAGTACTCTATACTAGAGCCAAAAGAACACAAAACATACCGGTACCGTCGAGACAATAGCGAACTTCCTCATCGGTATGGAGGTGCTCTTCAAAGAACCTCTTGATCATCGCCTCATAATTTGGCATCTTCTCTGGGGTTAATTCAATTATGTCCTAAACAAATAAATTGCATACAAGCCATCTATCAGACTCCAATGTGACTATGCAGAAATAAAGGACAACATTTGATGCTCATCATACTTTCAGGATTGAAAAAAATGATATCTCAATGCAGAAGTCTAAGAAAAGAAGGAATATATGTTTATAGTTGGCCAAGCTCTGGTCTCAACTTCTCAGGACAAGAGAGGTTAAGCTAACATTTGAAATACATATGCTCTGATTTTTTTTGTGCGAAGAAGAGCATCAGAGATCCAATACGTGAGCATCTTTTAATTTGGAGATCGAACAATTTACCTAGTAAAAACTATTTAATACCTACGACATAGAATCAATCAATTTAATTCAGTACAAACCAATTCTTCTAATTTTGGTTTTTGCCTACTGCAAACTGCATTAGCTAGTCAAAGAATACAAAAACAATATTAATCTATAGTCCAGAAAGGCTAAGGTTATTTTGCTGTAAACACATCTATAGGACCAAAGTAGTATCTTTGAGCTAGATCTGAAAATGTGAAGCCAGTTTAATTAGAATCCTAAAGAGTGACCACACTACCAGTCTAGGGTCCAGTCTACATGGCGAGAAACAGCGGCACAACAAGGTGGTATTCCTTCCTTTCCAACGACCCCAACCAACTTTGTAAGCATGCCTTAGATACGGTATTACTAGCATAAGTTGACTTAGTATTAGTGAAGACCGATTGAGTGACAGACCATGTGCAAGTAACCCCTCTCTTGACGCATTGTCGTGAGGTTCTCGTCCCGCTCATGGTTCTCTGCATCTAGCCGCAGCGCCACGATTCCGAGGTCTGTATTCACATGTCAGCCGAAAAAACAATGACTTCCATTTGGGACTGCAAAACTTGACGCAAGGAGATAAAAATATTTAATCGTTTGCACGAATGAGCACCAAGTAGTTTTGCAAGCGGGACGGCCTCATCAGGCTGACGGTGATGGGGGAGCCTCTGATCTTCGTCCTCAGCGACGGCGACGTCGTCCATGTACCATGCTTTCACCACGTCGTCCACACCGATCTGTGTGTCAGTATATTCATGCAATGACATGAGAAAGCAGACAAAGGTCCGCTCGTAGGCGATGCGATCGAGATATAGACCAAGAGTTCTTCTAAGTAATTCTGAAGGTTTGCATGATTCTTGAGTACATATGAATCTTCATCTTTATCTAAAAGAAACACGTTAATGAATTTTCATAAAAAAGGAATGTTTATTCTCCCATGTCCTCTCCACGGAGCACTAAATATCTATTGGTGCAATCGTAGGAGCCTATGCATAAGCTGAGACTGCAACTAAGTACTACCTCTGTTGGGATGCGTCGATTAAATCCGATCGGAGGGAGTAGGAACTACTTGAATGCATTGAGGAATGCTAACCTCATATCGATGCCAAAATTACATACCTTCATGCCACCGGCGAGGTCGGTGTCGGCGCCATGACAGGAGTCCAGACCAGGGAGGCTTAGGCCGTGGGAAAAATGCAGCTCGCCATGGGTGGAGCTCTCGCCGCAGTGAGCATATGTCGTCTCCAGCGTCACAAGGGTGGCGAGGACACACAAGATGAAGAGGAGTTTCTTGGCTGCCATGTTTCTTGCTATAGGTCTGAATATGTGGAAGTACAACCCGTGAAAGAAACTTAGAAGTGGTGCAATATATAGAGAAAGCTCTGTTGACGAATTGCACTATGCAAGTCGCGAGGTCATATTTTATCTTGAGAAATTAATTAGCAGCCTCTGGAAGAGGTTTGGCCGGCGCATCGAAGCGAGCTACTCATATGCACGCACATTTCGACAATACAAAGGGTTTGAATTAATGGACAAACAACCAGTTGGCATTTCAAGTATAAACATGCATCCAGTTGGTAGTTTGTTAATGTGGTGTGATCACTAGATGGGACTGCATTTAAATGCTAAAATCAGCCGTCGAGGACAAAGGTTAGTATTTTTCAGATTTGTTTTATGTCAAACTTTTTTAAGTTTAACCAATTTCTTTTTTTGAGAAATCAACGGGGGCGATTGCCCACCTAAACTCATATTTCCATAAAGTGTTTAGACATTACAGGGGGGCGACCCCTTAGGAGCGTGGGAGCAACCAGCCCCGCAGCACTCCTGGGGTCCGGGGCGGCAAATACCGCGCCCGAGGTGGGGGAGGGGGATTACAGGGGGGAGGAGAGGACGGGGGCAGGGAGGGGCTAGGAGATGGACTGACACCAGGCCATTAGGGGGGCCGTGTCGATTCTAGCAGGGGCGCGGACGATCCACAGACGGAGGTGGTCAATGACCAAAGCTATCACCTGGGTAGTAGACATGAGGTCCGCGTCGAAGACCATCTTGTTCCGGGATTTCCACACCGACCACATGAGAGTGAGGATGGCGGTGTTCCGTGCCTTCACGTGCATCCGGGGCAGATCCTTGGAGAGGCCATCCAGGAGAGCTGGCGGGTTGGCAGTGTCGTGCAGACGTCCCAAGGGAGAGATGATGCTCCACAGAGGTCGTAGGCGGGGGTAGGAACGAATAAGTGCGACATGTTTTCTTCACTCCCATGGCAAAAAGGACAGTCGGGAGAGGGCACACAGCCATGCCGGTGCAGCAGCAAACAAGTTCTGGTTTTTTGGAGGCGAAGGATCCAAAAGAACACTCGCACCTTGAGCGGAGCGAAGCAGCCCCAGTTGATGTCCTGGCCAGGGACGACGCATCCAGAAGAGTGCAGGGCCCGATAGATGTTCCCGGTGTTGAAGTTAGGAGTGGGGCCAAGAGCGATGGTACGGACGTCAGGCGTCACGCTGAGGGAGATCCGCGAGAGGCAAGTGCGCACAAAGTCCAGTTCTCCAGCGGCAGCCGCGGTCGGCCGGTGTGCGATGGGGATCTCCACATCTCCACCCTCGAGGGCGTCGGCAACGGTGGCAAAGGGGTGGGTGCAGTGAGGGTAAGCTGCAGGAAGGGCCGCATAGAGGGGGCCTAGGGGGCTTCAGGAGTCGTGCCAGAGGGAGGTCGAGCGCCCGTCTCGGGGCTCCACCCTAGTGATAGAGCGGTACAGGGGGATAAGCGCCTGAAAGCACCTCCAAGAGGGCGTGGCCGCCTGGGGTGGTCACCGAGGTAGCTGCGCTTCACCCATCTGGTCCAAGGGGAGTCGCGTCCGGAGAAGAGACCATGCAGGACTTTCAGCAGAAGGCACGTGTTTTGGAGGCCTAGATCAGTGATGCCGAGGCCACCCTCAGACCGTAGCCGACAGACGTAGTCCCAAGCGACCTGGCGGTCGCCTCCATAGCATTTATCCTTCGCCTTCTAGAGCATCGCGCGTCGGGGTCTGTCCATTTTTGTGAGGGTACCCTTCGGCATGGGGAGGACTGACATAGCGAATGACGGGAGGGCGGACAAGACTGCATTGGTGAGCGTGAGATGGCCGCCAATGGGGAGGAGGGACGTGCGCCAGCTCGGGATGCGCTTTGAGATCTTGACTGACAGAAACTCCAGAGCCGAAGCAGGTAATTTGTGGTCTGACAGTGGCAGACCCAAGTAGGTTTGGTGGAAGGACGAAACAGGGCAGCTGAGAATGTCGGCAAGCTCAGAGGCAAGGTCCCCAGGAACTCCACCAACGGGGACGAAGGTGCTCCTGTGGAAGTTGATGTGCAGACCGGTTGCTTGAGAGAAGAGATCCAGGATCACTTTGAGGCGACGGACTTGCAAGTGTTCGGCCCGTAGAATCAGCAAGGTGTCATCTGCGTACTGGAACACGGGGCAGGGGAGGTCGTCCACAAGAGGATGGTTTCAACATTTTCTTTATCAAACATATTATCATAACACACTTATTGGTGTTATACACGCTCATATGTTATTCTACAAACTTAATAAGACTACATGAAGTTTTAAAAAATAATACGTAGCTGGATATTTAATAATGGAGGGGGTACTTGATTTACATGTTGGATTGGAGTCCTCTCTTGCACTTTTTTTTTTACAACAAGGGAATTTTCGAATGATATATCCCAATCATGGGCCCCGGGTTGGCCAACAAGACAAGAAGAGGATCACTAGGAAGGAGGCCAGTCAATCCCGCCTCGTGGATCAGCCTAATTCTGCTCGTCCAAGGTCAGTGGAGTCAGGAACGGAGCCAGCTTCTCATGTTGAGGGAGGCAAAATTGACTGAATTACTGCTGTAAACTTGATGAGGGGGCGAATTGGACTAAATCAGTAAGAAATTAGGGTTTAAT
Source organism: Lolium multiflorum (assembly GCA_030979885.1). NCBI lineage: Eukaryota > Viridiplantae > Streptophyta > Magnoliopsida > Poales > Poaceae > Lolium > Lolium multiflorum. The sequence goes on along the minus strand of CM061750.1, from coordinate 381,365,143 downwards.
GACTAGTATTCTTCACAAAATCCCAATCACGGAGGTGGCTGAGCCCCCCCTCCCCCCCGTCCCCCCTTGGCTCCGTTCCTGAGTGGAGTGCGAACCACGCCATGGTCATGATAAAATCAAGATATGATCAAGCCAGGGATATCTACGAGGATTAATCCAAGCGACCTAAGATTGGATTTGTAATATTAGGATAAAATTCGCATACCAAAGTAGCAACCGACTAGGCACCCTTAACCCTACGTCATCCTCTATATAAAACACATGGGGAGCCGCCGAAAAACACACACATTACTCTTAGAACTCAACTGAGATCCACCATCATCTAGCTTCCCTAGGGTTCGTCACTGAACATACAAGAGATAATACACCCACCAGACATGGGAGTAAGGTCTTTACCGTGCATGTTGCCAGGACCCAAACCTATATAATCCTCACGTGTCCGTGTGCTACCATCTGATCATGTCGGATGCGTGCTTCTGTTGAATAAAAAATCTACCGACTACTACCTCCGGACATGTTCCGCCTAATAACATGCATGGCAGGCCTCCCTCTTCGTCGATTAAATCCAACCAGATGGAGTAGGAAACACTACTGCAGAAAGGCTTATAGCCTCCAGGTGATCAGTGACCAGCAAAATTATGCCTGTCACTAATAAGTGTACCAGTGACAGGCACATATAAGCCTGTCACTAGTACAAATACCAGTGACAGGCGTATAAAAAATGATGTCACTGAGTTTTATTTTGGAGGCAGGCTGGGACTAAAAATTTGCTAGTGACGGGCCCACAAAAGAGCCTGTCACTATCAATCTAGCGGAAATGCTTTTTAGACTCAACCCGTTGCTTCTTATTTCTGGGCCGGTCTGCCCCACGCGCGTCTATGGGATGACTCTCCGTATGTTAGCTAGCTGGGCCTCTTCCCTGCATCCTGGAACGAGCAGAGCATGGACAAGCTCCATGTACGATCCCCAACCGCAGCCAAAAGAATTCGAGTACCCATTACCGCGAGCCCTCCTAATCCCCAACCGCATCCGCCCTACGCCCCGTCCGAAGGCAGCGCCGCCAGCCCCCTCCAATGCCGCCGCGCCGCCAGCCCACTCCAGCGCCACCGCCCGATGCATGGACGCCCTCCCCCTACGCGACCGGCGCCCTAAGCCAGGCGCGGCCTTGCATCCCCAACGCCGCCGCCCTAGGACGCCGCCCTGCATCTCCAATGTCGCGCCGCCCGTTCACCCGACGCGAGGACGCCTCTGCCTGAATCGAGGACGTCAGTGCCCTGCACCACTGCTCCTCGAAGCCACACTACCTCTGAAGGTATCCGACCCTGCACCACTTCCATCAGCCTTCAGGCACCTTATTTTAATTTAACTCTCTTGTGACAGACAAACGCTGTACTGGAACTAGCTCACAGTATCAACCACATCGTATTGCTTTCTGGGACGCCCTCTTTGTCAAGGTTGCAACTTCTAAATATACCCATTGAATTTCTCTCGGGGATCCTTGTGCTGTTGTGCTATTTTACTCATGGATATATAAAACTTTGAACATGCAAATAGATTTATAGTTTTACCATTTTCCTGAAGATGTAGTTCGTAGTTGTACTGTTTTCTTGTTACCAGTTGTTACATGTGATATTTATATATTCTATGTGTAAGCTCAGTATCTGTATTGCGATGTTAAAAGTGCCATGTGTGGCTTTCCATTCTTATACTTTTTACCCTGCGCATAATATATCTGACTGCTTGTCTGAGGTTGACTCTCCATATTTGTTTGTTTTTTGGGGATTTAACTTACAGTGTTTTCTCCTAGGTGACAACAGACCTTTTGACATCTATCACCAGATAAATATGTTACGGTAAGGAATGCAGAATGACATCTCATTGTGTTGGTCATATCGATCTTTCGTGATCACACTCTCCCTTGTTTTTCTGTCCCAATTTGCTTGGACATGATAAATTTGAGTTTGCAAGGACATACTGTTCACTTCATGTTGCTCAAAGATCTCACGGTAAAACCTACCAGGTATTTATATCTTGTGATTGTCCTTATTGTCAAGGAGATTGGCAGGTTGCTATTACTAAGCTCTATTAGATTATCATTTGTTATGTTAGGCACCGTCAGTGTTGCAGCCTTGCAGGCATAAATAAGTTTCAGTAAACATGAAATAATGGTTCTTGCAGACTTGCACTTGCAATTAAGTTCAGGAAGTAGTATTTGACAATCTGTACGTAAAGGGTTTGATATTTTTTACACGTTGTTTCATATGCAGGACTTTTCAAAGGGTGCTCGGTTGACGGAGTTAAATGTTTTGCTCAGTCAGACTCTCATGGTTGGCTCTCTCTCTTTCAGCTATTGAAGCCTCTTTTTATAACTTTTTTGTGTTTATTGTTTTCATGATATTGTATGTATCTTGTTCCTGATATCCAAACTATTCATGGACTTATTTATGGTCAGCGCATAGTAGTTCTTGATGATGTTCATGGATTTTGATCTGCTTGGCGGTATACAGTTTTTATATGTGTATAGTTTATTCACCTGATTACGTATACAGTCTGCATTACAGTATGTTGTAGAATGCCGTAGTCTATGCAGAAACATGTTTAAGAATAACTGAATGAGACTAACTTCAGTGTCTAATACTCTTTACATTCTCTTTTAGTTATTATTTAGAATGCTTGCAATCGAACTTCTACAAGTGTGACCACAAATAGATGTAAAAGTATTTTGAGTTGTCGCATGAAATCAAGAAATTTTACTAAATTTGAAAGAATTATGTAGGTATCAATGGACAATTTTATTATCGTGGTGCTCTTACTGAATTTTCTGTACGTGCTCGACATGCAAACTATCCTGCGTCTGTATCTTTGCAAGCTGGCCAGCCTTTGATTCTGTTAAATTCCCACTAGAACTACTTCAGCTTGTTTGCAAAATGTAGGTGTCAATTGACTTGCTGTATACCAATCTGCAATATATTGTCTTCTACTCCTAACATGAATTGAAAAAACTCTAAACAAGAAAGAACCAGAGACCAATGAAGCACCAGTTCGCTGTGATAAAAGCTAACCATCCTACTAAATTTCAGAGTGAAGACACCCAGCTAAATGCTGAATAATATCTAATGCCTGATATCGAAGTAAAAAATGGTAATCCTCATAAGCAAGTCCCAATAGGCACGACTAATTTCTTGTAAGGTGTTACCTTTCTGACTTACTCGTCTACACTCTCCCACAATTTTCTGTACGTGCTCGTCACTGTAGCCGGTGCGGACTGTTCGATGCACAAGAATTAACGTCTGAGATCAATTGTTTCTGCCAAGTTCTTGCTTTTATAAGTAGTTTAGACTAGCACTGAAATAGTCGATGGAGGCAGCTGTTCCGAACTGCTGCTGGTTAGGCATTTTCTTCTGGTTCTATATATGTGCTACAAGCGTTTGAAATTTTTTTTACCGATGATGCATATTACCTGCTTCTCTGCAGCCTGTCGGTGGCCATCTCGCTGCAGGCTAAGCACATGAAGAAGTTTGGGAAGGTGATCGATTATGTTCCTTGACTTGTTGCTTCATATAAATACGTGTTGATTCACTGACTAATATATCTGCATATCTTTTGAAAAAAGTTGTAAGAACCATTCTACTATAGTAGCCTAGAGTAGTTATCTTTCTCTGTACATAACCTTTGTTTGCATTATTATATCTACTGTAGTCGCCTAGAATCATTATATTGTAGTAGCCTAGAGTAGTTATCTTTCTCTGTAAATAATTCGAGCTGGAACCATATGACCAAGTTGATGCGATTTTTTCATAGTAAACTTAATTAAATGAACATCTCTGAATTTATAGGCCAAAGTGTGTACTGTCTGGCTGTGGTGGAGCTACAAAATATCTGGGCGGGCCAAACTAAAAAACAGCACTTCATTTTTAGCTACACCAAATCTTTTTGTTGACTAACTTAGAATATCGATATAATTTTAGTGAAGAAATCATGCTATTGAACTGGTCACTAAGAATTGAGGAAGGAAAGAAATTACACGTGCTAAACTAGGTAGGATACAAGACCCTCCAAAATTGACTAGCAAAGCTACCTAGCTACCAGCGGCATTTTTCTTAGAAAAATAATCAAGGATGCAGAGCGCATCATGTTCTCTTGGGTTTTCATCTCAATACCCAGTACCAGTTCGATCGTTGGTCGCTCGCTCCGAATCAGGTCTGCTTGGTGTCTGCTGGTTCGCTAGTGGCTTGGGCCATCCATATAGAGGGGCAGATGTTTTAGAAAAAATCCATACAGAGGGCAGTGTTGTGTGGTAACTTCATAACTTCTGTGGGGTTGCTTTGTTTGTAAGTGCATTGCTGCACTTTATAGAAAAAAGGTGCATTGTTGCATATATTACGGATCCCCAATTATATCCTTGTACTGTTCTCGCTAGGTATGCTCATGTGTCGCTATACCCTGTCTAAGATATTTTTGAGCTCCAATTATTTCATTTTATTTTTCATTATCTACGATGCTTATGTTCCCTTTTGCTATTACAGATTTGGTCAAGATTCTCAAAAAGTATGACAAGAGAACTGGGGTCCTTATTCGTCTCCTCTTCATTCAAAATGCTCTGCTCCAACCTTTCTTCAACACTGATATGCCAGCTTGTCGGGGAGTGCGAGGCTATGCTCGACCAGCTCCTACCATATTGAGCAAACCATCTGTATCGAATGAACAAGGAACAAAAGATATCAACACCAAGACAAGCCTCTGAACCCTATTTCTTCCTTGGATAGCAACGGATGCATTCCAAAGCTTGATTAGATTGAGTTCATGGAGAGCATGTACATGAATAGCTTGATGAGATAGATTGTAAATTCTGTGCAAATGTTATGTCATATTGGGTGATGTGAACGTATCATTGGTACACATCCAGTTGTGCAATTTGAAATATTTGTGGAAAATACATTTTATTTTGTATAATGTCTTATTTTGCTTTCTGGAATATTCGTGAAAAAGCATTTTTTTATAATGGAATTTCGTACTAGTGATATGCAGGATAATGAGCCGGTCACTACCAAACCTTATGGGCGGCCTTCCATTAGTATGCACACACTAGTGACATGCATCTCTTTTTGCCTGTCATTAGTATACACACACTAGTGACAGGCACATTGCTGGTCACTAGTAACATGATACCAGTGACTAGTCATTAGTGACAGGCGCTTTGCCTGTCACTAACATGCCTTTTATGCCTGTCACTAGAGGCCTATTCTGCAGTAGTGAAATGTCACGATAGTAGGCATGCCATGTAGGGGCTTCACATTCGGATCAACGTCGACATGCTCAGATGGACAACTTCTCCACTGATGTTAACAACGTTGTCTTCACTCTAGGGCAGGCATTCCGATTTGGCATGCTCGACTTCCTCGCATACTGAGCTAGCAAGTTGCAGATCCATAAGAAGAATGCTACATCGTGGAACACCTATATATGATGTCGTCTCCCCCGACCTCTACAACAACACTAGCTTGGGGGCTCCAGTTTTGGAACCCAACCTAATTTCCATGGTGCATAACGCATCCTAGGACTAGGAGGATCATAGTTCCGGGGACCCCGACCCTAGTTCTCTAGATTGATCTGCCCCTGAGACACCAGACATGGGGCTCTCCTCTCCCCCTACTAGCAATGCAGGGGGTCGACGACTACCGTGCCTTGGGAGAAGTGGTGGACCCACGGGAAGGACACCCGAGTGGAGAGAACACTCTATATGTGTTCTCTGATGCAGCTCCATCAATATGCTGAGATGGACGACCCCAAATATATACACTTTAAAAACATATGTATGTCTATAACTTAATGTATGGATCAATATGAGCGAGAAACATATCCATAAGATAAAAACAAAAAGTTGACTTTATCGACACAATAAACACAATACCCTTGCATTTATCATATTAACCCTCACATGTCATGCATATATCATATAATATCATATCAAAATCATCAAAGTTCATGGATAGATTTCCAATATATCATTTACTCACATGATTGTGCTATGTGATCAATTCTACATGTACATATGTATATACATGTGTAGACATGAAGCTATTGGTAGAAATAAGTATCATGGTATATAGTTTGCTTGACCAGTATAAATAAGTAGTTTAAGATGTCTTTACCTAGATTCCAAATACTCTGGATCTATCAAAAAGTATGGATTGTTTATTCTTCCATTCCATTACAGTAATATTTCTCTTGGGCAATAGTTACACTTTTTCAAGTCTTTTGCATGTGACCATGTGGCGGAGCTTGAAAAAAATTGTTGTGGGGCCAACGACACTAATCATGCTTAAAATTTTAGTAATATTAAAACATTTTCATAAATGCTAGAGATATTTTAAGAAATTTTCTGAAGTAGGGGGGCCATTGCCCCTGCCATAAGGAAGCTCCCCGACTGTGATCAATATCCCTTGGTGCCGTGCCACCCCATGGTCCCTTAAATTTATGGACCGGCCCTGCTCCTCAATGTGCTAAATGATCTCGTCCATTAGCTCCTCGGTCTTCCAGATCATCTTCCAGATCTAGATCGACGGGGAGAGTCGGCAGTGGGCAGGCTGGAAAGAAGAGGGGAGAGCTAGCGGGTAATGGGTAGGATGGACAAAGGAGGGTATACTCAGCGGGCATCTTCCTGCGCACCATAAGATGCTAGGAAATTTCAAAGTTAGTTGTGCTAGTTTATTTTTCCTAAGAATTCAAGATGTTTTCATTTTGACTAAAATTGAACGTGGGAGAAATCTCCTAGAATCTAAAATAAATACCTGCAATGCTTCTGATGCTCCTTGAAGTCTGAGTGGACCGTGTAGTTGAGGTCGCATGCATCACAATGGCATGTCTTACATTTGTGCCATCTCGTGAAGTTCCTATTGACTCCTTTTATCCAAACACAAATAATCAAACATTTTTGAGTATTTTTTCTTGATCCCACGATATCTCTCTGGGCTTCCCAAATCTAATGAACAACATCAGCCCTCATGTGCGTTTTCAAGATTGTGAGTATCCATTAGTGGAGACTAACGACACAATCACATAACTATACCATTCCACGAGCATCTCTTCTTCGATTCAAGGCAGTTTTACTTCTCCCCATCATACATGTTTAAGAGATTGTATATTACATCCTCTTATTAATTATGTGCCAAATATGTCTACTCTTCTACTCATCTTTCGTACATGCATATGAATAATTTCATCATATAATTGTGTTATGCCAAATGTACAGATTATTTTATTTTCTATTGCACAGAGTAAAATTTCTCTTGTATAATAGTAACCTTTTTAGGTGCCGGATAGCTTTAGGAGATTGCTGAGGTGACGGATATCTTTAAGCATTTTTTTCTCAAGTAGGGGGGCCATGGCCCCCTGTCCTAGGGAAGTTCTGCTATTGTGAACAAGGACCCTTGGTGTCGTGTTGCCCTAGGGCCACCTAAAATCTGTGGACCAGGCCCGCTCCTTCCACTCTTCGACGTGTTACATGATCTGCTCCATTAGCTCCTTAGTCTTCCATATCTGGTGCCGGATCTAGATCGACCGGAAAGAGGTGACTGGGCGGGCTGGATAGAGGAGGGGATAGTCAGCAGGGACTAGGTGGGCTTGATAGAGGAGGGAGAGACGGCAGGGATAGGGAAGGCTTGACAGAGGAAGGTAGACTCAGTGGGGCGGGCTTCATCATCCTGTGAACTATAAGAAAAAAGGAAAATTTGAAGTTAGTCACAGTAGTTTACTTTTCGTCCGAATTCCATATGTATTCTTTTTGAATGAAATTGACCGTGGGGAAAATTTCTCAGAATCTGAAATAAATACCTGCAATGCTTCTAATACGTCTTTTTTTTGAACATAGAGATTTATTAAAATTAACAGCACTTTACATAAAGTAGCGTGAAAGGACTCACGCATAGATCAGAGAGGATATCTCTGCCTGGACAAAGACCTACATCCTGACATAGGCACCTGATAGCCATAAACATAGAGTTAATCCTTTTAGCTAATCTAGCTAAATGATGAGATTTAACATTCAGACTTCTAGAGATATAGTTGACCCTGTTTGCTTGAAAAGAAGGTGATGCTTGAATGGACGCCAATTGTGGCCTAATCTCCCAATGGCTCGAAGCAGATAAGATGCATTTGGTAGAAGCCACTTGAGCCAATACAACACTATCCGTGAAGAACTTGGGATCTTGTAACTGGATAACAACAGCCAGTTTGGTAGCAAGAACAAGAGCTAGAGCCTCAGCCTGAAGAGTGGATCCAACAGGTGGGGACATGGCTGCGATATGCAACTGTTTGAAATGCTGGTTATTATCCACCTGGATATAAATCCCTATTCCAGCTGGAGCTTCTTGAGCACTTCCATCTAGCTTCCATGCCGCGTCACAGAATATTGAGCAGCCTGCAACAAAAGAGGGGGCTTGTGTCTCCATGATTATAGGGCGAATGTGTTGCAATTGATCCTCGCACGGCTTAGTGTGGTCTGCGTGCTGCAACATTCCTTCTAGATTGCTTCCCTGCAAAATGGCGTTAAAGGTAGCAAACACCTGGGCAGGATTTTGAATTTTTTTACCAAAAAGAGTATCATTTCTTGATTTCCAAAGACACCATAAGAAAGTATACAGATTTTTAGTATTTATATGTGGGTGGTTGGAGGAAAGCAAAGCATTGATCATGTCAGGAATAGAGTGGTGAACTGCAGCGAACGACTCTGTTTTAATAAACCAAGGATTGCAAAACCATGCAGCTTTAGAAAAAGGACAAAGAAAGAGCATGTGCATCTCATCTTCCATACCCCCACACCTAGAGCAATATTCATCAATATGTTTGGAAATTCTGCTTGCTCGCTTACCGATGGGAAGAGCCTTGGGAAGAAGTCTCCAAGCAAAGGTTTGCACGCGAGGCACCATCTCTTTGTCCTGCCATACCTGATTGAGCAAAGAAATAACCTGTTGTGGAACAACCTTGGGCTGCTGATTTGGAGGAGAGCGAGGTTGTTAAAGCAGTGCTTGTAAGCACTCTTGGATGACCAAGTACCTGTAGGGGTTAGCTTCCAAACTAACGTGTCTTGCTCATTTGCATTAATGATTGGAGTTTGAAGAATTTCATGGGCAGTTTCAGTATTAAAAAGCGAATAAACTAAAGTTTCATTCCAAGCTTTTTGGTTTGGATGCCAAAGATCTTTTACAGTAGCTGGATACACGAAAGGAGGAGGCTTAATTATTAGATTATCGTAGATGGTTTCCCAGCCCTTAAACCAAGGAGAACTCCAAATTGAGCTGCTGCCATCAAAGATTTGATAAAAGGAAGCTGAGATTAACAGGGGGCGAACCTTAAGAATTGCAGTCTAGAATGCAGATTTGGGCTTGTTCGGCTTAGCTCTCCAAATTGAAGTGTCATCATGGTATTTTGCTTTTAGGATCTGAGCTAGCTGGCTTTGAGGCTCCTTTGCCAATCTCCAGGCCGCAGAAAGAATATGCCCCTGGTTAATCGCCTGCAAGTTTCAAATGCCGAGGCCACCCAATTTTTTGCGTACACAAATGTCTGCCCATGCCCTAAGGCACATGCATTTTGTAGAGGGCTCTTCTTTCACACCTGTCCACCAGAAATTCCTTATAATCGCAGTGAGTTTTGCAAGAAATTTCTTTGAAAAAAGAATATTGGACATATAGTAGATGGGTATAGATGAAAAAACGGATTTTATAAGAGTAAGTCTGGCTGCATGGGAGAGTCTGTTAGCTTTGCAAGCACTCAATTTTGATCTAAATTTGTCATAAATAAAATTGTACGCTGCAGATCTTTCCTCGGCTGGAAGTATGAGTGGATGGCCAAGATGAATTGTGTTGTTATCGATGTCTGGTACCTGAAAGATTTGCTTGATATCCGGCTTAACCTGTAAGGTAACATTTTGTTATCACCAGAATTTGACCAAGTTGGAGGTGGGCCACGATCAAGATAAGCCTGAAGGTTATTTTTGGAGAGAACACGAAGATCGGCCTTTTATACCGAGTTGGGCTTAATTGCAAAATATTAGATCGCATCTTAGTTTAGAAGTTAGAATCTTACTCGTGCACGGTTTGGTGCACGCCCACATTAGAAAGTCCGCTGGACTATAAATATGTATCTAGGGTTTATGGAATAAACAACAACACAACGTTCACCCCAAAACAAACCAATCTCGGCGCATCGCCAACTCCTTCGTCTCGAGGGTTTCAATCGGGTAAGATGCTGCCTAGATCGCATCTTGCGATCTAGGCAGACAAGCTCCACGTTGTTCATGCGCGTCTTGAAGCGTCTTTGATGGCGGCAACGTAGTTATCATAGATGTGTTAGGGTTAGCATAGTTCTCCGTATAACATGCTTACGTAGTGCAACCCTTGCATGTCTAGCCGCCCTCACACCTATCTCGGTGTGGGGCGGCACCGCTTGTTCATTATTTAGTAGATCTGATCCGTTACGATTGCTCCTTGCTCGCAAGGATTAGTTTAACATCTGCAATAGTTAGGCCTTACAAAGGGGGAGGATCCAGCGGCACGGTGGCGTTCGCAAATCCTAAACTGGATGTTCCGAGGATCAACGCCATGTTGGTTTTTTGGCCTTGTTTAGGATCGGCTTACGAGCACCGTGCGTGGCCGCGAGGCCCAACCTGAGTAGGATGATCCGATTATGCGGTGAAAACCCTAAATCGTCGTAGATCTCATTAGCTTTATCTTGATCAAGCACCAAGTATTCGGCACCCCGTACGAATCATGGGTGGATCGGCTCTTTGAGCCGATTCACAGATAACCCGAGAGCCGATCGAGGCTCTTATTTAATGTTTACGTGTATGCCATGCAGGAACTAAGCGAGGCATCCCCATCACCTTCCGACCAGGTATAGGTCAGGTGGCACGCCCTGCACCGCCGCGTGTGACCGAAGAGCATTGCGGGCCGTCGCTCGGAGGGGTCTCACCAGCCGCAGCTCTAGGCTCTTCCCGCTCTACCTGTGTTGACAGCCACCGCCCGCCGGTGGGTTTTGGCATCAACACATTCTGCACGCCCGGTGGGACAATCGTCTACATCAACCACATCGCCATCTACATCCGAGATGGCGGACGGCACGCCGTCACCACCTACGAGGAGCCGAGCTCAAGAAGAAATACGACGAGATCAAGGTCACCCTCGAAGCCGACCTCATCGGCTCTTTTCGCAGAACCCGTACCCATGGCATCGATGGAAGGGATTCTCACCACAAGGTGCACTCGATGGGATAGATCTCTCTGCCCCGTCGGAGGAACCCCTGCGGCAAGAGATCAACTACTTGGTGGCTCACTCGCTACATCGCCACTCAAAACTTGGTCAACGTGTTGGAGCGTCTCGCTCCGCGTGATCCAGAGATCATGAGCCACCTCGTCAGACCAGCTCTCGGGACGCATCAAGGAGAGTTGCCACCTGGTCCCGTCCACCGCTGCCATATGCGTTGGCAGCACCAGCTGAAGTGCCGGCTACACCGGCATTCGTCGTCTACAAGATCGGTGGTGACCCTAGTGACTACCGGTTCTTGGCTGAGGCGCTAAGGAGATCCCTCAAGGATACGCGTGCACGTATGTGCCAGATTGTGGCAACGGCCACTCTCAAACCAGGCCACAACGTCGGGACTCCGGCGCAAACAGGAGGAACGCAAGAAGAGCTGAGAAGCGACGTGGCTAACTAAGTACGCCACCCCGACGAAACTCCCGAGCCCAGCTCCTGTTGGCTCGAGCTGGGAAAGCAAACATGGCTGGCTAAGTACGCCACCCCGGCGAATCTTCGAGTGCATCTCCGCAGCCAGCACAATGGATCGATCGCACCATACGAGAGACCCGTCGGCATGGTGCCGAAAAGAAGGGCAATCGGCTCCAAGCCGTACCCGACGAGTACGAGATGATCCCGCTGCCACCTAAATATCGGCTCCCCGACTTCTCCAAATTCAGTGGATCGGATGGCTCTAGCTCCATCGAGCACATCGGCCGATATTTGGCGCAACTAGGACCGTGTCGGATCAGCTACGCGTGAGGCTCTTTTCAGTCCCTCACGGGATCGGCTTTTGGATGGTACACCTCTTTGCCAGCAAACTCCATCCGGTCTTGGAAGCAATTGGAAGAGCAGTTCCATACGCAATACCATTCGAAGCTTCCGAGTCCAGCATTGCCGATCTAGCACAACTACGCCGAAGCGCTAAACGGTGACAGAGTACATGCTTCAGAATCTTAGGAACCGATGTTATTCGGTTCGTATAAAAAAGGAAGCAACGAGTTGGCGAGGCCTTACAACACTCAAGGACATGGCCTCCCAAGCAGATTATCCCGGCGCACATGGTTCGAAACTATCGCATATGAACAGCGCCACCTGACCTGTATCAAGACAAGTTCAAGCGCGAGTCATGGTCGATACAGGAAGGTGAAGTGTGCGGGAGACCAAGAAGTAGCATGGCTGAGTGGACGGGAGGAACCCCGTGTCCCGCAAATGGGTAAAGCCACCAGGGCCGCCCGGGATTTGATTTTGACGTGACCAAGACTGAACAAATCTTCGACCGCTCAAGGAGAAACAGCTGACGATTCCCTGAAGGTCTCAAGTTCCCCACGGCGCAAGAGCTAAACGGAAAGCCGTACGCAAATTCCACAACTCGCTTTCCCATGCCACCAACGACGCAGGGTGTGGCGTCGCACATCCAAGCGGCGATAGAGAAGGGGCGTTTAATTTTCAACCAGACGCCATGAAGGTAGACACCCAGCCCTTCCCCGCCGTTAACATGGTAGAAGTCATCTACCTCGAGGGTTGCCAGCCAGGTCCCACGTTCAGCATCAACATGGTAGGACTTGGGAACCACTCTGCAAAGATGGAGATGAGGGCAGCTGCTCTCATAGCAAGGACACAGAGGAGGCCGCTCCACGCGATCGGCTCCATCATGATGGCAAGCGCTACGTCACGGAGGGAGAAGTGAAGAACATAAGATATCAACGACCTCTCTCTGATCACCTCCTCAACAAATATGTGAGTCAGTATGACCAACGCCGACGGTCCAACTATGATGATGAAGGAGATCGTCTGGCTAGAGAAGCGAAGACATCGTCAGGATCGCGATGAGGAGGAGCACGAGCGCCGTGCCACGGACAAGTCAAGGGAGCAAGATGACAACGCGACACGGGACTGCCCTTTCTTCGACACTGAGCAGGAATGAGCCGATTGCCCACAATCGGCAATTGCCCAGAATGCAACAAGAAGAAGAAGGAGGCAGCCAACGTGTCCGTGTTTGAGCGCTTAGGGCCTCTCCCACCACCAAGCAAACGCGCCGAGTCTCGTTGGGCAGATTTTGAGGATTCCGAAGACGAGGGACTAGAAGAAGAAGAAGACAGGTACCATCGTCCAAGGTGGTGCCCTGACGGACTCAGCCGTTCACAAAAACGCAGGGTTCAGCGGTTGTGCGGCCTGGAGGAAGCCGAAAGGTTATACCTGCATACGCTAAGGAAGGCACGGCCTGATCTGGCTGCAAAGATTCAGCGAGCCCTGGATGAAGAGGGTCGTCCACGGAGAATGGAGTGGCGCCCCAAACAAAGGAGAGCCGATGATGAAACATCGGCTGGCACGAACATGGTGTTCATCCTCCCTTCGGAGTTCGCTCCAGGTTTAGATGAGACATCCGTGGCACAACTTGACTGCCCACGGCCGGTTATCTTTGAGAAGCCACGAGAAAAGAGCTACAGCATCTGAAGGCCCTATATTTGCGAGGATATATCGATGGGAGGCCTGTAAACAAGATGTTGGTGGACACCGGAGCGGCAAACATCATGCCGTACTCTATGCTACGTCGGCTGGGACGCTCTAGCTCGGATCTAATCAAGACCAACGTGACATTGAGCGATTTCAACGGCCAAGCGTCCGAGGCACAAGGAGTTTCGAACGTGGATCTGACCGTAGGAAAGAAAACTATCCCTACAACGTTCTTCATCGTCGATAGCACGAGCAGTTATGCTGTGCTGCTGGGAAGAGATTGGATCCACGCCAATTGCTGTATTCCTTCCACGATGCACCAATGCATAATACTGGGATGGAGATGAGGTAGAGGTCGTCCAGGCCGATGATTCAGCTGAAGTTTCAACGGCTGGCATGAACGCATGGGAAGCAGGCCAAGAACCCCTCTCGGCATCAACTTAGACGACCGCGAACGCATCGATGTGACAAAGGGAAGAGTTAAGCTGTTGTTATCCACTGGCCTGACCATGTAGTTGAAGCGAAGCGACGTGCAACTTGGCGAGGCTGATCCTTGTGATCGGCCCCAAAGGTCTATGAAGGGACATTACGAACCGTCAGCGCTCCAATCATTATGGAGGCCGATCCCAGCAATCGGCCAAAATTATCCTCGCCACATGTTCGCTTGTGTTCACCTCGACCCTATCGAGCCGACGTGCGAATTACAGAGCCGATATCCGCCATTCTTTGACACTCTCTGGGCACCTAAACAGGGGAACCAGATGCGTGGGTACATGTGTGCAATGAATGATAGGAAAATCGGCCAGTAAAAAACAAAATCTTTAGAATTTAGAATTGACAGCCGATGCAAGGGCATCGACTTTAGAATTGAGGGGCAGCCGATGCGCAGCCATCGACTTTAGTGGAATTATGCAACGTTTATCGAGTCTCCACCAAATCTAGACCAATGGTGGTGCCTTCTGTTGCCTCGAGGGAGTATAACAATGGAAACTTCTTCAGCTGCTTCGAGCCGATCCGGGTTCCTGAACCTTTTTGTCAAGGATTTCCAATCTTTGGAGCTAGTTTAGCTGAAACGGAAGATTATCGGCTGTTGGAGGAAGAAAGAGGATCGGCTGTGGCGCATTCTCTCTGACATTCTCGCCTCGAGTGAGGCTCAGGGGGCAGCAGGCTCGAGTAAGGCTCGGGGGGCAGCAGGCCTAGTGGATACTTTGCTTAAAGAGCCGATGGGGATACCATCGGCTGGTCCTTCATTGCAACCTTCTTCACAATGATGGGTACTGAAAAGGATTATTGGGTTTGGTTGGGAAAGTTTAAAGATTTTCCTGAAGATCCTGCATTTTCTACCAGATTTGGAAAATCATCAGCTGAAGAAGAGAAGGGTGAATTTCAAAGGACCGATGCGGTGCGATCGGCTCATTACGCATTGGCAAAGGGGACGAATCGGCAAGGTCAGTAGAAGAGGGAATCGGCTCAATTAAACTCGAAGGAATCGGCAAAATCAAAATTGGGGAGAAGTTCTTCATTGATTAGATGAGATTTCTTACATAAAGAGCTAATTGCTCTCAAAAGGGAAATACTAGGGGATCCATTGCCCCATCTACTACTACTGGCCCTATTCTAGAAGCCCTATCTATGGGCCGTCCCTCGCTGTCGCCGTGTCGCCACTATCGGCGGCCTCCCGGCGGGCTCGTCGTCGCTCCAATGGCCGCCGACCGGGCCCTCGTTGTCTTCATCTTCGTCGTTGTCGTCCCCGCTGTCGAAGTCGCTAGATGGCCAAGGGAATCGCTGGCGGCGGCTCGGAGGAGCTCGTCGTCGTCCTCCTCCTCCTCTTCCCCTTCTCCTCCCGAAGAGGTGAAGTCGCAGGAGAAGCCGCGTCGTCACTCTCCTCTTCCGTTTCCCCAACGGCGAGGAAGCGGAGGTCGCTCCCCGTCCGTCGAGGATTGGTCGTCCTCGGACCAGATGGAGAAGTCGTGGTCCGACTCCTCCCCGGCCGCAATGGCGCGGCGGGTGTTCGCGTGGACCTCTGCCGGGTTGTACTGCGTCGGCTCACGGGATGTGGAGGACTGGCTGGAAGGATCCGATGGAGCAGAGGAGAAGAAGACATGGTGGCAGGAGGGCTTTTGGAGTGCTAATGCGGAGGAGATGCAGAGGAGAACTGTTCATGGCGGTTAAATAAAGGGGATATAGTGGAAATTCAATGCCACAGCAGTTTCCGAGGAAGTGGTGCCTAAAAAAAAACTGAGATCACGCGGAGAAGTTGAGAAGGCAGGACATCATGATGAAGGATACTGCAACGTTCTGCCACGACATGACCCGACGGAGTGATTTTGGAATTACCAATTCCAAAACCAGGGGGGCATGTGTTATCACCAGAATTTGACCAAGTTGGAGGTGGGCCACGATCAAGATAAGCCTGAAGGTTATTTTTGGAGAGAACACGAAGATCGGCCTTTTATACCGAGTTGGGCTTAATTGCCCGTGTATCTGTAAAATATTAGATCGCATCTTAGTTTAGAAGTTAGAATCTTACTCGTGCACGGTTTGGTGCACGCCCACATTAGAAAGTCCGCTGGACTATAAATATGTATCTAGGGTTTATGGAATAAACAACAACACAACGTTCACCCCAAAACAAACCAATCTCGCGCATCGCCAACTCCTTCGTCTCGAGGGTTTCAATCAAAGCGACATGCGCCTAGATCGCATCTTGCGATCTAGGCAGCACAAGCTCCACGTTGTTCATGCGTTGCCCGTACTGAAGCGTCTTTGATGGCGGGCAACGTAGTTATCATAGATGTGTTAGGGTTAGCATAGTTCTCCGTATAACATGCTTACGTAGTGCAACCCTTGCATGTCTAGCCGCCCTCACACCTATCTCGTGTGGGGGCGCACGCTTGTTCATTATTTAGTAGATCTGATCCGTTACGATTGCTCCTTGCTCGCAAGGATTAGTTTAACATCTGCAATAGTTAGGCCTTACAAAGGGGGAGGATCCGGCACGTAGGGTGGCGTTCGCAAATCCTAAACAGGATGTTCCGAGGATCAAC
Source organism: Lolium multiflorum (assembly GCA_030979885.1). NCBI lineage: Eukaryota > Viridiplantae > Streptophyta > Magnoliopsida > Poales > Poaceae > Lolium > Lolium multiflorum. The sequence goes on along the minus strand of CM061750.1, from coordinate 381,348,351 downwards.
GCCATGTTGGTTTTTTGGCCTTGTTTAGGATCGGCTTACGAGCACCGTGCGTGGCCGCGAGGCCCAACCTGGAGTACGATGATCCGATTATGCGGTGAAAACCCTAAATCGTCGTAGATCTCATTAGCTTTATCTTGATCAGCAGATCACCAAGTATTCGTGCACCCCGTACGAATCATGGGTGGATCGCTCTTTGAGCCGATTCACAGATAACCCGAGAGCCGATCGAGGCTCTTATTTAATGTTTACGTGTATGCCATGCAGAACTAAGCGAGGCATCCCCATCACCTTCCCGACCGGTATAGGTCGTGGCGGCCACTTCGCATCGCCGCGTGTGACCAGAAGAGCATTGCGGGCCGTCGCTGGAGGGGTCTCACCAGCCGCAGCTCTAGGCTCTTCCCGGCTCTACCGTGTTGGACAGCCAACTGCCCGCCGGTGGGTTTTGGCAGTCAACACATTTTTGCTAAACATGATTGCAGATTTATCCCAGTTTGGCACCTGCCCCGAATGGTGGCAAAACTGATCCAATATTTGGGCCATAGTGTAAGCCTCCTGCATGTTAGCTTTGCCGCAAACTAGCAAGTCATCTGCAAACATGATCGAGTGAATCGGAGGACAGTTTGGTCCAAGAGAAATACCTGATAGACGGTTGGCTTGCATAGCATCCTGTAGAGCCAGTGAGAGTTCATTTACTCCAAGGACAAAAAGATACGGCGACAGGGGACATCCCTGTCGAATGCCTCTGCTACTCTTAAAATGTCCGTAGGACTGACCATTAATAATAACAGAAAAAGTCGGTGAAGAGATGCAAGCATGCACAAGATTGATGAAATGATCATGAAGCCCTTTACGTGCTAGAGCAGAAGCAATAAAATGCCACTCGATTCTATCAGAAGCTTTAGCCAAATCAATTTTGATCATAAAGTCATGGCTATTCCAAGAGGACAGAGAAAAAGAGTGGGCAATTTCTTGAGCAACAATAATATTATTACTAATACGCCTACCTTTGATGAAAGCTTGTTGCGAAGGATGAATATAGTCTGGCAAATGCTCTTTCAAACGGTTAGCCAAAGTTTTTGCAATGAGCTTATAGATGACGTTACACAAGCTTATAGGACGAAAATCTGAAGGAAAATGACACACCCCTTTTTTTGGAATAAGAGCTATATGAGTGTCATTAACATGAGATGGGAGTATACCTGTGAGATAAAAATCTTTTACCAATGCGGCAACATCATCACCTATCCATTCCCACGCTGAGATGTAGAAGGCTACATTGAAACCGTCTGGACCTGGAGAAGCATTCTTTCTCATTTCTTTGAGTGTTTCCCAAATTTCTTTCTTGCCAGGGATTGAGTTTGTGTAACACTGTTGTTCTTGTGGATGAGTAGTGCTCACAAATGGCCTGCCATTGTTAGCACAAGAGGACTGGAAGATACTCTGAAAGTAAGTCACGAATTCATTAGCTATATCATCTGGGTCATGAATAGTGTTACCACGCATATCCCTAATGGAAACGATACGGTTGCGTCTTCTACGTTTCAGAACAGCATTATGAAAAAAAAGAAGTATTTCTATCTCCTTGAGTGGTCCAATGTTTTTTAGCACGCTGTCTATAAAATTCTGTTAACTTAGTCATAGTCTCCTCATATCGAGAAATTAGGCTTACCTGGAGAGAGTGATCTTGCAAATGTACAGGTTGCATTTGGATCTTATTAATCTGCTTTTCGATGTTGTCTAGTTGTTGTGAGATTGGCCTTTTCTTTTTGCACCACCTCTTCAAGGTACCTGCAAGATTAGAAGTTCTAGCGTGGAAAGGTTTACTGGCCGAGGAGAGCCAAGCAGATTTAGCTGTGCTATGAAAATCATTCTCCATAGTCCACCAATTCTCAAACTTAAAATTAAGCTTAGGTCTGCGGAATTGAGATTCCGTGGACACAAGAATGGGTGCATGATCACTTAACATAATAGGAAGATTGAAAACATTAGTATTTGGAAAAACAGCACACCATTCAGCATTAGCAAGGCATCTATCAAGGCGTTCAAACACAGGTTTAGAAGAGAAACGCTTGTTTGTCCATGTATAAGCGGGACCACTAAATCCCAAATCGAATAAACCACATTGTTTCACATAAGCGTTAAAAGTACGAATGCGGTGCTTGTTTACATTACCAGAGGTTGAGTCTAAATCACACATGATGTTATTGAGATCACCAAAGCAAACGACGGGCTTTCCCAAGTTATCGAACACAAAAGTAGAAATCTGATCCCATATCATCCTAGTCTGATGATGATGTGGATCACCATAAACACAAGCCATAGCAAATTCTACATTGGTGGCTATATTAACAATGACCGCTAAAATAAGATTGTGACTAGATAACTTAACAGAAACTTGAACATCATCATTCCAAAGCAGCCATAGGCCACCCGAGAGTCCATTTGAGGGGACAATAAAACTACCAGCTGTGTTGAAACGATTATTGAGTTGAGAAGAAATGTACCTAGAATTTCTGATTTCGGAGACGAAAGTTACCTGAGCTCCTGTGGATGTCATGAACCTGGCAAGGTACTCCATTTTGTTTGATCTGTCGAGGTCCTTTCCCATACCTTGGTAGTTCCATCCGACGAATTTCATAGCGGTACTTGACCAGGTTGACGAGGTGCTGGTTCGCCGATGCGCTGGCTGACTCAAAGCAGGGGGATCTGTGAACCATAGTTGTTTGGACGAATCAGCTTGTAGAGGAGTAGATACGATGAATCGGGGCTGCAGGAACAGGTGATGGATAAAATCGGCTGATTGAATCGAAATAGGGACACCGGATTTGAAGTGAAAAGGGGATTTAGAAAAGAAATCAAAGGGGGCTACCGCGAGCGTCCCGAGAAAAGGAGGCGATTTGGGAATTTTTGAGCGCGAGAAGAACTGCAGGAATAGGAAGATCAAACAGTGGAGATGGAGCAAATCTTGGATGGATGAGAAAGGAAAAGAAATACGAAACAGGGATCTCATCTGGGGAAGAAAGAGATGGAAGGAATCAGAGTAAGAAAATCGGCATAGCGCCATTCTCGGGCAAGTCGCCAGTCGCCATACGGCACCAAACTAGAGTAGTTTGTGGCTTCAAGTTGGAGTGGGTCGCATAGTGTCAGGTTGATCGCAGCACATTGCCAAGTCTTTCTTATGTGTTGCCTTGCGAAGTGCTTCATGACTCCTCTTACCCAAATAAAAATACTCCAACATTTTTCAATATTTTTTCTCGATGCCACGTTCTCTATCTAGCCTTCCTAAATCCAAATAACAACTTCTACATTTATTCACTTTTTGAAGGTTGTGAGTATTATTAGTGGAGACTAATGGCACAATCACATGACTATACCATTCCACAAGCAATTGTTCTCCCAATTCGAAACAGTTTTGCTTCTCGCTATCATACTTGTTTAAGAGAACATATATTCCATCATCTTATTAATTATATGCCAAATATATCTACTCTTTTACTCATCTTTTCTACATGCATTTGAATTAGTTACTCACATAGCTATGTTCTTAACTAATTTTAGAGGTACATATGGATATGCATGTGTACATAAGGAGCTATTAGTAGAAATAAGTAGTTTCAAATGTCTTTACCAGGATTTAAAAAACCATGGATATGGTGACCACTATCCCTCATAGTGCCTACATAAGGAAAACCCATAGCATTCGGCAACCCTGGCCTGCCACATCCTGTTGCAAATATGGTCGGTTGGGTGTCCTCTGCCCCCTCAAAGTACCAATGTAAGGCAAACCTTAGCACTCAGCTTCCTCGATCTTCCATGTCCTAGTGCAAATATGACCTATTGGGTGACCTCTACCCCCTCAGAGTGACAGGGTAATGCAAACCCTTAGAGCTCGGCAACCACGATATTCCACACCTTGGTGAAAATATGACCGGTTGGGTGACCTCTGCCCCGAAAGAGTGCTTGCGTAAGGAAAACCATTAGAAATCGGCAATCCTGGGCTGGCACAACCTGGTACAAAGATGATTGGTTCGGTAACCTTCACCCTCTCAGACTACCAACGCAGGGTAAAATGTTGGCACTTGTGACGACTTCCGCTCGTTGCATTCTAGTACCAAGATGGATGGAATAGACAACCTTTGGAAGATGGATGAACTTGCTGCGTATGAAATGTTGGAAAAATTCCCTAGAGGAAATAATAATAAAGTTATTACCATATTTCAGTGTTCATATAAACGTTTATACTCTACGCTAGAATTGTATTAATAGGAAATATAAATACTTGTGAGGTTTGTAAACAACAACATGTCCCTACTGAGTCTCTACTATACTAGTCTATTGGTTAATGATGGTTGAGGTTTTGTAACCACATACATGTGTTTTCAATGAACAATGGGATCATCTTATTAGGAGAATGATGTGATGGACAAGACCTAACAAACCAAATCAGTAAGATTGTATCAATGTTTGTATTATTGTAGCTTTCCAATGTCAAGTTTCATAATCCTTATACTATGAGATTATGCTACTCCCTAGTGATGCAAGAATACTTTGTCGGCATAAAACATCACTTCGTAATTAGGTGATCATAAAGGTGTGTTTGGGTATCTCATAAAGGACTTGTTGGGTAGTGTGTGTCAAGAATGGGATTTATCCATTCGCATAATAGAGACATATACTTAGAGCCGCTCAGGTAACACACATTCTATATCGTTTGCAAGCATGTGACTAATGAGTTGGTCACAAGGAATGTTGTATTATAGTACGAGCAAACCGTACTTTCTAGGAATGAGATTGTACTAGCTAGGTATGGTAATATCAATCTCGGGCAAGTAAAGTTTCATGAGACAAAGGGAATAGAATACAAGATTGTTTGAATCCTCGACATCATGCTTCAACCAATAAATATCTTCATTGATGTGTGGGAATCATTATGGGCATCCAGGTCCCATATATTGATTATTGATCGGAGAGGTGTCTCCATCATGTCCACAAATTCTCGAACCCATAGGGTCACACACATAACGCTCAACATCGCTAGGTAGAAATGGGATATTCATGATGGTGATACTGAAGGTTCGTCGGAGTCCCGGGTGGGATCCAGGATATCACGAGGAGCTTCGGAATGGTTCAGATAGTAAGATTCATATATGGGAAAGTCACTTCAGGGTTTCGGAAAAGTTCGGTATTTGTCCTGTATCGTTTTGGGAAAGTTCTAGAAGGATCACAATGGGCCACCAGTGAGCCACAACTTCTGAGGGTCCCACATGGACCAAGTGGTAGTGCCTATGCCTACATGGTCCTGTTCATCAACCCCACAAGGCCCACACGGCAAACCCAAGGAAACCCCTAAAGGGGGACAATTGAAGGGAAAATTAAACTTAAGGTGTAAGTTTTCTCCCTAGGGGACCGGCTCTAGGCTTGGAAAGGCAGCCAAATTGGTTGACCCCTGGCCTATGTAAATAGACAGAGGGGCAGGAGCATAACAACCAAACCCTAGCGAACTCCCCCATCTCCTTCTCCTCCTCCTCCGCATCTTGGCGAAGCCTGCCGGAGTTCTCCACCAAAGCCTCCATTGTCGCCGTGTTGTTGGCATGTATATCCCATCTACTTGTCCACCTATACTTGTTGGATCAAGAAGGAGGAGACATTGATGTGCCGCACGTGTGCATAACTCGGAGGTTCCGCTCGTTGCAATGTTGATCGGATTGGATTGCGGAAGGAACGACTACATCAACTGTGCTAAATACGCTTCCGATTTACGATCTAGAATGGTATGTAGATCTAATATATCTCCATGTTTGCATTTTCTTAGATTATACCTTAGCTCTTCTTATATTGAATCTTGGTTTTATTCACATCTCATAGGAGTTTTTGTTTTCTATGTTGTGAATCCCATCGGTGGTATCAGAGCTACATCTATGTGTAGATGCTCTGGACAAGTAGAACACTTTCAGTAGTGGGCGTTGATCTTCTTGTTGCTACCCACCCATGCATACTTATTCGTTTCGCGGGATGGAGGGATGAAGTAGCCAGACTAACTTTACTTGTCCACGTACGAGAGATGGGTCTGTGCTTTGCATGCAACTTGTATTGCATAAGCAGTTGTCGGGTCTCTATCTCCCCATCTATAGTTTAAGGGGCTTGTAAAATTTTGATAAGCAACTGTATAATCAACAACGTTGAGTTCTTTATGCATAGGTAAGAATATATCTTATGCAACCATAGAATACACATAAAACTCGCAAACAATAAGGTAGAGGCATCTAAATTGTTCTTGTGGGACATGTGATGTGGTATGGTTAAGATAAGCTGCGATATATTTGATGTATGATATGATCATATTTGTCATATTTTTCACGACTTTCATGTCGATGAGTATGTGAAGCGGCAGGAACCATATGGCTGTCTTTACTATTTTGTATGGCATGTGAGCCAATATTCAACGCCATGTAAATGTATTACTTGATTTCTATGACTTAGTCATAGTTGTAGTTGCAACACATGGTGAAGGCAATAATGGAAGCGCTGAAGGACCTAGGCGCCATGTGATGGAGATCAAGCCTGTTCGTTGAAGATGGAGAACAAATGTGCAAGAGAAGGTTATACCATATCACATTATGAATTGCATGTAGTGATGTTAATCTTTTTATACATATTATCATGCTTGTAGATGACAATAACATTATAAGATGATCCTTTACACTAATATCAAGATAATAATATGTTCTCTCTTAGTATGCACCATTGCGAAAATCGTCGTTTTGAAACATCTCGTTATGATCAGATGTTATAAACTCTACGTTCACATACAATAGGTGCAAGCTAGTTTTGTACATGCAGAAATAATAGGGTTAAACTTAGCAAGCTTAACACGTACATACATGACCTCAAAATACAAGAAACCAAAAGGTTTAACACAAGTCATATGTATTATATGATTAATATGTCGATGTTCACCATTGAAATTACATCCTCTCAAATTATGATCGGACTTTGTGTAGTGAATTTGGATCATGTGCCTCTAATTAAACAACTACGACATATGTTGAATTTAGTGGTAGTTCATTAATAATTTGATTAAATTTTGAACAAATTATACTGAACATAGTCTATATTTTATTTTCATTTAACTTGTATAATCGACATCTGTTATCTACCTTGCACTAGACTTGGAATTGAGATAGAGAAAAACTGCTAAATCTTAAAGTGACTTTCGGGACTGGTATTGTATTGTTAGAGAGTCAAGAAATGATCATAGCCTGTTGCAAACTTTTGTTGGCCCCAATTGTTCCATATGATTGAAAATCTAAAGAGCAACGGTTTCAATGAGTGTCTAAAGTCATGCTTGTCTCCATGAAACCCATTTTTTTCAAATTTGTTTGAAAAGTGTGGTGATCTAAGTAGTTTAATAGTTTTTTTTTTCATATTTTAGTAACGTGTGAGATCTAAGACCTTTTTTTACACGATGATATAGTATAATTTAGTGAGACTAAATAAAGTCATAATTATATGAAAATGTATGAAGGTTGAAAACGGCAGGCATCCAGATCCTCCAACTTGTTGGGCACTAACATTATTCTCGCATATAATCCAGATGAGCTATAGTAGTTAGTCTGGCTACTTCATCCCTCCATCCCTCGAAATGAATAAGTACGCATGGGTGGGTAGCAACAAGAAGATCAACGCCCACTACTGAAAGTGTTCTACTTGTCCAGAGCATCTACGCATAGATGTAGCTCTAATACCACCGATGGGATTCACAACATAGAAAACAAAAATTCCTATGAGATGTGAATAAAACCAAGATTCAATATAAGAAGAGCTAAGGTCTAATCTAAGAAAATGCAAACATGGAGATATATTAGATCTACATACCATTCTAGATCGTAAATCGGAAGCGTATTTAGCACGGTTGATGTAGTTGTTCCTTCCGCAATCCAATCCGATCAACATTGCAACGAGCGGAACCTCCGAGTTATGCACACGTGTGGCACATCAATGTCTCCTCCTTCTTGATCCAACAAGTATAGGTGTACAAGTAGATGGGATATACATGACAACAACACGGTGACAATGGAGGCTATGGTGGAGAACTCCGGCAGGCTTCGCCAAGATGCGGAGGAGGAGGAGAAGGAGATGGGGGAGTTCGCTAGGGTTTGGTGTGTTATGCTCCTGCCCCTCCGTCTATTTACATAGGCCAGGGGTCAACCAATTTGGCTGCCTTTCCAAGCCTAGAGCCGGTCCCCTAGGGAGAAAACTTACCCCTTAAGTTTAATTTTCCCTTCAATTGTCCCCCTTTAGGGGTTTCCTTGGGTTGGCCGCGTGGGCCTTGTGGGGTTGATGACCAGGACCATGTAGGCATGGGCACTACCACTTGGTCCATGTGGGACCTTCAGAAGTTGTGGCTCACTGGTGGCTCATTGTGATCCTTCTAGAACTTTCTCAAACCGATACCGGACAAATCCCGAACTTTTCCGAAACCCTAAAGTGACTTTCCCATATATGAATCTTACTATCTGAACCAGTCCGAAGCTCCTCGTGATGTCCTAGATCCCACCCGGGACTCCGACCAACCTTAAGTATCACCATCATGAATATCCCATTTCTACCTAGCGATGTTGAGCGTTATGTGTGTGACCCTATGGGTTCGAGAATTTGTGGACATGATGGAGACACCTCTCCGATCAATAATCAATATATTGGACCTGGATGCCCATAATGATTCCCACACATCAATGAAGATATTTATTGGTTGAAGCATGATGTCGAGGATTCAAACAATCTTGTATTCTATTCCCTTTGTCTCATGAAACTTTACTTGCCCGAGATTGATATTACCATACCTAGCTAGTACAATCTCATTCCTAGAAAGTACGGTTTGCTCGTACTATAATACAACATTCCTTTGTGACCAACTCATTAGTCACATGCTTGCAAACGATATAGAATGTGTGTTACCTGAGCGGCTCTAAGTATATCTCTCTATTACGCGAATGGATAAATCCCATTCTTGACACACACACTACCCAACAAGTCCTTTCTGGGATACCCAAACACACCTTTATGATCACCTAATTACGAAGTGACGTTTTATGCCGACAAAGTATTCTTGCATCACTAGGGAGTAGCATAATCTCATAGTATAAGGATTATGAAACTTGACATTGGAAAGCTACAATAATACAAACATTGATACAATCTTACTGATTTGGTTTGTTAGGTCTTGTCCATCACATCATTCTCCTAATGAGATGATCCCATTGTTCATTGAAAACACATGTATGTGGTTACAAAACCTCAACCATCATTAACCAATAGACTAGTATAGTAGAGACTCAGTAGGGACATGTTGTTGTTTACAAACCTCACAAGTACTTATATTTCCTCTTAATACAATTCTAGCGTAGAGTATAAACGTTTATTATGAACACTAAAATATGGTAATAACTTTATTATTATTTCCTCTAGGGCATTTTTCCAACATTTCATACGCAGCAAGTTCATCCATCTTCCAAAGGTTGTCTATTCCATCCATCTTGGTACTAGAATGCAACGAGCGGAAGTCGTCACAAGTGCCAACATTTTACCCTCCGCTGGTAGTCTGAGAGGGTGAAGGTTACCCAACCAATCATCTTTGTACCAGGTTGTGCCAGCCAAGGATTGCCGATTTCTAAGGGTTTTCTTTACGCAAGCACTCTTTCGGGGCAGAGGTCACCCAACCGGTCATATTTTCACCAAGGTGTGGAATATCGTGGTTGCCGAGCTCTAAGGGTTTGCATTACCCTGTCACTCTGAGGGGGTAGAGGTCACCCAATAGGTCATATTTGCACTAGGACATGGAAGATCGAGGAAGCTGAGTGCTAAGGTTTGCCTTACATTGGTACTTTGAGGGGGCAGAGGACACGCAACCGACCATATTTGCAACAGGATGTGGCAGGCCAGGGTTGTCGAATGCTATGGGTTTTCCTTATGTAGGCACTATGAGGGATAGTGGTCACCATATCCATGGTTTTTTAAATCCTGGTAAAGACATTTGAAACTACTTATTTCTACTAATAGCTCCTTATGTACACATGCATATCCATATGTAACTCTAAAATTAGTTAAGAACATAGCTATGTGAGTAACTAATTCAAATGCACGTAGAAAAGATGAGTAAAAGAGTAGATATATTTGGCATATAATTAATAAGATGATGGAATATATGGTCTCTTAAACAAGTATGATAGCGAGAATAACAAGATGATGGAATATATGGTCTCTTAAACAAGTATAATCCAAATTTCGCGCTTTGAAGTTGATCATCACATGATAAGCGTTCTTTCGGATTTCACTATTACTAGTATTTTAGTGTGGTAAAATAATCCACTCATACTATTATCCATACCATCATCATGACATGTCATGGCATGATGATGGTATGGATAATAGTATGAGTGGATTATTTTACCACACAAAAATACTACTAATAGTGAAATCCGAAAGAACGCTTATCATGTGATGATCAACTTCAAAGTGCGAAATTTAAGGTTGTTGGTATTCGACTAACACCCCTAGAAATATGTGCTGGTGAAACTGGCGCCACTACTGGTGTTGAGTGTTTTCTACAATGAGAGGCAAACCAAAAGATGAACTACACAAGTATTTAGCATAAAGAAACAAAAGACTAGAAAGTCTAGTGATACGCGTACAGCACGCGTCCGTTGGGAACCCCAAGAGGAAGGTGTGATGCGTACAGCGGCAAGTTTTCCCTTAGTAAGAAAGCAAGGTTTATCGAACCAGTAGGAGCCAAGAAGCACGTTGAAGGTTGATGGCGGCGAGATGTAGTGCGGCGCAACACCAGGGATTCGGCGCCAACGTGGAACTGCACAACACAACCAAAGTACTTTGCCCCAACGAAAAAGTGAGGTTGTCAATCTCACCGGCTTGTGTAACAAAGGATTAGATGTATAGTGTGGATGATGACGTTTGGAAACAGTAGAACAAGTATTGCATAGATTGTATTCGATTAAAAGAATGGACCGGGGTCCACAGTTCACTAGTGGTGTCTCTCCCATAAGATAAATAGCATGTTGGGTGAACAAATTACAGTTGGGCAATTGACAAATAGAAAGGGCATGACAATGCACATACATGATATGATGAATATTGTGAGATTTAATTGGGCATTACGACAAAGTACATAGACCGCTATCCAGCATGCATCTATGCCTAAAAAGTCCACCTTCGGTTATCATCCGAACCCCTTCCGGTATTAAGTTGCAAACAACAGACAATTGCATTAAGTATGGTGCGTAATGTAATCAATAACTACATCCTCGGACATAGCATCAATGTATTATCCCTAGTGGCAACAGCACATCCACAACCTTAGAACTTTCTGTCACTGTCCCAGATTTAATGGAGGCATGAACCCACTATCGAGCATAAATACTCCCTCTTGGAGTTAAGAGTAAAAACTTGGCCAGAGCCTCTACTAATAACGGAGAGCATGCAAGATCATAAACAACACATAGGTAATAGATTGATAATCAACATAGCATAGTATTCTCTATCCATCGGATCCCAACAAACACAACATATAGCATTACAGATAGATGATCTTGATCATGTTAGGCAGCTCACAAGACCCGACAATGAAGCACAATTAGGAGAAGACAACCATCTAGCTACGCTATGGACCCATAGTCCAGGGGTGAACTACTCACTCATCACTCCGGAGGCGACCATGGTGGTGAAGAGTCCTCCGGGAGATGATTCCTCTCCGGCAGGGTGCGGAGGCGATCTCTGAATCCCCCGAGATGGGATTGGCGGCGGCGTCTCTGGAAGGTTTTCCGTATCGTGGCTCTCGGTACTGGGACTATTATCGACGAAGGCTTCTTATAGTCGGAGAGGTAGGTCAAGGGGCGACGCGAGGGGCCCACACACTAGGCCGGTGCGGCCAGGGCTTGGGCCGCGCCGCCCTAGCGTCTGGCCACCTCGTGGCCCCACTTCGTATCATCTTCGGTCTTCTGGAAGCTTCGTGTGAAAATAGGCCCCCGGGCGTTGATTTCGTCAATTAGAGAATATTTCCTTACTAGGATTTCTGAAACCAAAAACAGCAGACAACGGCTCTTCGGCATCTCGTTAATAGGTTAGTGCCGGAAAATGCATAAATATGACATAAAGTATGCATAAAACATGTAGATATCATCAATAATGTGGCATGGAACATAAGAAATTATTGATACGTCGGAGACGTATCATCTAGCTCAGGTGTATATAAATGATACACATGTTATGGATGTATTATTTGTTGGTCACACAATGTGATTCTTGGGTATTTGGGCTAGATTGGCTATACGAAGTGACATACAATATATGCAGTGCAATAGAAGAATATAATGGTCTAAGTGATTAGCAAAGAATATGGAAACAATGCACATCAACAACGAAATAAAATGTTATTGTGTTCGTCATGAGCATTCTACCTAGCCCTTAAGATTTGTTCTAAGAACATAATAATTTTATTTCTTCCGATCTAATGAAAGCAATGAGTTGTTAAAATTATGACAGTGCTTCATATATGATGGATAAGCTATTATAAATCTTAAAGGTAACACATCCATAACACTGCCACTGAAACGTTGCTAGGCAACTGGTTTGAATTCCACTTATTTGTTGAACCGCCATTTAAATCATATTAGAAAGGTACGCATGAAGAAACTCCGTACATACGGAGTTTTGGAGTCATTAGATTTTTCAATCCTTTGATGCTTGCAAAACTTTTCTAAAAGGAAAATGACTAAAACTCCGTTCATTGTCCAAAAGTTGAACGGGCGACTAGATTATTGGAAATGATACATCTTGATGTATGCGGTCAATTGTGTATAGTCGAACGCGGTGGATTCTTCTACTTCATAACCTTCTTATTTGATGAGAAAGAAGTATATGGTTAGGGTTAGGGTTAGGGGTAGGGTTATGGTTAGGATTAGGGTTAGGATAAGTCAGATAATTTCAGCATGAAGTGAGAATCATCATAAGAGGAAAGTCAAATATGTATGATTGAATCATAGGGTAAATATTTGAGTTATGAGTTTTAGCGAACATATAAGAGTTGCAAAATTGCTCCACAATTTGCGCTTCCTGGAACACCATAAATATGGTGGAGTGTCAGAGAGACGTGATCCAAATCTTGTTGGATAAATGGTGTAATTAAAGAAAATATTGTCATTATATTTTGTGAATTATTATGCTTTAGAGACAACCACTTTTACACGAAGTAGAGCACCATCATGGTCCGTTGAAATGATATCCATATGAGTTATGGCATGGAACAGAACCAAAATTTTCTCTTCTTAAACTATTTATATGCCAAGCATGGGTAAAACAATTTACAACCAAAAACCAGATGAATGTCTTTGTTGGTTATTCCGGAGATTAAATTGGGTACTCCTACCAATGTAAATTTGGAGACAAAATTATTTGTAATTTGTTTCTCGATAAGGTTTTTCTCGTGACTGAGTGGGAGGAAAATGAAGTTCGATAAGGTCAATGAACCTGAACATGATAAGCAAAGTAGCACATCATCAGAAATGGTTTCGGAGGCGGCTACAACTCTCACTTCTCTCATGTCCGCAAAATGTTGTAGCCATGTAAATCAAAGTACCTACTGAAACTAGTAGGTGTGGTTGAATTTAAAATAAAATATTTGAGGACAAATAATTTGTTGAACATTGAGGAATCCACTACATGCAAAGAAGATGTGATTGGTCCTAACTCGGTGAAATAGCTAAGCTAAGTACCATGAAATCCAAGATAGTATACATAATCAAGCTTGGAGCTTGGTAGACCTTGGGGAGGGATGAAGTTTTTTGAAAGTAAATGGATCTATAAATGAATAGACGTGAATGTAATATCCTTCAAGAGGCTCGACTTGTCAAAGGATCTGTTATGACAAAGTTGTTGACTACGATAAGATTAGATCTTGTAGCGATGTTTGAAGTCTATGTGAATTATTTTAGCAATCAATGCATATTTGAGATATGGTAGTCAGATAGCAAAATTTCATATCTTACATGTTAATCAAAGCGTATGCAAGAGACAACCAAGAATTTTGTTAGTGCGTAGAATGCTACATATGCATATAAAAAAAAAAGAATGCTACATATGTATGCAAACGTCAATGGTGGCAACTAGCAGCTGTCCATTTTCTCCCACTAACTTGTTGGCTCAGATAACTGAAATCATTGTTTTTCTTTTCAACAAAACTTGCTAGTTTTTCATTTGAAGTGCTAACTAATGGCTAATTGAAGTACTCTAGTTGAAAAAAATACTAACCATAATATTTGACCATATTCTTTGTTCAGTCTGCACTACAGTAGCTAGTATACTTTGCATGTGTCGTTCATCTGAAAACAGTATTGTACGTTGTGTGCAATCTACTCAGTGCTTAACTTGCTGGGATCTCACTTTCTTTTTTCTAGCGGAACTAGGGAGCTTACGTTGTGTGTAACCTATTAATCAGCCGCCGCAGATGCAGCTATGTCGGAAATCCTTCAAGCGTCGGGGCGCTTTGCGTTGTCTAGGAGCCCCCGTATCGTCCTCAGGCCGAATATGTGTAGTTGAGAACCCATGTTGGGCTTGGGCTGCCGTAGATTGACAAGCCTGGGAGGGTAGAGGTGGTCCGTTGGGTTTTGGGTAGAATGTACTGCATATACGTACACGAGCTAAATTGCCCTTTTAGGCTGCCACATATAAACCCTTGTTGATGGAAAATTCAGACTCTTCTTTGTGGGAAATTTTAATTTGGATCGGAGGGGGTATCATTTTCTCGTTCAGTCACCTCCATGGGTTGTTTTGTCTCCACGAATCGGGAAAATTAGGTCGTCGACACAAGGTACTTTAGGTTCTTATTGTGATGCTAGTTGTGCATATTTCACGGCAGCATGAGGGTGAAGCTGGTGTCTTAGGGAACACAAAACTGTGGTGTCTATCTTCCTCCATGTGCAACCAACAATTGGTCTCGTGGATTCATAGCTCCAAATACGACTGAATTTTTTTACCGGCACTTAAACATGAGCAAGAGGTGAAGCGATGGAACACTTGCACAAAGACCTGGCAGATGCATATTTTGATGTCCCTTTTTTCCTATGCGTGTTGCATGTTTTGCTCTGAGTTTGAAGTTGCAACCGTGGTACTCTTGTCCTAACCAGGTCGATTTAAGTATTCAAGTCACACCTATAGTTTCCTTCCATTCAACGGGAGAGGGATTTGGGAAAGTGATGAATCTGACATGGGCAACCCGCTGTCGGTGAGACTACTATGTAATCTGGTTGGGATGGAGGGTTGTTTTTTTCCCGCTGCACCAAACAGCTTCATGGTTTAATTTAGACCGGGATTCGTAAGTTCGGGGTACAAACAACATGGATTTGAAGTTTAGGATTCATTTCGTCGAACCTCTACAAGCTCACGGCTTAAAATAGACTTTTTTTTTTTCCTTTTTTCCAATGTGCGTTGCATGTTTTGCTCTGATTTTGAAGTTCCTGCAGTGGTACTCTTCATAACTGGATCAACTTAAATATTCAAGTTCGCACCTTTTGCAGCTACTTGATATTTGGAATCGAGTACCGTTGCACTCCTTCGAGGTATCATATAGCTGGCGTGCATATTTGTCCTGGAGCACTCATGTCACCGTGCAATATCAAATTCGAGGCACCAGGAAGGAGAGCGCTCCGACGTAACTGATGATCGGCTTCAGTTGTTCCTGGCCACATGAAGTGCCCAAAAGGTAGGGGACTCGTTACTTTACTTGGAAATATCGCAATACACTGAACCTATTCATGCATGGTTCCAAGGAAGTTTTGCTAAAAAGAACCACTTGCCCCACTGAACTGCCAGAAAGGACCACATCTGAAAATAATTGACAAAAAGAACCACCTGCAGCGTGGCGGCACGCCGGCCAGCCGACAGGTGGCACGTGCCGCCACGGGCGGAGGCGGCAGGAGGGTGCCGCCAGAGCCACAGGCGGCAGGCTGCAGTAGACGGCGCAAGCTCCGCCACGTGTGCGCCACGTCAGCGTGCCTCCACATGGTGTGGTGGCATGGCCCACCACCACGTCAGCCTGCCTCCACACGTTGTGGCGGCATGGCCCACCACCGCGTCGTTTCCCGCGTCAGCCACGCGAGATGCGCCACCACGTCAACATGCCTCCGCACGGTGTGGTGGCTTGTCCCACCACCGTGTCGTTTCCCGCGCCGGCCGGCTGACGGAGTCGCGCCGACGTAACATGCCGCCACCCATGCCGGCGGCAGGTCCTGCCTCCATGGCACACGGCGGCATGTCGCCACGTGTCGCCTGGGGTCCTGCCGCCACGTATAGGGTGGTCTTTTTTGGTAATTCCGTTCACAGTGGTCTTTTCTGTCAATTCAGTGAGGCAAGTGGTCCTTTTTGACAAAACTTCGATTCCAAGGAGTGAAGGAGGCCCTCAAGTGGCACAATAAAGTTAACCAACGAGTTGATCGAGTTGCCTGCCGTCAACTTCAGCGCCTAAAACCAACCCGCGAAAGGCGATGCAAGTTGCATCACCGAACGCGCACAACAACCATGCAAAAAAAGCTGCTCTTTTTATGGTGCCAACTAGCAGTTGTCTCTCGATTTTCTTTCTCTCGGCTCAATTTTGATACTCTTTTTTGTTTAAAAATATGTTTCTCACATTTGTTTAAATATGAATGTATGTAGATGTATTTTAGTTAAAGATATATTTGCGGAAAACCAAAACTGATTTTGGGTGCATATGCATCCGGTATGTATAAAACATATTTCAAAAACTTAAAAAAATCAGAAATTTTTAGTATATAGAGGGACATGTTTTATGTATGCATGTAAAGTTTCACATAAAACCGATAATTTTTGTACCCTGTGCAAAAATGAAAAATAATGTATCGAAAGATATGCAATTTTAGCACCAAAAAATTATCTTTTTTACACAGGATACAAAACATATTTTGCTGAAACAACTTTATGAGCATGTAACATGTCAAGATATACAGGATACAGTTTTATTTGTACTTTTTGAAATTTGTAAATATATTTAAAATGCATTTCAAATAAATGGTGCATATGCACCGAGGTGTAGAAACACCCTATCTATATATTTGTATCTAGATAAAGTTGAGGCATCTATTTTTAGACGGAGGAAGTATTACATACACTGAAAAGAAAAAAGCATACGCTAGATCTTGAAAATAATATTTATTTATTTTTCTGAAAATGAAGTCGAAAACACACACAATCAGCTACATCGTCTGAATTAACTAAAAAAAATGCACTCCGTAGAATAAGAGCATCTTCAGTCGCGTCCCCCAAACTGCACCGGATTGAGCGTTTAGGGGATGTCTTTTGTTCATGCCGCGTTTGGGGAATGTCGCTCCCCAGCCGCGTCCCCCAAACGCCGCCCCAAACTTTTTAAAACATTAAAATATACTTTTTTCATTTTTATATAAATAGAGAGAAGAAACATGGTTTTACACAAACTAATACATAGTTTGGAACATGGTTTACACAAACTAATACATAGTTTGAACCATATGGTTGACACAAATTTAAAACATTGCAAAATAAGAAAACGTAACTAGGGATGGCATCGCAGATTTCGTGTGTTCCCTGCCAAGAAAGAACACTCGTAGGCATACCCAGTCACACAAGCTGGAAAATCCAGCTGTTGACGGTACCCATGTTGGTTCTTTCGAGGAAGAACATCTAGAAACCTTCGTGCCTATTTTTGCTGCGAAGAAACAACACTATGCCTTTAGTTGTCCTCCTCGTCGTTGTCGCCGTGGTAGTGCTGGCAGCAGCGCGTCTCGTCGAACACCTTGACGCTCATGTCGCGCTCACCAAGGTAGGAGAACGTGAGCACGTAGCCGGCTTGGAGGTGATGGTAGCGCGTGAACTTCTCCCAGCCGATGTGGAGGTACATCTTGCCGCGCACGTCGCAGATCACATCCATAATCCACCAGCAGCAGCCGCAGGAAGCCTCCCGCAGATGCAGCGAGGCCGACTCGTCACCGGCGACGAAGTCGGCGAACTTGTCCGGGAGCCTCTGGATGCCGAGTGGGTCACCCTTGAGGACGACGACTAACTCGAACAACACTTGCCGCTCCTCCTCCTGCAGGTTGGACGATGAAGACGATGGCGTCACAGGCGATGACGAGCGTGCAGCTCTGCCGCGTCCACGACCACAACCACGCCCGCGACCTCGACCTCCGCCTCTACCAGACATGGCGTTGAATCTTGAGATGGTGGCGGCTAGGATTGGAGAGAGACGCTAAGGTTTGTGTGTGAGGGATAATGGGAGGGCGGCCCTTTTATAGGCCGGAGGGAGGCGGGGGAGCGGTGGCGCTCATTAACGCCGGCACCCAGAGCTAGGCGCGATGAGACGTTTCGTTGCACCTCTGCGGGAACTGCACCGTCGCTACGCCTCTACGGAAACTGCACCGTCGCTGCGCGCCAATAAATTCCATCGCGAGGTAGGCGACGGTTAGGTTAAATTTTAATGTACCGCTGACGCGTCGGTCCCGTCACGCCTCGTCTCGCTTTTCGGTGTGTCCGACATCCCCGGAGCATCCCCTGTGAGGCGGTGATAGACTTGGCCGGACACCGTATCAGGCCGCGCCGGACAAAACTAGGCTTTGGGCAACAACTAGAAACATTTTTTTTGTCGGACGCGCCCCAAAAACCTATGGGGATGCTGCTGGAGATGCTCTAACTGTATGCTGTATGCAGTCTGCTCAGGGCTGAACTTGCTGGGACTTCACCTACGAATTCAATCCAATACTTTTGTCCCGACGCTTGGCGATGTTCCTGAGAGACGAATTGGTCTTTGGTCATGATGAAGGATCCTTCATATATACACAGAGAAACTTGTTTGTTTGCAGATTAGGTGTAGATGAAGAGTGGCAACAAGACACAAGCATCAGGTCACCGCAATCCTCTGACCCCGTTGGGGCCCAACAGTGATCTAGAGAACACCTCGGCCGCCACGAGTTTTCTCGATCCTCCACAGAGAGCCTTCTGTTCCCTTTCGTTTTGTAATCCAGCCCGATCATCAACAAAGTGATATTCTCTCAAAAAGAACGAAGTGATATAAGTAATGCATTTGAAAACCAGATATGGAACTCTTCTATACCAACACTACCATCACCTTGGGAGACGGTGAAAAGATCTCTTTTTGGGAGGCCTCTGGCTTAATGGTACGAAGCCTAAAGATATTGCCTTGCTAATCTACAAAATTTCTACGGGGAGAAATGGTGTGTGAAGAAGAAAGGTCTTCGCAACAACGAATGGATCTCAAAGATTAAAATAGAAGCGGACATCCCTCTCCAGCACATTCCCCAAAACATTTCCCTTTGGATGCAACTTAGAACCATCAACCTTCATGAGGGAGTTCCGAATGGCATATATCTTGGAACCTCACTGAGATGGTCAATACTCCTCCAAATTCGCGTACAAATGCCAATTCTTTGGGGCAACCGCGTCGCCAGCTACCACCGAGGTTTGGAGGATTTGGGAACCTCCCAAGGTGATATTTTTGCATGGCTTGCCGTTAAAAATAGGTTTTGAACCGCCAACCGTTTGGGAAAAATGGGTGGCAAAATTCTGGGTTTTTCTGCTTTGCTAGAGGGTAACGGAGTTCAGGAATCACCTTTTTGCCAATTGCCACTTCATCGTTCGTCTTTGGGGGCTTGTCAAGGATTTTCTTGGGCTTCACTTCATTGACCTACAACCTTGGCCAACAATCTCAATTCATCAATGGTGGCAAATTATGACTAAATGTAATGATTTGGCCTCCATCACTTTTCTCATCGCTTGGGAAATTTGGAACAAGAGAAACGCGCGGGTCTTCAAGAACAAACAAACCCCTCCTCCGGTCATACTACAAAAGATCACGAGGGAGGCAAGGCTTTGGGTGTTGACGGCCGCTAAATGTTTAAGGAACATGATGCCCGGAGAGTAGACTTTAAGAAAGTTGTTATTATTTTTAATCGCTTGTAAGACTTCCATCTTAATTAATTGAAAAGTGCAAAGCTTTTTCCCTCGTTTTTCTAAAAAAATCAGGTCTGGAGGAAATATCCCCTGAAATCATGCTTTGTTTTGTGTTTTCCAGATTACCTAGAAAAACTCCGTTTTGATGATATATGGCCATTGGACTTTTTTAGGAGCCATAAATTCTGACAAGAAAATTTTACACATTGTGAGCGATTGTCAGAACACTAGGAAAATAATAAGTGCACTATGTCCGACTCCAAATATATCTACGTAGAGAGCACTTAAAGAATAGATGCTCAATGGATAAATTGGCAAAATAATCATTTCTTTTCGCAACAACATACTCTACGAATTAAAGTATCTCCGTATTACGATACTTCATTTAGAGGCTAACCAGGAGAAGACTTTGATTTTGGGAGGTACTCTCATTTTGTAGCAAGTGTGTGTGTGTGTGTGCTTGTTGGTTTTCCGGTACCAGTGCTCCGAAAAGTATTCTTTCAAAAAATAGTTGTAAGGTAATTTTTTAAAAATAATCATGATTGTAGATTTGGATGGTAATTACCATTGTATCAAGTTTTTAAAATATATCTGTATGTTCTACAAAAATAATAAGCAGTAGGTGTCGAAAGAGCTAGTTAAAAATTGTAGAAGCGGCGTCAAAACTTCTTATTTTCCCGCAGGTCAATTCTTTTAAATTATTTTATGTAGATTCCTCCCATGTGGATTACTAAGCGTACAAATATTTCTAGTGATTTTTTAACATTCAAATAATTTTTTAAAAGTTTTTAGGGCCGGGAGCATTGGTGCCGGAGATCAAAATTGACTTTTGGGTGTGGAACACAGCATGAGATGGACGAACGAATCCTCCCATCCCAAGTTGGTTGTTTTTACAATGAACCCTAGTTGGTTTCCTGGTTGGTGTTGCTTAATTTGCTCCGTATGAGAATCTAGGTTTATCAGTCGTCGGGTGCTGGTCTTTGTTGGGACCTCAGCTACGATTTCTCTGGATTTCCAAAAGAAAGAAGCGGTAATTCTGATGGATACCGCTTTCGTCGCAATTGGCCTTGCTCCATGGAGTTTAATCACTTCCCGATCCTGGCAAGTGACGGTAGAAGTCTGTGTTTTCAGTGAAACAGTTAGATTATTAGATAATAATTTTTTTTGTAAATCTAATTACCGAAAACAAGATCGCAGATACACTAGCGCACTTAATCATATACATCAGATAAAACACATGTAACAGATCTGAATATGGAAAAAAAAAATACTCGTGCAAGGTAGAAGAGGATGAACACGTACCTCACAACTAGGAAGATCGCTCCAGCAGCATCATCTCCATGACTGTTGTTGATGCTATCCATGGTGTTGCTGGGGTCTCGTATTTTTCGATGAAGCAGCAGGTGAGGAAGTACTCAAACAACAGCGAGCAACCGCGTCGTTACGCTCTCCAAATTCTCGCCTCCCGAAGCATGATCTCAATTGACGGGGTTTTGGAGTCCAGACAACAGTGCACGCAGTCCAAAATGAGAAAAACTAGAGAGCAACTTGGCAGATGAGCTGATTGTGAGTGTAAGGGTATTTTACCCTTATCCATTATTTTGGTATCTATGACACCGTGCTAGAGTATTTGGACTAATACATGCCTACAAGATGACTTTCAGGTATTAGCCAAAGAGGTATGATGGTGTTGCAATGGAACAAAAGGCAACGGAGACCCCCCAATTCGACGAAAAATCAGCTAGTTTTTCTGAGCCGGTCACAGATCCGGTCGGACCGGCCCTGGCACCGGGCAGCCCGGTCACCAACCGGACCCCGAACCGGTGCCATCCGGGCGACATCCAGTAAGCCCAGAAGCCTGCCCGGTCAAGTCCCGGTCACCAGCCCGGAACCCGCCGGTCCACGGCCGCGGGCGCCCGAGCGGCCCGGTCAGCAACCGGTTCTGCGCCGTGACATCCGGCGACATCCCAGTAAGCGAAGCCTGCCCGGTCAAGTCCCGGTCCCAGCTCCGGTTGGAAACCGGCCGGCCCGGTCTGTGGCCCGGTCTGACGGGCTGTGGACCGGCTGTCCGGCGCCAAATCCGGTTGACCTTCTCGAAGAATCTGCTGATGTGGCAAGTGACCAACGGCCGTATTTCGAAGAACACTATAAATAGGTCTTCTCCTACCTCTGAACAGTTAGGCACTACACTACAAACTGTTCTTGAGCTCTCTCTCTCATACTCCATTGCTAGAAACACCAAAAGCCTCAGATCTCCCTCCTCCTCCACCCAAACTCAAATCCCTCCGGGGAATCATTAGAGGAGGACCCGATCTACCGTTCTACCAAGCCAAATCTCATTCCCCCTTGTATTCATTGAGAAGCTTGCTTCCTAGGGTTCATTGGAAACCCTAGGTAGGCAAGAGGAGTCCGGAAGCATCCGGGCTGTGGATTTGCTCCGGGCAAGATTGTGAAGGTTTGGAGGCTACCTCAAAGTCTACCACAAGTGAGTGAGCTATTCCTTCGTGGGATAGGCTCCGGAGAATAGGGTGAGCCTTCGTGGCGCGGGGAATCCTTCGTGGGACCTCCACTCCTCCAAACGTGACGTACCTTGTTGCAAAGCAAGGGAACACGGGAATACATCCTCGTCTTCGCGTACTATCGGTTATCTCTAACCGAACTCCTTACTTGTGATTTAACTGCCTGTGAGAGCCTTCGTGCTCGAGTTAGTTGTATCCTCATATAGGTTGCTTCACCTAGTTTGCATTAGGCTCATCTTTATATTCCGCAAAGCCTAATATTGCAAAGAAAGAATTAAAATTTGTAGAAACCTATTCACCCCCCCTCTAGGTTTACCATCTCTATACTTTCAATTGGTATCAGATCCTAGACTCTTATTAAGGGCTTCACCGCCTTAAGAGTGAGATGGATAAACTCTTCGAGGGTCTAGATGAAGACTCTAACCTTTCGGTTAAAGAGATGAAATCTAGATTCTTGGCATATGAGGCCGAGAAGAAGAAAAAGGAGGATGAGCTACAAAACCAAATGGCAGAAATGACTGCCATGCTTAAGAACCTAACTGCGGGTGGAACTTCTAGTGGGGCTTCGGCCTCTAAGGAGTCCTACCATGATGTTAACCATGACTATCCTAGAAACACTTCACCCATGCCTCATATAAACCATAGTGGGACCGTTCCCCATTACGATGGAACTCACTTTCCACATTGGAAATCTGCTATGGAATCTCATATTCGCAGCTGCAGTGTGGAGCTATGGGAGCTCATTGTTCATGGACATCGGGAGCCACAAGATCCTACTCGGTTGACCTCCACCGAGTTATACAACCGTCAACTCAATGCATCCGCACGTGACAAGATTAGAAGTGGCATCAACCGCAAGCTTCTTGATCAAGTCGATGACATTGTCTCCGCTAAAGAGTTGTGGGATCGGATCGTAGTACTCCAAGAGGGAACCGATTTGATCCAATCAGCTCTCTATGAGACCGCAAAGCAAGAGGCCTACCAATTCATGATTCGAGATGGAGAATCCATATTTGATGCCTATGCTAGGCTTGGTGCTCTGAAAGTAAGGGTCAAGGGACTTGGTGTTGAGAAGTACAATGACGGATTTGAGATGAACGAAGCCTTCATAAAATCCAAGGTCATTGCTATGATTGCCGTCAAACAAGAAGACACCAACCTTGGACTCAACTTGCAAATCATGACCAAGAGTGCCGATCTCAACTCCGATGATCTAGTCTCCTATGTGGCCGCCAATGAAAGCATGGCCAAAGCCGGAAAGAGGCTCAAGGCAATGAACCGTGTTGATGAAGCCTCACACAACCATGAAGCGTCACACAACCTTGCTCTCAAAGCTAGAGCCGACCATGAAAGCAAAGAAGACTATGAGATTGAAGAAGATGAAGAGATGACTTCAACTAGTGACATTGCTACCGACTTTGCTTTCTTTGCCAAGAAGTACAAGGCAAAGTTCCCAATGCTCCTCAATGACAAGAAGAAGAAGAGAACTTGCTACAATTGTGATGAAGATAATCACTTTGCAAATGAGTGCCCTTATGAGAAAAGGGTAGACAAGCCAAAGTTCATCAAAGGGGTCAAGCCAAGATTGAAGCCGAACCCAATCAACGATCGGTACAAGAAGAACAAGGGAAGAGCTTTTGTTGGGGCCGAGTACTTGTCCGATGAAGAAGAGGAAGGTGAGGAGAAGGAGGCCGGAGTGGCCGGTTTAGCATACTCTAAGCCCGGGTCACTCTTCACATATGACTACTCCAAAGATTACTCCACGGAGAATGATGTTGGCTCTTCCTTCATGGCAAGAACAACTCAAGATGATGACTCCGATGACTCTCCCTCCTCTCCAATCATTGGCTCTTGTCTTATGGCAAGGGAAACCAAGGTAATGGAACCTCCACCTTCCCTATCTAGTGTTCTTGATGATGAAAACGAAGATCAAGAAGAATTAACTATGCTTAAGGAACTCTATGATGTTAGATGCACCCTTCGTGGTGAAGCTCTTGTCAAGTTTGATTTCTTGATGGACTCACTCAAAGAAAAGGATGAGTCCATTGAGGAATTAGAATATCAATTGAATGAGAAGGAACGGAGATTCAATCTCCTAAGACAAGAGCTAAAAACCGAAAGGTGCATATCTCAAGGCCTTAAGCAACAAATTGAAACTTATGAACTTGATAAAGTTAAGGACCTAGAAACTATTGATAGGGCTCAATTATTGACCCAAGAGCTCAATGCTTCAAAGGAGGAACTTGAAGTTGCTCATGCTTCTCTCACTAGGGATCTTGACCACCTTGAAAGAGCTAACAAGCTTGTCAAGGATGAGCTCAAGAAACTTGGAGAGAATCATGATCTACTTCAAGAATCCTACAAAAAGGCTCTTGGATCAATGAAGGATCCCATTGATGTTGAAAAGCTTGCTTGTTCCTCCATTTCCTTTACTAGTGAGCATGCTAAACTTGTTGAGGAACATGTTCGTTTACAAGAGGAACTTTCTTTGCATGTTGAGACCAATGCATATCTTGAGTCCTTGGTGACCAAATATGGTCTTGACTATCATCCTAATGAATCTTCTTGTGAGCAAGCATCTATTCTTGAGGAAAATGTTAGGCTAACAAAGGAACTTGCAAAGTTCACCACCGCCAAGAACAAGATGGGATTGGATGACCTCTTGAGTAAGCAAAGGTCAAACAATCAAAAGTATGGACTTGGATATACCCCCAAGTCCCACAAGAAGAACAACTACAAGAAGGAGAAACCCGCTCAAGATAAGAACAAGAAGGTCACTAACAATGGCAAAGCCTCAAAGGGCAAAGCCACTAGTGGTGCCCGCACGGGGCCAAACGATCACTATGCATTATTTGTTGATTATTATGGTGATGTCTATGCTAACTATGTTGGCCCTCCTAATGGCTATGCTTATAGAGAGTACTCAATTTGGGTACCAAAAGATATTGTTGCCATTACAAAGGAACCCATTAATCGATGGGTTCCTAAATCCTCTACTTGATTTTGTAGGGGTATTCCTCCGGTGGTCCAAAATGGGTGTTTGATAGTGGATGCACCAATCATATGACCGGAGGAAAAGGTGTGCTTGATCAATTCATTGAAGATATCCACAAGAAGTCAAGCATTACCTTTGGTGACAACTCAAAGGGAAAGGTACTTGGGTATGGCAAGGTAGCAATCTCTAAGGACTTGTGCCTTGAGACGGTTATGCTTGTTGAACACCTTGGCTATAACTTACTTTCTATATATCATCTTGCCGATGCCGGGTACAATTCATATTTCACTAAATATTATGTGCAAGTCTTTAGGAGTGACAATCTCAAATTGGTCCTTGTTGGATTTGTGGAGAACAACCTTTATGTGGTTGACCTCTCGAAAGAGAGCCCCTCCTTCTCCACATGTCTAATGGCGGCCAAGCATGACGAAGGATGGTTGTGGCATCGCCGCCTTGGTCATGTTAACATGAGGAATCTTAAACAACTCCTAAAGGGTGAGCATATTGTGGGACTAACCGGTGTTTCTTTTGAGAAAGATCGTGTTTGTAGTGCATGTGTAGCCGGAAAGCAACTCAAGAAGAAGCATCCCATCAAGAGTATTGTTACCACATCTAGGCCTTTGGAGCTCCTTCATTTGGACCTCTTTGGGCCATCACACTATGATACTCTTGGTGGAAGCAAGTATGGACTTGTCATTGTTGATGATTACTCAAGATACTCTTGGGTTTTTCTCCTTAAGTCTAAGGACGAGACCCATAGAGAGTTCATCACCTTCGCCAAGAAAGCTCAACGTATGTATGAATCCGAGATCAAGGCAATTAGGACCGACAATGGCACCGAGTTCAAGAACTACACTATGCAAGAGTTTGTGGATGATGAGGGCATCAAGCATGAGTTTTCGGCGCCATACACCCCTCAACAAAACGGTGTTGTTGAAAGGAAGAACCGGACTATCATTGAGATGGCAAGAACCATGTTGAGTGAATTCAACTCACCCCACAACTTTTGGGGAGAAGCCATCTCTACGGCCGTCCACTACTCCAACCGGCTCTTTCTCCGTCCCCTCCACAACAAAACCCCATACGAGCTCCTTACCGGTAACAAGCCTAATGTCATGTATATTCGTGTCTTTGGATGCAAATGCCTTGTTAAGAACAACAAAGGAAAGCTCGGTAAATTTGAAACTAGAACCATAGAGGGTATATTTGTTGGATATGCGGAGAACTCTCATGCCTATAGATACTACAACCGGTCCTCCGGGACTATTGAAGTATCTTGTGACGTGGTGTTCTTGGAGGATAATGGCTCCCAAGTGGAGCAAGTTGTTCCATGTGTTGCAGGTAATGATGTTGATTCATCTAGTGCCATCAAGCATATGGGCATTGGACACATCCGGCCCATGGAGGTTCATAATGATGATCAAGATGATGGAGTAGATGTCTCAAGCACGCCACAAGTAGAGCCTAGCTCAACTCAAGCCGAACCATCAAGTGCAACTCAAGAACCACCCTCCACTCAAGATGAGTCTCAATCCGAAGAACAAGAAGAAGACCCTCATTCCATGGAGCAAGATCATGATGACGATCAAGAAACATCCTCAACTCATGATCAAGCTCAAGTGGTCCCTCATGATCAAGTACTAGCAAGAGATGAATTCATTGATCATGAAGGAACCGTTCGGAAGATCAAGGCCGCTACAAGGGCAAGTGACATGAAAGTGGATCAAGTCCTTGGTAGCATCTCAAGAGGAGTGGTAACTCGTAGACACCATGCATTACTTATCACTTATTGTCAACATCATGCTTTTGTGTCTAGTTTTGAACCACTTAAGGTACATGAAGCCTTGGTCGATCCGGATTGGGTAATTGCCATGCAAGAAGAATTGGAGTGTTTCACTCGTAATGAAGTATGGTCTCTAGTTGAGAGACCCAAGGATCATCGCATCAATGTCATTGGGACCAAATGGGTATTCAAGAACAAGCAAGATGAGAATGGCATTGTTATACGAAACAAAGCAAGGTTAGTGGCGCAAGGGTTTGCCCAAATAGAAGGTATGGATTTTGAGGATACCTTTGCGCCGGTAGCCCGTCTTGAAGCTATTCGTCTTTTGCTTGCATTTGCATCTTTCCACAATTTCAAATTATATCAAATGGATGTGAAAAGTGCATTTTTGAATGGTCCCCTAAAAGAAACCGCATATGTGGCTCAACCCCCGGGTTTCGAAGACCCATGCCGACCCAACCACGTGTATTTACTCCATAAGGCACTCTACGGTCTCAAGCAAGCTCCACGTGCTTGGTATGAGTTCCTTAGGGATTTCTTACTACATGATGGGTTTTGCATGGGTACGGTCGATTCCACCCTTTTCACCAAGCGGGTTAAAGGGGGTGGCCTCTTTATATGTCAAATATATGTTGATGATATTATTTTTGGTGGAACTAACCCCAATCATAACAAAGCTTTTGAGCTATTGATGACTAGGAAATTTGAGATGTCCATGATGGGAGAGTTGAAGTTCTTTCTAGGCTTCCAAGTGAGGCAACTTGCAAAAGGCACCTTCATCTCTCAAGAAAAGTATGTGAAGGACATGCTCAAGAAATTCAACATGACCAATGCAAGTCCAATGAAGACACCCATGCCCGTAAAGGGGCAACTTGGTTCATGTGACGGTGAGAAGGATGTGGACATAAAGGTATATCGCTCCATGATAGGATCCTTGCTCTACCTTTGTGCCTCTAGGCCGGATATCATGCTAAGTGTAGGGATGTGTGCTCGTTTTCAATCCGCTCCCAAGGAGAGCCATTTAGTGGCGGTCAAACGGATACTAAGATACCTTGTTCTCACTCCTACTCTCGGGCTATGGTATCCAAAGGGGTCAACCTTTGAACTCATTGGCTATTCGGATTCCGATTGGGCCGGTGATAAGGTTGATCGGAAGTCTACCTCCGGGGCTTGCCAATTTATTGGCCGGTCATTGGTGAGTTGGTCATCCAAGAAACAAAACTCCACCGCCCTATCCACCGCCGAAGCCGAATACATATCCGCGGCATCTTGTTGCACTCAATTGTTATGGATGAAGCAAACCTTGAAAGACTATGGTGTGTCTCTTGGTACGGTGCCTCTTCTTTGTGACAATGAAAGTGCAATAAAGATCGCCAACAACCCGGCTCAACATTGTCGCACCAAACATATTGACATTCGCCATCACTTCCTACGTGATCATGTTGCCAATAAGGATATTGATCTCACTCATGTGGGAACAACCTACCAATTGGCGGATATTTTCACTAAGCCTTTGGATGAAGCCCGCTTTGTTAACTTGAGAGGAGAACTTGGTATTCTTGATCCTAAAAACTTGGATTGATTAACTTCTTGCACTATATTCTTGCATTTATCTTGCTATCTAGCTTAGAGGTATAGCACATATGGGGATAGTCATTCTACCATATCTTGGTATGATGCATACCTATGTGTGCAACATAAATAGACCCAATGTCATTATATGGACCCAAGCATGTCTCTTCGAGGTCTCATGACATTTGCGCTTTCACATAGGGGGAGTAATCCCCCGCCCCTCATTGAGCCTTCATTACAACTTGATTTGACTATATAAGGCCAAATGATCTTATTGCAAAAACTATTTCAAAATGCTCTTATGATTCTTGATATACTTCGAATCATGCCCATTGTAGCTATTTGTATCTTGTTTGCCTTTTCACTCCAATGGGTATGCCTAGAGAACTTTGTGTTTTCCAATCCCATGTCTATGCTCATCTCATCATCATCTATCTATCTATATGTACATGTCATCATATGAGCACTCACACACATTTACACAAAGAATAGGGGCAAAACGAGGCAAAATGACACATTTTTGGGAAAATTGACTCTGGCCGGTCACTGGCCCGGTCGGACCGGCCTGTGCGCCGGATCGTCCGGTCACTGGCCCGGTCGACCGGGCGCCCGACCGGCCGTGCGGGCTGTTATGTTTTGAAGAGGATACCCCTTGGGGATCTTCTTCCTCATTATCCCCCACCTCTCAAACCTCCATGGCCGCCGCCTCCACCATCTCCACCACACCCTAGGCACTTCCCACCACTAGATTCTCCCCAAACTTCACACAACCATAGATCGGGATCTCTCAAGCATCTTCACCAAAGCATTTGGTCCCTCTCAAGCTAGTTTGGGGATCGTGGGGATTTGGTCCTCAAGCCTTCTTCACGAGTTCTTCTTGCTCACTTGGGCAAAGAGGACGATGTCTTCGGGTAAATCTTTCTCCCTATCCCTCTCCCTCTTGCTTTCCCTCTCCCATTGCCCATTGTTGAGGAAAGTTGAGAAAAGTTAGGGTTAGGGTTAGGGTTAGTAAGTCCTCATGCCACCTAGAGTGTCACACCCCTCCTATGCACATTGTTCACTCCCCTGGTATAATCTATGTTCAAGTTTGTGAGTTTTTGCATGATTTTGTGTCGAATTTCTGGGCAAACATCACAACTCAGCATGACCCGGTCTACAGCCCGGTCAACTCGACCGGCTGGTCCGGCGCACCGCCCGGTCAACCGGATGGCTAACCGGCTCGCCGGTCTGTCGTCCGGTCGGACCGGCTCCTGCGCCGGCTCGCCCAGCTTTTTCGCATGATCTCGTCGAGACACTTGAATATAGGCTATGCTTTTGGCTTCCTCACATATGCTGATGACATGTACACTTACCTCTTTGCTATCCTCTCCCTATTATGCTGATTCACAGGTGATGAATGGACTGATGCGGACCCTGGCCATGTTGCCAAGAGAGGGAGGCGCTCCGGGGTTCCACCACGGCGCTCCACTGGTCGTGCTCCTCAGACTACGGGTGGCAGCTCAACTGGAGGCCGAATCAAGAAAACTGCCAATAGGAGGAAAGATAAAGAGGCAGCACAGGATGGTGATGAGGTACTGCCAGATTTCCATGTTGGTAATGTGCATATTGGGGCATGGAGAAGACTCAGAGAGTCCAACCCCTATCGCTTTGAGGCACCCACTTACACAGGGGGAGATCAATTTTTCTGGACCAACACACAGCAAGTCATGTGGGATGATTTCTATAACTCCCGCGAGCACATGAAGAAAGGCACCATTGTTATGCCCAAGGCCATCAAGGATGTCATTGGAATGTATGAAGCCACCAAGTTTCGCTTTGTGGTTGCGACCTTGAGGCGGATGGGATTGTATGATCTTATGTGCTTGACACCTACT
Organism: Lolium multiflorum; assembly: GCA_030979885.1. Taxonomy (NCBI): domain Eukaryota; kingdom Viridiplantae; phylum Streptophyta; class Magnoliopsida; order Poales; family Poaceae; genus Lolium; species Lolium multiflorum. Next base: position 381,317,586 of record CM061750.1, on the reverse strand, counting down.
GATGGGTGCTATTGTCCAACCTTGGTGAGACAGTTTCACTGCACAGTCTTTTTCCATGATGATGCCGCTCGGACTATGACTTGGATGACTGGCAAACAGAAATACACTTGCAACTATCTTGATTTCTGTGATGCCTTGGGGTTTGGTGGAGGGCGTGCTTCTGGCTTCAAGATATATTCTCAGCAGAAGTTCAACCGTGGGGACATTGCTGGTTGCTATCCGCCGGAACCCACACCTGGACCTCCCACCATCTCCGGGATGTACTACTCCTACCTCTTACTTGCCAAGCTCTTCCGTGAGACTCTCATCAGCAAGTCCGGCGATACAAGTGAATGCCGTGCATATCATCTGAACTTGATGTACTACTGTCTCCCTGAGCACCGGCAACTTATTGATGGCTGTGATCTCATCTACTGCGAGTTACGGCGCTGTGTTCGCGAGAGGTTGACTCCCAATCTTGCCCAGTACGTTCAGCTGCTCATCAACAAGGTTGTGCCCGCACCTCTCAATACTCAAGGTGAGCGGGTCAGGTTGGAAGCTTTCAAAGTACCTACCCAAGGTGATAACCCGGATGTTCCTGAAATGATGCCTTCTGAGCGCCGGTCCAAGGCACGCCATGACCATGCTAGCTCCAGCTCCTCTCGTCGCCCACAGCGTGGTGTCGCACGGTTCTTCTCTCGCTTATGGCAGATGTGCAAAAATACAAATGATGTTGCACATCAAAGTCTCTCTTTGAACCAAGAGACAAGGAGGCGCCAAAATGAGTTCATGGCTGCTAGGAATGTGCCTATCCCTCCTCCTGGCCCTGAGTTGGAGCCTGTCCATGCACCAGACTGGGAGATGCCTCTTCTCACTGATGAGATGTTCCAGAACTTTGATCCTTCTCTGTACTTTGGTGGTCCTACTCCTAGATTTGCTCATGCACCTCCTGCTGATGATGATGATGAAGAGGATGATGACGGTAATGAGGATGATGATGAAGAGGATGATGATGACGAGGATGACGATGGGGATGGTGATGGCAGCTCTCCATCCGCGGGGCACGAGTTCTATTGATGGGACGCTAGCATCTCTCCTCTTTTCTTCGCCTTTTTGGTGTTCCGATGCCAAAGGGGGAGAAGAGAGTAGAGTCTAGAATTACGGGGTTCTTTCGTTGTCACAAGCCATGGGAGTTGCTTTATTTGGATTTTATATGGCTTGTGCGTATTTGCTTTGATTTCTCAAGAACCATTTGCTACTTTGAATAATTCATGTATGGATATGTATGGACGACTATTATGTGTGCTACTCTATGTTAGGATAATCATGCTTTATGGATAATCATGCTTTATGCTTATATATGTTGATATACTTGTCCATACCATGCTTATTTCCTAAAGATATTGGGGGAGCTTCTCATATTCCACAAATGGTGCACTTTGCATTCAAACGCAAAATCTCCAAGTGCACACATTATGGGGGAGCTGTCGTAATATCTTATATGGAATTAAGGTTTAGAGCTTATCATAATATCTATGTGTTACTCTAGCTCGGTTTGTCATCGTATACCAAAAGGGGGAGATTGTAAGGGTATTTTACCCTTATCCATTATTTTGGTATCTATGACACCGTGCTAGAGTATTTGGACTAATACATGCCTACAAGATGACTTTCAGGTATTAGCCAAAGAGGTATGATGGTGTTGCAATGGAACAAAAGGCAACGGAGACCCCCAATTCGACGAAAAATCAGCTAGTTTTTGAGCCTGGTCACAGATCCGGTCGGACCGCCCAGCACCGGCAGCCCGGTCACCAACCGGACCCGAACCGGTGCCATCCGGCGACATCCGAAGCCGAAGCCTGCCGGTCAAGTCCCGGTCACTGCCCGTTTCGAACCGTCGTCCACGGCCCGGTGACGGCGCGACGAGCCCGGTCAAGAACCGGGTTCTGCGCTGTGACATCCGGGTGACATCCAGTAAGCCCAGAAGCCTGCCCGGTCAAGTCCCGGTCCAGCTCCGGTTGGAAACCGGCGGATCGGCCCGGCCGATCGGTGTGGACCCCCGTCTGCGCCAAATCCGGTTGACGGGTTTCTCGAAGAATCTGCGATGTGGCAAGTGACCAACGGCCGTATTTCGAAGAACACTATAAATAGGTCTCTCCTCCTGAACAGTTAGGCACTACACTACAAACTGCTCTCTCTCTCATACTCCATTGCTAGAAACACCAAAAGCCGATCTCCCTCCTCCTCCACCCAAACTCAAATCCCTCGGGGAATCATTAGAGGAGGACCCGATCTACCGTTCTACCAAGCCAAATCTCATTCCCCTTGTATTCATTGAGAAGCTTGCTTCCTAGGGTTCCTTGGAAACCCTAGGTAGGCAAGAGAGTCCGGAAGCATCCGGCTGTGGATTTGCTCCGGCAAGATTGTGAAGGTTTGGAGGCTACCTCAAAGTCTACCACAAGTGAGTGAGCTATTCCTTCGTGGGATAGGCTCGGAGAATAGGGTGAGCCTTCGTGGCGCGGGAATCCTTCGTGGGACCTCCACTCCTCCAAACGTGACGTACCTTGTTGCAAAGCAAGGGAACACGGGAATACATCCTCGTCTCCGCGTACTATCGGTTATCTCTAACCGAACTCCTTACTTGTGATTTAATCGTGAGAGCCTTCGTGCTCGAGTTAGTTGTATCCTCATATAGGTTGCTTCACCTAGTTTGCATTAGGCTCATCTTTATATTCCGCAAAGCCTAATATTGCAAAGAAAGAATTAAAATTTGTAGAAACCTATTCACCCCCCCTCTAGGTTTACCATCTCTATACTTTCAGAGAAGGGCGCAAAGGAGTGGAGAACTTTAGATTGATTTTTGTCTCTCGTCTCCTGTTATAATTTGGGAGGTGAGCCACCGATGAAAACCTCCATGCATTGGAAGACAGAAACATGTGTCGAGCATACACACTCGCAAAGGTTGACACGTAACCAACTTAGCTAGTGCATCAAGGAAAGAAATTAATCTTCCATAAAACGGGTTTCTAACTCCAACTTGATTCCCGAAACGCGTGTGTGATACGAGGGGAGCAGTTGAGGTGGAAGAGTGCGCGTGAACTCCTTCTTTTCTCACTCAATTACAAGAGCTAAAACAACAACCCTTATAAACCGCTCCAACTTTTTTTAACTAGCTGTGTGAAATTAAAACTTGTCTTCCACGGTTACCAGCTACCACCATTTGCGGCTTTAGAGATCCTCAATATCAAACACATGAACATTGCCATGACGCTGAAAATGGGTGTGGAAATTATATCAGGATGGGGAGGGTCTATGGGCATACTTTATTAGAGCAAAGTACATGGGGGACCAGGACTTGTTCTCCCCATTGGTCCCTAGTAGTGTGAAACTAAACTTTGTCTTCCACGGTTACCAAGCTACCACCATTTGGAGGTTTGGGATCCTCAATACCAAACACATGAACATTGCCCTGATGCTAAAATGGGTGTGGAAATTGTATCATGATGGGGAGGGTCTATGGGCATACCTTCTTAGAGCAAAGTACCTGGGGGATCAGGACTTGTTCTCCCTGTTGGTCCCTACGCGGGGATCCAAATTTTGGAACTCCATTCAAAAGCTGAAGTGGCAAAACACAAGGTCCAAGATGGAAACAAAACTTACTTGTGGATGGACTGGTGGACATGGACGGGTGCACTCAGGGTGAGCCTCCCACTACTGTTTGCATGCTGCGATAATCCGTGTGCGGCGGTTGCGGGAGTGAGATCGCCAGAGGGATGGCACATTAGGTTCAGGCGAACCTTTGGATTGGCTGAGATGGTCGGATGGAACAACCCGTGTAGCATTTTCGACCCCCCACCCCTTTAGCCGGGGGAGAGGTACGGTACTAGAGGCTTCGGGGGAATACTTGGTGGACTCCCTTTACTTTCAGCTCTCCTTGGGTGCGACGATTACACACTTTGATGATGTGGGGAAAATGAGGGTGTCGCCCAAGATCAAGATTTTCCTATGGCAATTGCTTGAGTGAAGGTTGTCGGCCGGTGACCAGCTGGTTAAACGGCGGGCCCCCTCCGATGGGAGCTGCGCTCTACGTGGAGAGGGAGAGGACCGTAACCACATCTTGTTTAGTTGTTATTTAGCCAAGTTCATGTCGGCAACTCCTAAATTCTGTGAAGATAAGTTTACGGGCAAGTGGCTACGGAAACACTGAACCCTGCCCTCGTAGCTGTTGGCTTTGACACAGGGCTACACATACATTTGTTTAAGAAAGCTGTATCTGCATTGTCCTTGGCTCCTTGGTCTTATCAGGAGAAGTCCAAGACCGAAAGCACTTGCTTAAACTAAATGGGAGGCCCCACCCCACTTGAGAATACAGCCTTTCCCACAAACTCGGGGGCGCCGGGGGTGGTTTCGGTCTCGTGGCCTCGCGCGGGAAGGCAGCCGCGATGTATGTGGCCAGCGCTGTGGCTCAACGTTCGGCGTTTTGGGAGAGCGCGAGTAGCCACAGACACACACACACGCTCTACGCGGCAGCACGGTGTAGGATGGATTGATCGTCGCGAAGCTGGAAACCGGATTTGGGCTCCAGCTAGTGGCTTCCATGGCGGGTCCAGCAGGGAAGAGAGAAGGAAGGAAAACGGCAGATGCAGAGAACCTCTCCTTCTCCGCGTGTGAGCTGTCCCGCGGACGACGACGCGCCCGGGACGATCTCATCCTTCCCGCGAATTTTGGAGCCTGATTGATTGATACTACATCTGCTTCCCCTCTCATCATCCTCCTCCTACTTAAGCGCGCCTCCACCCGACTTCCCAGCCACACACGCAACGCAAAGCACCCGCTCATAGTCAAGACCACCAAAGCAGCACCGAGCTAGTTAGTACCTAGCCAGCACCAAAGCGAAACATCAGAGCTTCACAGCACAAAGCAAAGGCAAGATGTGTGGCGGCGCGATCCTCGCCGAGCTCATCCCCACCGCGCCGTCTCGGCGCGTCACGGCGGGCCACCTCTGGCCCCAGCCCAAGAAGCAGCAGCAGCAGCACCGGAGGGTCGCTGCGGCCGACGACTTCGAGGCGGCCTTCCGCGACTTCGAGGATGACTCCGACGACGAGCAGCAGCATGACGACGACGACGTGGTGGTGATCGAGGAGGAGGTGGCCGAGAGCAAGCCCTTCCTCTTCAAGCAGCAGCAGGCGGCGCCGGCCAGGCGCAGGAAGCCGGCGCAGTACAGGGGCGTGCGGCGCCGGCCCTGGGGCAAGTGGGCCGCCGAGATCCGCGACCCCGTCAAGGGCGTCCGCGTCTGGCTCGGCACCTTCCCCTCCGCCGAGGCCGCCGCGCTCGCATACGACGACGCCGCGCGCAACATCCGCGGATCCAGGGCCAAGCTCAACTTCCCCTCCGCCGCGGCACCCGCTGCCGCTGCTGCTCCGTGCAACCGCAAGCGCGCCCGCGCCCAAGCCGCTCCCGCTGCCAAGGCAGCAGCACCGGTCGTCAACCTCGTCGACGAAGAGGGACACAACGCAACCGCGCACGCGCCGTCCCTCATCAAGCACGAGGCCGAGTCGAGCCAGGGCTCCCAGTCCGGCGGCGCCCTGCCGGACTTCTCGTGGCAGGGCATGTCCGCGTTCGACGACGCCATCCCCGCCCCGGAGCTCGAGATCGACCAGCTCAACAAGCGGCAGAGGACGGAGCCGAAGGAGGACACCGACGAGGGCATGTCCGCGTCCGCCCCGGCCCCGGCCCCGGCCTCGGACTCCGACTCCGACGCGCTCTTCGACGCCCTCTTCTTCTCCGACCAGTTCCCCTTCTTCGACGGCGCCGCCGCCTACGAGTCCCTAGACAGCCTCTTCAGCGCCGACGCCGTGCAGAGCGACGATCCCGCCTTGGGCCTCTGGAGCTTCGACGACGGCTGCCTCGTCGACGAGTGCAGCTTGTCATTCTAGATCTTTGCTCCGTTCAATCGGATCCTGTCATCTGATGATGTACATAGACTGTTTGTAAGAGTTGACATCGTTGTGAAACATTTTGCCTACGCCTTCGATGCAAAACCTTGCCTTCGATCGGTTTCCGCCTTTCTGAATTGACCAAACAACACTTCTTACTCTGGGTTCTTGCAATCATGCCAAGTAGTCTACCAATTTACCAAATGTTCCAAGTCACGGATCCACATCAGACTGCTCCTGCGGCGATCGTATGTCCATCCACATGGTTTTGTTGCCGCCTCTCGGTGCATCACCCAAAGGAAGCAACAAAACTTGCAGGCTTATCTCTGCCCCTCCATTAACTTCAGCATCACATGACCATATCCTCATCTACTCTATGCCCTTGCCATGTCGCAGTGCCGTGAAGGAATCCAACAACATCCAATACCATGAGCATTGCTTTTCGCTTATTATCTGATTTGGGGTGGTGGTGAAGTTATCTCCCTCACGAGACAAACAAATTGGTGTTACTTCAGCAGTAGCAACTCTTATGCCACAAAATAAAATCTCGTGCCGCTCGGGATTTCAAAGGAAAATTGGTGCCTGTTCTCGGTTGTAAGGTCAAATCCTAGAAATGGGGAGAGATATAGGGGTAGAACAAGGAGATAAGATCGAGCACGCTTGGCGACCGTTGAGGGCTAACACGAAGTGAGAAAATACGCATTAACAAGAGCGACATCTCTGAATGACAGGAGATAGTATAATACTAGCTCTTTTTCTAGAGGAGGCCAAGGTGAACCGAACTTCTTCGGGATCGAAGAAGCGTCTCGTCGGCAAAAGAAGTTGCATCAGCCCTGACGACGCCATCGCAAACAAACAAAAATGCTATGCTTGCACAGTTGCATCCTATCTGTCCCGCAAAACCCTTCAATTTTTTGGCTGAAAAAATCAACACTATAGTAAGGTTATATCGTCTGCTACAAGATTGCGTGCCACGTCGGTGAGCTCTTAGCCGCGTGGACAATACCAATACCGCTCTCTTCAGACTCTCGCGCTGTCAACCGCGGTTTTGTATTGCAGAGAAAATGTGGTTCGCACTAGCTCCAATTGAAAATACTATGCGATTAGCTAGCCGGTGTGACCAATTATAGTAGTACTACGCACTAGACGTTCGAGCTTCATTAGGTAGCATGAATGCATCATGACCTGAGACGTATGAGCCGTGGCACTATAAATTTATAGGGGGACAAGGATCGGGACTAGAACCATTGTACCCCCTCCGTTCCAATTATAGCAGAACCTATCAATTTAGTCAAAGGTTAACTACTCTAAGTTTGATCAATGTTTTTATTATTCTACGGAGTAGTAAAAAACAACATCAGAGGAATAACGATGGCGATCGTTAAGTAAAGATAGTGTCTAAACAGCCACGTTGATGGACGTCGGACACTAACTCAATCCGTACTCAGTCTAGCCCTATCGAGCAAATCTCGGGTGTTCTAAGAGAATAACCTGAGTGAAAGGGCATCGCTAGAGGCTACTCTAGAAAGTTCAACAACCACCGGTACGGGTAGAGCCTGTCTGCGGTGACCCAGCATACCACTGCATGTTATAATATACAAGTCGTTGATATGATTTTTATGAAGAGACTTCTTCACAAATATCACATACTTCAGAGTGGTACAATAGAAACATTGCAGGTCATACCACTCGAGATTATATTACAATTACAGACTTAACAAGTTAGTATTCTCACAGGTCCGATGAGAGCACCCTAAGATACTACTTAAATTCATTACAAACCAGCATAAATAGTAAACTGAGCTCAGCAACTTATTTAGGTAAGTTTCTACGTTGCTCGGCTCTATGACACTAGGGTATGACACTACCCTTCCGCCTCATTGTTGTCGGGCCCGTAGACTATCCCATAGTCCACGCCTTCCACTCCTCCGGACAGATCAGGTTCTTCATAGACCAGCTCGTAGTCGCCTTCCGGTGCTCCGTCAGTGGCCTCCACTTCATTCTCACAGTCTAGCAAGGGTGTCGAAAGAAAATGAGTACACCCGTCAGTGGCCTCCACTTCATTCTCACAGGCTAGGGTTTCTTGCAGTGTAAGCCACCCTCTCCCCTATATAAGGAGAGGGGGCAGCCCTTCTTCACGGGCAAGCAAGTATGTACGCGCGTGTGTAGGAAGGCAGAGCCTGTAACTTGTGAATCAATGAAAATGGTGGTCTAGAGGGAGTTCTTCCTTGTGTCTTTCTTCTTCAACCTCGGCCTTGGCCAAGTTCTTGAGAAACCATCCGGAATCTCTTCCACCTATCGCAAACCCTCCCCGAATCCTCTTGCGTCCATTCGGCCCCAATCTAAGCCATCCTATGGCATCTGCTCGTTCACCACGACGACAGTCTGGATAGCTGGGTAGAGTATACTTTCGGACATCCCTGATGTAGCTACCAGCCGGGACTTTGTGGTCGGCGAGGTGGTGCGGACACCTTCCCTCATCGCGATCGCCTCAAGGGTGCCGGCAAGAGGATCCGCGAGTGGCAGAGCTCGATGCCTGTTTGAGCGGACTCCGCCCTCCGCGTCGTCGCTCCCGGTACCGGAGCTCAACCCGGATGCGCTTACGGCGTGCGCGAAGGCGCAAACGATTTGGACCCGATTCTCTCCGCCAAGCGGCAGGATCGCGCGTACCGATCGCGGAGTATGCCGACATGCGCACCTTCATCTCCCCTCCCGGCGTCACTATCTCGACGAGGGGGAGGATGAAGCCGAAGAAGAGCCTGGACGACGCGATGTTTCTGGAAGCCCCTGCTGCGTGATGATTTCCTTTGAAGTGTTTGCTCATTATATCTGTTGGTCCTGTTGCTTTAAGACAATATCTGTTAAATTCTGCCCCGGAATGCCGGGGCTTATGATGTAAAACTTTAAGTTTGCCTGTGGTTGTGCTACAACATTTCCTGCCGGTAAGTTATACCGGTAGTTAAGTATTTATGAGTTTGCCTTAGCATAATTTGCTTTTGGTTTTGATTTTATCCTGCACTGCAAAGATTTCTCAATTGTTTCCGCATCCAATCCGATGCATACTTGGTTCTTTTGCCTTGCTCTCTGCCTTCTCTGGGCGTTCTTTGGCGTATGAGCACAAGGTTCTTTCACCAAACAAGCATCTTCTTGAACTTAGAAATAACTTTGAAATTTTGCAAAAAACCGGTTTAACCGGGGTTAGTTAAACTTTCGGATTGTTCTTTCCTGCTCTCCTTTTCAGCTCATGTGCTTATCTCCTACCGGTTTATCTTGCTTGCCATGAAGCCGTTTGCGGACAGCAGCAGAGTCGAAGACTCCAGGATTTAGCACACTACTAAACCGGAAAGAAAAACATTCAATAAGCAACCGGTAAACTGAAAATAAACAAGTTACATGCAACTTAAGTTGGGGTAGTCCCCGAGATTCATTCAAGGTTCCGGCATCTTTTATTCATAGCATATAAGGTACAAAAAGGAACTTCTTACACCACCAGCTTCAAGAGTAGAAAGGGCGCAAAGAGCTACGTTCCATGGACGCTTGCTCTGACCTGTCCGCCTTTCCTTTCTTCCACTCCCGTGCATCGATCAAGTAGTATGCATCATTGTGAAGCACCTTGCTTACAATGAAGGGACCTTCCCATGGTGGCAAGAGCTTATGCCGCTTTCTCATGCTGCACTAGGCGAAGTACCAGATCTCCTTTCCGAAAACTCTTGGTTAACCTTCCGGTTATGATAGCGTCTTAGGTTTTGGCTGGTAAATGGCTGTTCTTGCCAAAGCCAGCTCTGCTTCTTCTGCAAGTCCACATCGTTTTCTCGCCTCTTTGACCTCCTGCTCAGTATAGAGCTGTACCCTTGGTGAATCATGAATGATATCGGTTGGTACCGCTTCTGCTCCATAAACCATGAAGAAAGGAGTGTATCCCGGTTTGGGGTTGTTCTTATACTCCACAACACTGATGGTAGCTCATCGAGCCAACATCCCGGTGACTTTTCCACCGCATCAATGAGTCCTGGGCTTGATACCGGAAAGCACCAAAGCATTCATTCTTTCCACTTGGCCATTGCCTTGTGGGTGTGCCACTGAGCACAAATCCAAATGCGGATGTTGTTGTCTTCACGAACCTTTTGAACTCACCTTGAGCAAAGTTGGTTCCATTATCAGTGATGATGCTGTGCGGGTATCCATACCGCAAAATGACATCTTTTAGGAATTTCACCGCTGTATGCCCATCACACTTTGCGATAGGTTTTACTTCTAGCCATTTGGTGAACTTATCCACCATGACCAAGATGTGAGTCATGCTGCTTCTTGCAGTTTGAATGGGCCAACCATGTCCAGGCACCAAAACAACAAATGGCCATGTTAGCGGTATTGTTTTTAAACCGGATGTCGGGGTATGGTTTTGCTTGGCGTACCTCTGGCACCGTTGCATTTTCACCAAATCCTCGGCGTTTCCAAAGCAAGCCAATAGAACCCATGCCGGAAAACTTTGCTACCAGCGCCCTTGATGAAGCGTGATGCCCACATTCTCCTTGTGAATTTCCTCAAGCATTTCTTTTCCTTCCTCCGTTCCACACATCTTTGAAGGACACCGTAACGCTTCTCTTGTACACCTCACCATTGATGAACGTAAGCTTTGGACCTTCTTTGTATCCTCCTTGATTCATTTTCACACGGCAAGGTGCCGTTGATCAGGAATTCCTTAATAGGTTTAACCCAGACGGTATCTCTCGAACCAGAAACACCGTGCATCTATTTCCATGCTATCCACCAGCATCATTTCTTCCGGCACAGCCTATCGGAGTCCCGAGCTTGCCGAGCAGTCCCGGTTCCCTTCATCGATATCCATGGGTACTACATGTGACTCTGGTACAAAAATTGATTCTGACTCCGGGCTCGGTTTGATCGATGGCACTCTTAGGTGAGCCAAAGCTATTCCGGGAGGAATTTCTTGCCTAGATGAGCCCAACTTGGACAAGGCATCCGCGGCTTCATTTTCCGCTCGCGGCACATGGTGAAACTCACACCCTTCGAAGAATCCGGCAATCTTTGCACGTGAAACCGGACGAGGCCATGTTGGCATCTTTTGCATCCCAATCTCCGAAACACTGCTGCACAAGGTCTGAATCTCCATAGCAAATGATCCGTGCCGATCTCTTTTGCCACCTTAAGCCCATGGATCAAAGCTTCATATTCAGCGACATTGTTTGATGCCCGGAAATGCACTTGCAAAACATACGGAGGTGATCTCCTTTGGGAAGTGAGCACCACACCGGCACCTAGACCTTCCTTGAGCTTGGATCCATCAAAGTGCATCTTCCAGTCTTTCTTCTCGATCAGGCGGTTTGTACCGCATCTCCGCCCAATCAACAAGGAATCACCAAAGCCTGTGATTTTATGGCATCTCTTCTTTCATACACCGGCACGTATGGTGATATCTGGATTGCCCATTTCGCAATCCGGCCGCTGGCGTCTTTGTTGCACATGATGTCGGAAATTGGTGCTTCACTTACCACCTTCATGGGGTGCTCCTCAAAGTAGTGCTTGAGCTTGGTGGCGGCCATGTACACGCCATAAGTCATTTTTTGGAAGTGAGGGTAGTTTTGTTTTGATAGGGAGAGCACCTCGCTCAAGTAGTATACCGGCCTGGACGGTTTTTCTTCCTCTCTTTCAACTACAACCACTACACTCACTAACCCGTTTGTTGCTATGTATAACACATAGGCTCCCTTTCTAGAGGTGAAGCCGTATGGGTGCTGTGGCTAGCATCGTTTTAGCTCTTAAACGTCGCTGCCTGAGGGGTCCAGACGAACGTGTCGGATTTTTCATGAGAGCATAGAGTGGCAGAGCTTTTTCTCCCAACTGCTTACAAACCGGCTTAGCGATGCCAAGCTTCCGGTAAACTTGCACATCTTTTAACTCTCGAGGGATAGCCATTCTTTCTATTGCCCGGATCTTTACCGGATTAACCTCTATGCCCCGGCTTGAAACCAGGAAACCGAGCAGCTTGCGGCGGGGACACCAAAGGTACATTTTGCCGGATTGAGTTTCATCCGGAACCGCCTTAGGTTATCGAATGTTTGCCGGATGTCATCGATTAAAGTGTTCTTTACCTTAGTTTTTATCACGATGTCATCCACATAGACCTGTACGTTTTTCCCAATTTGATCAAACAAGCATTTTTGCATACGGCGCGTACGGCGTTGCGCAACCCAAAAGGCATAGTGACATAGCAATAAGCCCCGTGCGGTGTAACAGCTTTTATTTGATCTTCCTTTTTCAAGGGAATTTGTTGGAAACCGGAATAGGCATCCAGGAAGGACAACAACTCACACCAGCTGTTGAATCAATCACTTGATCGATTCGTGGCAAAGGAAAAGGATCTCTTGGGCAAGCCTTGTTCAGGTTGGTGTAGTCGATGCACATGCGCCACACCTTCGAGCTTTGCCTCCTGGTTCTCATCTTTTTCTTTTCAACCATTACCGGATTGGCTAGCCACTCTGTGTGCGTGACCTCCACAATGAACCGGCAACAAGCAGCTTGGTTACCTCTTCTCCTATGATCTTTCTTCTGTCTTCACGAACCGGCGCAGGGTTGCCGCACCGGCTTGGCATCTTTCCGGACGTTTAGAGAGTGCTCAGCCAGCTCCCCAACACCTACCAAATCATCGTTGACTGGCAAAGATATTCCGATTCTCACGGAGGAAGCCGACGAGCGCGCTTTCCTATGCTTGGTCAAGGCCGGCACCGATCTGAACGGTGCGTTCGGGGTAACCGGATCCAGCACAATGTTCTTTGTTTCATTGGTTGGCTTGAATGCCGTGCCCATGTTTTCACTCACGCTAAGCTCATTTGTGAGGATTGAGCCAGCGCACACTGTTTGCATTCTTTTCTTTTCCTCCGATCACCCGATTCCGCTAGGTCGATCCAGCAGATGCAGTCTGAGATCTTATAGTTTTACCACGGTCAATGGCCCATGAGGTGCCATCTTCATCTTGAGGTAAGCCGTATGAGTGGTGGCCATGAAGGCTGCCAATGCGGTCTCCAGCAATGCATGGTAGGGATGTCTAGATCCACCACCTCAAACTCGGATTTCCACCCGGCAATTGTCACGTCCTCCAAATGCCACGTCCACCCGAACTTTTCCTATCGGGGCACAGGACAAGCCAGGAACGATCCCATGGAACGTTGTGCGCGTTGGCTGAAGCATGTTTTCTGTTATGCCCAGCGTTTGCATGGTGTGCTTGTACATGATGTTGATGCTACTGCCATTGTCTATCGCACCTTGCTAAACCACTCGAGTTTGCGGCCCTTTCATGATCGGGTCCACAACAAGAGCATATCCACCCGGATTCGGCATGATCTTTGGGTGATCCTTGGATGACCAGGTAATTTCCTGATTGGACCACATCATGTACTTGGGAACTGCCACATCACGGCATTGACCTCCATGGAGCGCCGGTGTACACTTTGCCGGTCTGTTGGCTGGTGACAAAGACAACACAGCACGTATGCGGATCTTCGTAAACATCGCCTAAAGGTGCCGGTGGAGGTGGCTGGTTATCATTTGCTCCACCCGGTTAACTTGCCGGTACCGCTGCGGTTTGGCTGCACCGGTGCTGGCTCCCAGTAAGTGGTGGTGGTGGCGTAGCTGTTGTTGCTGCTGCGGCATGTCTTGTGGTGGCCGCGCATCTTTTTCCGTTCCTTTTTGCATCAAGTACTTGGTCCAGGTGCAATCCTTTGTCAGATGGTTTGGGATGTGCCGGATTGGCGTGTGCCACCGGCAAGGTTGATCCATGGCAGCTTCCATGGTGTATTTTGCGGGTTCTTGCCAGTTCTTCTTTGACCCAGGGTTTCTTTTCCACCCATTGTTTCTTAGGACCTGCCCATGGTCTGCGATCCGGTTTTTTGCTCTCTCGTCGTCGCCTCAAAGTTTTCCGCCTGCGCAGCAACTTGTTGCGGACCGTACCTTCGATCCGGAAATCTTCTCTTCTTTTGTTATTCCGGTTGTCCCTGCTGTTCGTGGGCAATGCTCGGCTGCATTGCCGGCTGTGTTGGGTCTCCCAACGCGTAGCTATCCGCCACACGTATCATTTCCGCCAACGTTGTCGGCATGTTGCGCTGCAACTTTTGCCACAACGGTGAACCCCTTCTGCATCCACTGCTAAACCAAGCAATGGCTTGTGCCTCGATCACCCCTTCAGGAGTTCCTTGTGGTGTTCCACCGGGCCGGATAATCCCGTCTGTTTCGTTCGGACGTTGCACACACAGAGCAAGTTGTTGCGGCCTGGTTGGCCTCTGATAGGTGCTGCTGAAATTGCTCACAAAGGCCTCCTCAAAATCCAGCCAGCCATTTATGCTTCCTGCCGGCAAGTTGTTCAGCCAGATTCTTGCCGGTCCAACCAAAAACGATGGTATGATTCTCACGGCCCAACGCCGGTTTCCTCCTCCCGCTACGGTTCCTCCACCGCCTGCAACGTATACCGCGGTCACGTAATCCGCGAGCCAATCTTCCGGCTTTGTGGTGCCATCATATGTTTTTGTGTCACGAGGCAACATAAAGTTGCGAACTGGTGGTTTTTCTTTCATGATCCTTGGGCCAAAGCACTTTGGGCCCGGGGGACCTTCCTCGATCATTTCGACAAGTATACTCTATCCAGACTGGCTCGCATCCCGTTCCTAAGTATCTCTCTCCTGCTTCCCAATGGGTTCCGTATGCTGCCGGTCTGGTGGAATCGGCTTCATCGTAACATTCCGGTACCGCGCCCTGCCTGCCGGTAGCTGGGGGATCCATTTCCTCTCGTCGCGCTGCTCTTGGGCTGATAGTTTTGCCCGGTCTCATATCTACCGGCATGATTGTTTCCGCATAGCCATTTCCGCGTCTCGCCCCTTGGCTTTTTCTACCGCATCGTGTTGCCCGGCTTGTTGCTTTCCGGCAAGAACCGGATCGTACACGATCATTGCTCGCGCATTCACTTCTTTTTCTCTCCTTCTATCGGATGGGGGGACGAAACTGCCCATGGGATTTGCCGGCATTCTTTGTCGAACGCGCGATTTTGAGGCCGCTGCCTTGTTCAGCTTAGCCACTGCTCAGCATTTTGCTGCTCTATGGTTTCCGCAGCTCTCCGACACGCTCTTGCCGCTTTTGCAAAGCCTCTCCGGAAGCGACTCTCACATGCTCTCGCAGCCTTAGCGTTTTTATAGTTTTATCCGGCTGCTATACTTAGGCTTTTCCACGATGCTACCGATGCAGAGGCACTCTTGCCGGCAAAAATCTCTTTGCGCAAATCTTGATCTAGGTGCGAGCTTTAGCCGGTTTTCCGCATCCTAGCAGCATGCGCGCCCGAAGCAAAGCCATGGGCAGCGTTATACTCACGCACGGTTAGGTTCAGCTCGCGCTGCGCCCGACGATGTCCTTGCCGCTCCGCATCTTCGCGCTGCGCTCCGCTCCGCTGAGCGCGGCGGGTCGATGTTCTGCAGCAAGGGGGTGGCGAGGACGTTCATCGCTGCCTGAGCGGTGTTCCGGTGGCGCGGATGATGCTCCCCGCCGCGCCGCGCCACGCTCCAGCGTGGCTTAGCCGCACGGCCGAAACCGCGCGACAGCACCTTCAGCCGCAACCTCCTTTCCTCGCACCAACCACACCGGTCATCATTACCTCAACGCGCGGCGCGCGCGGCAAAGACAAGCCATTGGCGGGTCCTGCCACCAGCACCGGCAGTGGGCGCCGGCGCACGGGGACGGTGCCGAGGCAGACGGTGGGCCGCCGAACTCGATGATGCGGCCGTTCTTGGGAAGATGATGCCGTTGGCGAAGCCCCGTGTCGTTGATGAAGTCCATGGCGAGATGCTCGCACCAACGCGGACACCGTACGCTCGCGGAGACCTCGAGGACGCCCGCCCGAATGTGAACTCCATCAAGCGCCACTCATGCCCCACGGTGGGCGCCAGCGGCCGTCGTGGTGGAGCAAGCAGATGCCATAGGATGGCTTAGATTGGGCGAATGGACGCAAGAGGATTCGAGGGAGGGTTTGCGATCAGGAATGAACTTCCGGATGGTTTCCTCAAGAACTTGGCCAAGGCCAGAGGTTGAAGAAGAAAGACACAAGGAAGAACTCCTCTAGATCACCATGTTCATAGATTCACACGTTACAGGCTCTGCCTTCCTACACACGCGCGTACATACTTGCTTGCCCGTGAAGACTGCCCCTCTCCTTATATAGGGGAGAGGGTGACACAGTAAGAAACCCTAATGGCATCTTTGACTGGACAAACTACTTTACTGAGTTACGTACAAAGCTACTTTAACAGCACCGTACAAAGCTACTTTAATCATAGATGACACCGGGGCCTTCTTTATCACGCGATGTCCTCCGCTTCTTTGGACGTCACCTCTCTCTTTGGCGCTAGGGCTCGATTAAAGTTACTTTGCTTTGCTCATCCTTGTCTTCTATCAAGAGAATCTTTGACCAGTCTCGCCGACATCCTCCTTTCCGGTATCTTCTATACCGGTTCCAGCATACCCTTTGGGATACCTCTTAGCCTTGCTCTCCGGATTCCTACTAGGCTTCCGGTGAGAACATTAAACCGGTATCTTGATGGCTTAAACCATCCGGTTTGGCATGCCTTTGGCATACCGGGCATCCCCCCAACAATAGGTAATTTCGGCAGCAAAAAAAATGTTTGATGCACCTACGACCATTGATCAGAAAATCTCCGGTCAATGCATGTTTCGCAAACATTTCTTCAAAAGGTTTATTTTATTCAGAAAACTATGCCTACCAGTCTTCACAGGTTGAACAGAACTTCATGGAGTTCCTTTCTTGCCGCAGTTTGATACCCTCTGCAGAGGTGCGTTACTTTTCCCATAAGAAAACTTATCCTTGATACCAATCGAGACGTATTTCTCATCCATACTTCCTTGGTGTGAGGCCAGGTGTAAGATCCAAGCCAATCACTGCCTTCTCCGCGACCTTCCATACCCACCATTTTGTCCATTTGTACACCCCTGGTAGACATCTCCCGATCATATGGCTTTACCCCCGGTGTACTACGGACAATCCCTCATAGACGATAGAGCCTCGCATTGTGGTGACCCTGCATACCACTGCATGTTGTAGTATGCCAGTCGTTGACATAACATTCACGAAGTACCATTCCGCAAATATTACATCCCTCAGTAGTACACGAACATAGCAGGTCCATAACTCATTTTAATATTACAAACATAATACACATATCGTCTCGGAGCTCCCTCTTGGGTCCTAAGAGGAATACTCCCTGGGTGAGGCGAACCCAACTTAGCTTACAATATAGAAGTCTCATTGTTGTACATTTATTCTCTCGAGCAACTAAGTATTAAGAGTTCGGGCTGCTCCCGCCCTGGTTCCAAAGCTTGATCTCTCCGAAGCCTCCCTGTTCCAGACTATGAGGTAGTATGCGCCTTCAATACCTCCAGAGAGGCCGGGTTCTTCATAGCCGATGATCTCGCCTCCTTCAGTTGTCGTAGTCCTCCTCCGATGATTCAGACAATCTAAGTAAGGGATTTAAGAGTGGGATGAGTACGAGCGTACTCAACAAGTTCATTATAGATAAGAGGTGTTTAATGCACTAGCTACGAGACCAGACCAGAAAGTCTAATACCAATGCAGTTTGATAAACATTTCTTCAAGAGGTTGCTTTATTTTAAAGAGCTATGTCCGTCAGCCTTCACCGGTTTACTAGAACTTCATGGAGCTCCTTTCCTGCTGCGTTCGTAGTTCCATATCCCGGAAAAAGGGAGTGACAGGTCACGGTTCTTTACTGCAGAGGTGTGTTGCTTACCCATAAGAGATCTTAACCTTGGTGCCAACTGGGCAGCTCTCCCGTCCACACTTCCTTCGGTGTGAGGCCCGGTATAAGGTCTAGCCAATCATGTTCCTCCGCTACCTTGAACACCCACCCTTTGTTGCAAACTCCGACCCTGGGTCCACGCCGGCCCCATTACTCCCATAGATTTCAGGGGGGTGGACTCCGACCACGACGTCAATGCAGGCTCTACCATACATTCCTACGCCGGCGTTGCAACCCATCATAGACCTCATTACCGTTGGGACTTCTACGGGTTCCCACCCCTGCATCAAGTCTCGCAAGATCATGTGCACTAATGAGCATCCGTTGATGAACGAGAGAAAGAAACTTGACTATTCCGTCCCACTCCGGATCTTATGGTTAACACGGTTATTACGGCACAAGAACATGGACAACATTTGTTGTTTAATCCTAGATGGATATAAACCCTTGCAATGGAACCCACCATATCAACACAATCCATGGTTCCATTGTCAACCACATAGTCATATTCATAGTTATGAAAATAGTGGTTTTGGTTTTTTATGCAATAGTGATAACCATAGTGCTTTGCAAGTAATTTGATAGAAATACTCAAATGACATGAGCAAGTGATGAACTTGCCTGAACACTGCAAAGTATTGCAGTTGGATGGTGTGGACTGACCCTTGTCCTCTGCTTCGAAAAACAGCATCATTGTCCGATAAGGGCAATGGTTAAAGAAGCAATTATGCATGATTCCAGTTTTAGGGTTTGTTTCCCCCTTCCGATGTCGTTATTATTTCATGTGAGAGGTTAATACTAAGAAAAATTTGGAGATACTTAATTTAGGGCAAAATACAACCTTGAAATGTTGTCAAGGTGTTTTTTAAAATTTAAAAGAACTTATGGTCTTATTTTCATTATTGAAAATAATATTTGTGAATTAAATGATTATTTTATTCATCAAATTTGAACTTATTCTTGTTTATTTTCAGCAATTCTATTTCATATTTTATTATGATAGAGTTTTTTATACTGAGTGGTTTTCATATTTTTAATTATTTTTTTAGAGCCATTAAACATTTATGGTGTAATTTCAAAGTTTCTGGATTTTAAAGAATTGTGAAAAGACCATTTTGCCCCTGGGCCCACATGTCAGTGTGGCCCAGCGGGTTGAGCTAGACCAGCTCGGGTCCAACCGACCCGAGCGGTCGCTCACTCTCTCCCCTCGCTCACGCGTGTCTGAACCCTAACCCTAATCCTCCTCTGGCGACTCGCGTCGCCACCGCCGTCGCCTCACGATTCCGGCCGCCTCTGGCCCTTGCCGGCGACGAGGTGGTGCGGATTTGGACCGCCTCTCGACGGCGCACCAGATCCACCGTCTCGATCTGGTCTTCGTCTTCTCCATGGTTCGCCCCCAACGCGTTCGCCCGCACGGCCGTGGAGTTTTCGCGACGATTCGCCTCTCACCGGCGAATCCGACGTGGTGGTGCGGCCGTGAGCCACGCCGTGGTGGTGTTGGAGTGCTCGCGCTCGATGACGCCAGGCTCGGCCGCGGCTTGGCGCTGCCGAGGTCGGCCCGTGCCGCCGTGCCGCCATGGCACGCCGTGGTGCTGCTGCTCCAGGTATGTGCGCCGCCTACGCTTCTTCTACTTGATCTACTTCTTCTCCTCCTCTTCTTCGTATTGTTTGGTCACTGGCTTGCCGTGCCTCGTGGAGGTACGGCCATGCCGTGATGCTGCTGCTGTTCTGCTCGTGCTGCTGTGCTGCTCATGCTGTTCATGCTATTATGCTTGCCAGTTACTCATGTGTGTTCATATATGCTTCCCTGGCTTAATTACAGTGTGCAATTCTTGCAAATTTGCAAGTGCCAGAACAGTTGTGTGATAATCCTTGTGCTCAATTCATGCTTATGCTCAATTGAGCATTACTATGGCCTTAATATTGTGATTTAGTATTGAATTGATGTATGCTTGCTTGTGTAATATGATCCAGTGGTTCATCAATCATTTGAGGTGCTACTGGATACAATCATGAGTTAATTCTGTGATTATCTATGATATAACTGTTACTTAATTGTGGCTGTTTCATTTATATGGTTCCTGTGTTGATGCCAGTGATGCCTTAGCATGCCCTGGCATGCTCTAGCAAGCTTCTGATGATCATATGATCATCAGTTGCTTGTGAAAGATGATGTGTAGCTTCAGTGCTTCACTTCTGTTTAATCTGTGATGTGTGTGTATCACACAGGCTGGTTCTGGTGTGTGCTGGTGCTTACTTAAGCAGTATTTGTTGCTTGCAATGATCCATTGGATCATCAGCAAAGCCCTGGTGCTTTGATTTATTTGTGTTGTTCACTTATCTGTATTGCCTGAATTTTACTGAAGTGGATAAGGATGAGCTGCTTGGTGCGCTGTGATCATCCTATTAAATGAGACAGGGCTAGATGGATGCCAACACTCGGCTGTGTACCCTAGCCCTCTACCTAATCCCAAATGGATGATGTGGTTCTTGTGTCGCTCAGGGTTGAGGTGGCCTCAAAAGACTTGTGATGCTGTTATGGTTGCTCCCCTCTCTGTGACTTACTATGATTTATGATTGCTTGCTGGATTGGGATAACTGTTCACTGGCTTGATCCAATATTGGACTTCCAGTGACCCTTTGATGTTGACAAAGTATATAGACAAAAATTTGTCTATAGTCTGATGGCATAAGTAGCTGTAGGTGCTAAGTGTGTGGCTAGGCTAGCTGTGACTTCATCTTTTGCTGGATTTCTTCAGTTATGGATTTGCATAACTGTTGTTCCCATAGGATGATTGCCTAGTAGTCTATGCCTAAATTTGCTTGCACCAAATGGCTTTACAGCCAAATGATGATACAAACAGGGTATCCTACCCTTCTGTGCTTCTGTGATGCATTGAATGCTTATTTATGAGCAGAACTTGGTTTTGCTCAGGTTGATTTGATGTATACCTCACTCCAGCTCCTAGAAATGTTGTTGGTGTAGAGGGTTTGCTTCTGTGATGATCTTATGCTTGCCCCCGCTCCTCCTAGCAAGCCCGTGCTGTGGATTGCTTCGTGGTTGTGAAGATTTGCTGAATGCCATGGTCGTTCAACCTGTTCTTGTGTTCTTGTGACTTACCCAGCTGCTGTTGATGAACTGCTGATTCTTGCAATGGAAAAGGTTTTATATGAGCTCGGTGTTGATCTCCGGTCGGCACAAGGCCTGGCCTCTTGGTGGACACAGCCTGTGTGTGTGTGTTGTGCCGCATGCACACTCAGTTTCTCCTAGCCGTGTGTGTGTGCACATGCTTATCTGGCTTGTGTCTTGGCTGAGAGATCAGCTCGGCAGCTTTGGTCATATCCTCTCCAATTCTATTTGATTTTTAACCTGCCAAGTGGCTATGCCACTTGGCATAACTTGATTTTGCTTTGATTTATGCAGGGATCAATCTGATGATCCAGATGGATATGAAGATCATCCAAACCAAGTTCAAGTGATGATTTATTTGTAGTATTTAGGATATAATCATTCTCTTGTAGTTTTCCTTTATTTTCTTTCTTCCATTTTGTCAATTTATGTAATGTGTTGTAATATTTCATATTACTATTCTGGATATTGTAAATGACATTGTATTTTGTGTGATTATCAATAAAGCTCAAGTTTTCCTTAATGAGCTTTATTTAAGTATTGTACTATTCATATTCTTGATTACTTATAATTGTGGAATGAATTATCTCAAGTTTGAATTATGTGATATCAAGTTGATGTTTGAATTTGAAATTCAAATTCAAATTTGGTTTGAATTCAATCATACAACTTAATTTTTAATTCAATCATGCAACTTAAGATTGTGATGCATCTTCTCTTCTCTCTTCTCAAAACCCTAATCTAGTTAAGTAAGAACAAGTTCATCGCACTCTCGAAACCCTAACCCTGTAGGATGAGAGAGAAACCTGTCCCCCATGATGCAATTTTGTTTTAAAAGCGCGAAATTTCCCCAGATTTACAATGCAATGCACATCCCTTTCTAAAATCTACCCCTCGATCGTCTCTAAACCTGGGACATTACAGCCTTTCCCCCTTAAAGAAAACTTCGTCCCGACGTTGTGGTTGTAATACCCGAAGAGTTCGGGTATGTTTTCCAGTCTTCCTCCTTCCTCAGGCTTCTCTCTCGGGATGATGCTTCCATTGTATCTTGCGTATTTTACGGTTTGATTTCTGAGTTGTTTCCAGTCCTCGAGAATCTTCGCTGGCTTCTCGATGTAGGTCAAGTCTGGTTGTAACTCGAGCTCTTCATGTGATATCGGTTCATCCGGGGTCTTTAAACACTTTCCGAGTTGCGGGAATACGTTGTGAACCTGAGATACCTTCCGTAGTTCCAATTCAAAGGCTAACCCTCGGTTTTGACTCCGAATCTTGAAAGGTCCGATGTACCTAGGGCTTAACTTTCCTTTACTCCAAATCTCTGAAGTCCTTTCATCGGCTCACCTTGAGATATACCATGTCTCCAACTTGTGGCTCCCATGTTCTTCTCTTCTGATCGGCATAACTCTTTTGCCGACTTTGAGCTATCTTCAACCTATCTCTTATGATGTCGATGATTTGTTGCTTTTCCTTGACATAATCAGGATTGAACTCTTTACTCTAGCTTCATACCAACATATGGGTGATCTGCACTTTCTCCATACGAGCTTCGAACGGTGCCATCTTGATGCGCTTTGCTAGCTATTATTGTATGAAAACTCGCTAGTGGCAAGTGCTCCTCCCATGATCCTCCGAAGTCTGGGAACAAGCCCTAAGCATATCCTCTAGATCTGATTAGTTCTTTCTGTTTGTCCACCTGTCCGAGGATGATAGGCGGTACTATAGTCCAACTTGGATCCTAAGGCTTGTTGCAAAATGTCGACGTGAACACGGATCCTCGATCCGACACGATCTTCGTCCTCGATGTTTACTCACGATCTCTTTGATGTAAAGATCGATGAGTTTCTCTCCTTTATCTGATTTACCGTTAAGAAGTGTGCACTTTTCGTCAACCGATCCACGATTACCCATATCATGTCCTTCTTTTTATTGGTCATGGGTAGTCCGGTGATGAAATCCATTCCTATCTCCTCCCATTTCCCTTTGGAATGGGTAAAGGTTGTAACTTTCCCGCCGGACTCTGGTGTTCAGCCTTCACCCTTTGGCAGGTATGGCATTCCGCCACATATTGTGCTATCTCTCTCTTCATGCCACCAAAATAGCTCCTTCAGATCCATGTACATCTTTGTACTTCCATGAATGGAGTATGGTGTTTGATGGGCTTCTCGGAGTATTACTTTTCAGCAATATCCGGAACGCAAATCCTCTTTTGAAACCATAGTGATCCTGATTCTCCTCGATGAAATTCTGATGGTCTACCTTCATACATCCTTCTCATCTCCTCCACGATGAATGGATCGTCCAACTGACCCATCATTATCTCATTCTTCAGGTTAACATTTAGCTCATCGCTACTTGTAAAGCCGATAGTCCTTCATGAGCTTCTTCTCCCAAAGTTGTATTTGGGCTTGGCTTATTTCCTTCCTCAACTCGTGATAACTCGTTCCACTCCCTCCGTTGCTCTTCCTACTTAAGGTATCCGCTACAACATTGGCCTTTCCTGAGTATAATTGATGGTCAAATCATAATCCTTGATCAGTTCAAGCCATCTTTTCTATCTCATATTGAGTTCCTTCCGAGTGAAGAAGTATTTGAGACTCTTATGATCCAGATAGAGCTCACACTTGGCTCCATAGAGAAAAATGTCTCCATGTTTTAAGTGCAAATACAATTGCCGCTAATTCTAAATCATGTGTTGGATAGTTCACTTCATGAGGCCTGAGTTGCCTCGATCCATAACATATTACCTTCCGATCTTGCATGAGTACGCAACCCAATCCATGCTTTGATGCGTCACAACATTCGGTAATCCTTGCCAACTTCAAAGAACCGCTAACACCTATGTCATGGTGAGTTTCTCCTTCAGAGTTTGAAAACTCTTCTCACACTCCTCTGACCACACGAATGGTGTGTTCTTTCTTAACTGCTTGGTCATCGGTCCTGCTATCTTGGAGAATCCTTCAAAGAATCTCCGATAGTATCCTGCCATTCCTAGGAATCCTCGGATTTCCTTGACAGTCTTGGGTGCTTCCCATTCTAGAACTGCGGCTACCTTGCTCGGGTTAACAGCTATTCCATCTTTGCTAATGACATGACCAAGAAATTCCACTTGATCCAGCCAAAATTCACACTTGCTGAATTTGGCATAGAGTTGATGTTCTCTTAGTGTTTGCAACACTAACCTCAAATGCTCAGCATGTGCTTTGTCTTTGGAATAGATCAAGATATCATTAATGAATACAATGACAAACTTGTTTAGATATGGCATGAAAATCTTATTCATGAGATTCATGAAAATTGTTGGGGCATTGGTTAATCTAAAGGCACTACATACAGTATCCATGATGTCCATACCTTGAGACAAAGGCGGTTGGAACGTCTTCCTTCTTGATCTTTATCTCGTGATAACCGGATCTTAGATCAATTTTGAAAAAGTCTCGCACCTCTAACTTGATCGAATAGATCTTGTATTCTTGAAGTGGATACTTGTTCTTGATTGTCACATTGTTCAAATTCCTGTAGTCTCCGTACATCCTTCTTCCTCCATCTCTTTTATCTACGAAGATCACAAAGGTGATCCTCATGGTGAAACACTCTCTTGTATGAATCCTTTCTGTTCCAAATCATCCAATTGCTCCTTAAGTTCTTCAACTCCCTTAGGCCCCATCTTATATGGTGCTTTAGCACTCGGGGTGCTGTTCCTGAATTAGGTCGATAGTAAATTTATCTCCCTATCCGGTGGCATTCTAGGTAATTCTTTAGGAAACACATCCTGGAATTCATTTACTACAAGTATATCTTCAAATTTCACCTCCTTCATGCCGCCTCACCGTAGCTCGACTTCTATCCGTGTGTTTGTCTCTTGGTAGATCATTCTACTTCCATCTGGGCTTTTCAAAGACACAGCCTTGTTCACACGCCGATCAATGCTCGTTAGCTTCTAACCAGTTCACACCAAGAATGACATCAATGTCCTTCATCGGTAAAATGAAAAGGTCTGCGCAAACGCGCACTTATTGATCATGATGGCTTGTTTTTGTTTGTAGTATGGGTTACTACTATCGCTCCCCCCGCAGAAAGTATGGTATGGGTGTATCTAACTCAGTGCAACTAATCCCATGTTTGATGATGAATTGCTGAGAAATGAATGATGTAGTTGCACCAATGATCAAAAAGTACTTTGCCAGGATGAGTGAGTATCTGGAGCGTACCTATCACCGCCGATCGAGTTAACCACCTCCTCCAAGCTGGTGCAGTTTAACTTGCCGAAGGGTTTCTTGTTCTTCCAATTCCCTCCATTATTTCCTCCTCGGCTTCCTCCTCCTCCAGACTGACCTTCTTTATTCTTATTCTTAGGGCAATCCCTAAGCATGTGTCCTTACTCACGGCAACCAAAATAGATTATCCTGGGCTTCTTGCAGTCCTTGGAAAAATGTCCCGTACCTCCACAGCTACGGCACACAATCTGATTTGCAGTCTGGAATGCTTGATTCCTCCTGCTATTGTAGTAGTTGCTGTTGTTGTTGTTGGTGTTGTTGTATCTAGGCTTGAAACTCAAACTGGTATTGGGCTTGTTGCTGACAAACCTTCTAGGCTCAAACTTGGCCTTCTTCCTCTTCTCCTCCTGCAGGTGCTTGAAGTCATCTTCCAGGGTGATGGCTGCATCCACCAATTCATGGAACTCTGTTGCTCTCATCATTCTGAGCTGTACCTTGAACTGGGGACTTAACCCCCTCAAAAACCTCTTCTTTTTCTTGTCCTCGGTGTTGACTTCTTCAACAGCATACCGGGACAGTTTTGAGAATTCCCCGACATAAGTCAGGATGGCCTTGTCCTTCTGCTCGAGCTCGAACTCTCGACGCTTCAGTTCCACAATGCCTTCAGGGACATTGGATTCCCCGAACTTCCTCGCAAACTCTTCCCAGGTAAACACTCTTCCAGCCGGATAAACGGGCACGATGTTGTCCCACCATGATGCGGGCAGGTCCACACAACAAGTGGCAGCATAACCAACCTTCTCCCGGTCGTTGCACTAATGCCAGTATTGAGCTGCTTTCATGGTCTGCTAAGCTGCCTTCCGCGTCCATTGGCTTCCATGCGTATGCGAAAGACATGTGCTTTGTGTTCTGAAGTCCGATAAGGTGACTCCCCGATTCTCGGGTATCTCCACCCGCCTCTATTGCAGCAGCTCGGAAGAACTTATTCCCGCTTGCCCAACGTGATTATCGCTGCCTCTCTTCCATCATCTCGTACATATCGAACGAAGTTCTCACACATGGGTGGTGGTGGTGGTGGAAATCGATTCATGGCTGCTTCATCACCCTTCCTTCGTTTCGCCACGCTCCATGCGCTGCGCTTCCGTCTCCTCACCTACCGGTCTCGACATAACCCCCTAGTTCTCGCAACACAAGATGATACTTATAATTACTCCATGCGTAAGTTTTCTGAGCTCAACCCTTGTGCACATAACTAGTCACGCAATGGAAATCAAGAAGCAAATCCAAACTATACAAAACATATACCATGTATATACATACTTAAGGTGTTTTATCAGTAATACTCAGTGACGTTGTGAGTACGCAAACTCACTTATTGAAGTATATGTACAATTTCTACAAATATTACATACTATAATACACGTGGTACTTGTGTATTATAGTCTCGCCTCCCCGGTGGTCTCTAGTCGTGCTTCACTCCCGAGACATCCCAGGTTTCCATCCTGGCCGAACGTGTCGTCCTCCCGACGTAACCTGAACATAAGGTCTCCCCGTCGGCTGGTAGTCAGAATCAGATGATGATCCTAGGGAGAAATCAGTGTTCACAAACTGGTCATTCAGTGCATCATAGTCCACCCATCGGGTGTACTCCCCTGTGGCTCCACCATAGATGTTTCCAACATTCGTATCCGACTCAACCTGTGTAGGATACCCTCCCTCTTCTTTTCCATTCCACGGATAACTCTGGTGTTGGGTCGTGGCGTCCTCATTCATCTCTCCGTCATAATACACTGAAGTACTATGAGTTCCCGTATCAGATCCCCAACGCCAACCTGTGGAGTTTTCTATAGGAGTCTCGGAATGTTGATTGTTTCCGGATTCCTCCACCCTCATATCCTATATAACTACTAAAATATCAGTTCTACACATTCTCCATAGGTTCTTCCCCCTAGTCTCCTCCTTGGGTTCGAACTCCTCTAGCATTGTATCAATTGCTCAAATGACGGTTCAACTGAAAGAACAATGATAGTAAGTTGCGCCTATTGTCCATGTATTTTGCTGCTTCGGTGGTTTACGTTTTGCATATTTGAAATGGTTAAGCATAGGATCATCTTCCTCTTCCGTATGAGGAATGTGTGTGAATTCGGAACCCATAAGCTCTTTTGTCTTTGATGGCATGTAACTCACACGTTCGTTGGGAACCCCAAGAGGAAGGTATGATGCGCACAGCAGCAAGTTTTCCCTCAGAAAGAAACCAAGGTTTATCGAACCAGGAGGAGCCAAGCACGTTGAAGGTTGATGGCGGCGATGTAGTGCGGCGCAACACCAGGGATTCCGGCGCCAACGTGGAACCCGCACAACACAACCAAAGTACTTTGCCCCAACGAAACAAAGGAGGTTGTCAATCTCACCGGCTTGCTGTAACAAAGGATTAACCGTATTGTGTGGAAGATGATTGTTTGCGAAAACAGTAAACAAGATGGCAGATTGTATTTTAGTAAAGAGAATTGGACCGGGGTCCACAACTCACTAGAGGTGTCTCTCCCATAAGATAAACAAGATGTTGGGTGAACAAATGACGGGCAATTGACAAATAAAGAGGGCATGATCATGCACATACATATCATGATGAGTATAGTGAGATTTAATTGGGTATTACGACAAAGTACATAGACCGCCATCCAACCGCATCTATGCCTAAAAGTCCACCTTCAGGTTATCATCCGAACCCCTCCAAAGTATTAAGTTGCAAAGCAACAGACAATTGCATTAAGTATGGTGCGTAATGTAATCAACAACTACATCCTTAGACATAGCATCAATGTTTTATCCCTAGTGGCAACAGCAAAACACAACCTTAGAACTTTCTGTCACTGTCCCAGGTGTCAATGCAGGCATGAACCCACTATCGAGCATAAATACTCCCTCTTGGAGTTACAAGTATCAACAACTTGGCCAGAGCATCTACTAGTAACGGAGAGCATGCAAGATCATAAACAATACATAGACATAACTTTGATAATCAACATAACAAGTATTCTCTATTCATCGGATCCCAACAAACGCAACATATAGAATTACAGATAGATGATCTTGATCATGTTAGGCAGCTCACAAGATCCGACAATGATAGCACAATGGGGAGAAGACAACCATCTAGCTACGCTTATGGACCCATAGTCCAGGGGTAGACTACTCACACATCACACCGGAGGCGACCATGGCGGCGTAGAGTCCTCCGGATGATTCCCCTCTCCGGCAGGGTGCCGTAGGCGATCTCCTCGGATCCCCGAGATGGGATCGGCGTTGGCGCGGCGTCTCTGGAAGGTTTTCCGTATCGTGGCTCTCTGTACTGGGGGTTTCGTCACGGAGGCTTTAAGTAGGCGGAAGGGCAAGTCAGGAGGGGGCACAGGGCCCCACACCACAGGCCGGCGCGGCCAAGGGGGGGGCCGCGCCGCCCTAGGGTTTGGCGCACCGTGGCCCCACTTCGTTTCGTCTTCGGACTTCCAAAGCTTCGTGGCAAAATAGGCCCCCGGGCGTTGATTTTCGTCCAATTCCGAGAATATTTCCTTACTAGGATTTCTGAAACCAAAAACAAAAGAAACAGCAACTGGCACTTCGGCATCTTGTTAATAGGTTAGTTCCACAAAATGCACGAATATGACATAAAGTGTGCATAAAACATGTAGATAACATCAATAATGTGGCATGGAACATAAGAAATTATCGATACGTTGGAGACGTATCAGCATCCCCAAGCTTAGTTCTGCTCGTCCCGAGCAGGTAAAACGATAACAAAGATAATTTCGAGTGACATGCCATCATAATCTTGATCATACTATTTGTAAAGCATATGTAGTGAATGCGCGATCAAAACAATGTATATGACATGAGTAAACAAGTGAATCATATAGCAAAGACTTTTCATGAATAGCACTTCAAGACAAGCATCAATTAAGTCTTGCATAAGAGTTAACTCATAAAGCAATAATTCAAAGTAAAGGCATTGAAGCAACACAAAAGAAGATTAAGTTTCAAGGTTGCTTTCAACTTATAACATGTATATCTCATGGATATTGTCAACATAGAGTAATATAGTAAGTGCAATAAGCAAGTATGTAGGAATCAATACATAGTTCACACAAGTGTTTGCTTCTTGAGGTGGAGAGAAATAGGTGAACTGACTCAACATTGAAAGTAAAAGAATGGTCCTCCATAGAGGAAAAGCATCGATTGCTATATTTGTGCTAGAGCTTTGATTTTGAAAACATGAAACAATTTTGTCAACGGTAGTAATAAAGCATATGTATCATGTAAATTATATCTTACAAGTTGCAAGCCTCATGCATAGTGTACTAATAGTGCCCGCACCTTGTCCTAATTAGCTTGGACTACCGGATCATCACAATGCACATGTTTTTACCAAGTGTCACAAAGGGGTACCTCTATGCCGCCTGTACAAAGGTCTAAGGAGAAAGCTCGCATTGGATTTCTCGCTATTGATTATTCTTCAACTTAGACATCCATACCGGGACAACATAGACAATAGATAATGGACTCCTCTTTTATGCATAAGCATGTAACAACAATTAATAATTTTCTCATTTGAGATTGAGGATATTTGTCCAAAACTGAAACTTCCACCATGGATCATGGCTTTAGTTAGCGGCCCAATGTTCTTCTCTAACAATATGCATGCTTAACCATAAGGTGGCAGATCTCTCTTACTTCAGACAAGACGAACATGCATAGCAACTCACATGAAATTCAACAAAGAGTAGTTGATGGCGTCCCCAGTGAACATGGTTATCGCACAACAAGCAACTTAATAAGAGATAAAGTGCATAATTACATATTCAATACCACAATAGTTTTTAAGCTATTTGTCCCATGAGCTATATATTGCAAAGGTGAATGATGGAATTTTAAAGGTAGCACTCAAGCAATTTACTTTGGAATGGCGGAAAATACCATGTAGTAGGTAGGTATAGTGGACACAAATGGCATAGTGGTTGGCTCAAGTATTTTGGATGCATGAGAAGTATTCCCTCTCGATACAAGGTTTAGGCTAGCAAGGCTTATTTGAAACAAACACAAGGATGAACCGGTGCAGCAAAACTCACATAAAAGACATATTGAAAACATTATAAGACTCTACACCGTCTTCCTTGTTGTTCAAACTCAATACTAGAAATTATCTAGACCTTAGAGAAACCAAATATGCAAACCAAATTTTAGCATGCTCTATGTATTTCTTCATTAATGGGTGCAAAGTATATGATGCAAGAGCTTAAACATGAGCACAACAATTGCCAAGTATCACATTACCCAAGACATTAATAGCAATTACTACATGTATCATTTTCCAATTCCAACCATATAACAATTTGACGAAGGAGAAACTTCGCCATGAATACTATGAGTAGAAACCAAGGACATACTTGTCCATATGCTACAGCGGAGCGTGTCTCTCTCCCATAAGGTGAATGCTAGGATCCATTTTATTCAAACAAAACAAAACAAAAACAAACCGACGCTCCAAGCAAAGCACATAAGATGTGATGGAATAAAAATATAGTTTCAGGGGAGGAACCTGATAATGTTGTCGATGAAGAAGGGGATGCCTTGGGCATCCCCAAGCTTAAATGCTTGAGTCTTCTTAGAATATGCAGGGGTGAACCACCGGGGCATCCCCAAGCTTAGAGCTTTCACTCTCCTTGATCATGTTGCATCATACTCCTCTCTTGATCCTTGAAAACTTCCTCCACACCAAACTCGAAACAACTTATTAGAGGGTTAGTGCACAATAAAAATTAACATATTCAGAGGTGACACAATCATTCTTAACACTTCTGGACATTGCATAATGCTACTGGACATTAGTGGATCAAAGAAATTCATCCAACATAGCAAAAGAGGCAATGCGAAATAAAAGGCAGAATCTGTCAAAACAGAACAGTTCGTATTGACGAATTTTAAAATGGCACCAGACTTGCTCAAATGAAAATGCTCAAATTGAATGAAAGTTGCGTAAATATCTGAGGATCATGCACGTAAATTGGCTTAATTTTCTGAGTTACCTACAGGGAGGTGGACCCAGATTCGTGACAGCAAAGAAATCTGGAACTGCGCAGTAATCCAAATCTAGTACTTACTTTTCTATCAACGGCTTAACTTGGCACAACAAAACACAAAACTAAGATAAGGAGAGGTTGCTACAGTAGTAAACAACTTCCAAGACACAAAATAAAAACAAAGTACTGTAGGTAAAAACATGGGTTGTCTCCCATAAGCGCTTTTCTTTAACGCCTTTCAGCTAGGCGCAGAAAGTGTGTATCAAGTATTATCAAGAGACGAAGTGTCAACATCATAATTTGTTCTCATAATAGAATCAAAAGGTAACTTCATTCTCTTTCTAGGGAAGTGTTCCATACCTTTCTTGAGAGGAAATTGATATTTTATATTACCTTCCTTCATATCAATGATAGCACCAACAACGAAGAAAAGGTCTTCCCAATATAATGGGACAAGATGCATTGCATTCAATATCCAAGACAACAAAATCAACGGGGACAAGGTTATTGTTAACGGTAATGCGAACATTATCAACTTTCCCCAAAGGTTTCTTTGTAGAATGATCAGCAAGATTAACATCCAAATAACAATTTTTCACTTTGGCAAGTCAAGCATATTATAAATTTTCTTAGGCATAAAGCAAATACTTGCACCAAGATCACATAAAGCATTACAATCAAAATCTTTAACCTTCATCTTAATGATGGGCTCCCAACCATCCTCTAGCTTTTTAGGAATAGAGGCTTCGCGCTCTAGTTTCTCTTCTCTAGCTTTTATGAGAGCATTTGTAATATGATGTGAAAGCCAAATTTATAGCACTAGCATTAGGACTTTTAGCAAGTTTTTGCAAGAACTTTATAACTTCAGAGATGTGGCAATCATCAAAAATCAAACCATTATAATCTAAAGCAATGGGATCATCATCCCCAATGTTGGAAAAATTTCAGCAGCTTTATCACAGGCAGTTTCAGCATAGCAGTTTCAGGCAGTTTTTCGCGCTTTGCATTAGAAGTGGAAACATTGCTAACACCAATTCTTTTATTAGTATTAGTAGGAGGTGCAGCAACATGTGTAGCATTAGCATTACAAGTGGTGGTAATAGTCCAAACTTTAGCTACATTCTTCTCTTTTAGCTAGTTTTTCATTTTCTTCTCTATCCCACCTAGCACAGTTCGGCCATCAATCTTATATTCTCATTAATTCTAACTTGGATGGCATTTGCTGTAGTAACAATTTTATTATGATGATTCTCATTAGGCATAACTTTCGATTTCAAAAGATCAACATCAGCAGCAAGACTATCGACTTTAGAAGCAAGTATATCAATTTTCCCAAGCTTTTCTTCAACCGATTTGTTAAAAGCAGTTTGTGTACTAATAAATTCTTTAAGCATGGCTTCAAGTCCAGGGGGTGAACTCCTATTATTGTTGTAAGAATTCCCATAAGAATTACCATAGCCGTTGCCATTATTATAAGGATATGGCCTATAGTTGTTACTAGAATTGTTCCGATAAGCATTGTTGTTGAAATTACTATTTTTAATGAAGTTTACATCAACATGTTCTTCTTGTGCAACCAATGAAGCTAATGGAACATTATTAGGATCAATATTAGTCCTATCATTCACAAGCATAGACATAATAGCATCAATCTTATCACTCAAGGAAGAGGTTTCTTCGACAGAATTTACCTTCTTACCTTGTGGAGCTCTTTCCGTGTGCCATTCAGAGTAGTTGATCATCATATTATCAAGAAGCTTTGTTGCTTCACCAAGAGTGATGGACATAAAGGTACCTCCAGCAGCTGAATCCAATAAATTCCGTGAAGAAAAATTTAGTCCTGCATAGAAGTTTGGATGATCATCCAAGTAGTCAGTCCATGGGTTGGGCAATTTTTAACCAGAGATTTCATTCTTTCCCAAGCTTGAGCAACATGTTCAGTATCTAATTGTTTAAAATTCATTATGCTACTCCTCAAAGATATAATTTTAGCAGGGGGATAATATCTACCAATAAAAGCATCCTTGCATTTAGTCCATGAATCAATACTATTCTTAGGCAGATAGCAACCAATCTTTAGCTCTTCCTCTTAATGAGAAAGGGAACAATTTTAGTTTAATAATGTCACCATCTACATCTTTATATTTTTGCATTTCACATAGTTCAACAAAATTATTAAGATGGGCAGCACATCATCAGAACTAACACCAGAAAATTGCTCTCGCATAACAAGATTCAGTAAAGCAGGTTTAATTTCAAAGAATTCTGCTGTAGTAGCAGGTGGAGCAATAGGTGTGCATAAGAAATCATTATTATTTGTGGTTGTGAAGTCACACAACTTAGTATTTTCAGGGTTGGCCATTTTAGCAACAGTAAATAAAGCAAACTAGATAAAGTAAATGCAAGTAACTAATTTTTGTGTTTTTGATATAGCAAACAAGATAGCAAATAAAGTAAAACTAGCAACTAATTTTTTTGTATTTTGATTTAGTGCAGCAAACAAAGTAATAAATAAAACTAAGCAAGACAAAACAAAGTAAAGAGATTGAGAAGTGGAGACTCCCCTTGCAGCGTGTCTTGATCTCCCCCGGCAACGGCGCAGAAAAAGAGCTTGATGGCGTGTAACTCACACGTTCGTTGGGAACCCCAAGAGGAAGGTATGATGCGCACAGCAGCAAGCTTTCCCTCGAAAGAAACCAAGGTTTATCGAACCAGAGGAGCCAAGAAGCACGTTGAAGGTTGATGGCGGCGGGATGTAGCGGCGCAACACCAGGATTCCGGCGCCAACGTGGAACCTGCACAACACAACCAAAGTACTTTGCCCCAACGAAATGTTGAGGTTGTCAATCTCACCGGCTTGCTGTAACAAAGGATTAACCGTATTGTGTGGAAGATGATTGTTTGCAGAAAACGTAAAACAGTGTTAAAGAGATTGTATTTTAGTAAAGAGAATTGGACCGGGTCCACAGTTCACTAGAGGTGTCTCTCCATAAGATAAACAGCATGTTGGGTGAACAAATTACAGTTGGGCAATTGACAAATAAAGAGGGCATGACCATGCACATACATATCATGATGAGTATAGTGAGATTTAATTGGGCATTACGACAAAGTACATAGACCGCCATCCAACTGCATCTATGCCTAAAAAGTCCACCTTCAGGTTATCATCCGAACCCCTTCCAGTATTAAGTTGCAAAGCAACAGACAATTGCATTAAGTATGGTGCGTAATGTAATCAACAACTACATCCTTAGACATAGCATCAATGTTTTATCCCTAGTGGCAACAGACAACACAACCTTAGAACTTTCTCACTGTCCAGGTGTCAATGAGGCATGAACCCACTATCGAGCATAAATACTCCCTCTTGGAGTTACTAGCATCAACTTGGCCAGAGCATCTACTAATAACGGAGAGCATGCAAGATCATAAACAACACATAGACATAGCTTTGATAATCAACATAACAAGTATTCTCTATTCATCGGATCCCAACAAACGCAACATATAGAATTACAGATAGATGATCTTGATCATGTTAGGCAGCTCACAAGATCCGACAATGATAGCACAATGGGGAGAAGACAACCATCTAGCTACTGCTATGGACCCATAGTCCAGGGGTAGACTACTCACACATCACACCGGAGGCGACCATGGCGGCGTAGAGTCCTCCGGGAGATGATTCCCCTCTCCGGCAGGTGCCGGAGGCGATCTCCGGATCCCCCGAGATGGGATCGGCGTTGGCGGCGTCTCTGGAAGGTTTCCGTATCGTGGCTCTCGGTACTGGGGGTTTCACACGGAGGCTTTAAGTAGGCGGAAGGGCAAGTCAGGAGGGGCACAGGGGCCCCACACCATAGGCCGGCGCGGCCAAGGGGGGCCGCGCCGCCCTAGGGTTTGGGCACCCTGTGGCCCCACTTCGTTTCGTCTTCGGACTTCTGGAAGCTTCGTGGCAAAATAGGCCCCTGGGCGTTGATTTCGTCCAATTCCGAGAATATTTCCTTACTAGGATTTCTGAAACCAAAACAGCAGAAAACACTGGCACTTCGGCATCTTGTTAATAGGTTAGTTCCAAATGCACGAATATGACATAAAGTGTGCATAAAACATGGTAGATAACATCAATAATGTGGCAGGAACATAAGAAATTATCGATACGTTGGAGACGTGACGCTCCTATGCCCCGAACACGCTTATGGCTCTCATTGGCTACCTATGTGGATAAAGCCAGGCTGAGAAGTTCTGGCTTCACCGGGCTGCATTACTACGCTCATTCCCAAAGATTCTGGAAGTCGCAGTCCTACCCTACACTTCGCCAATACAGTACCATCATAATACATGTATTTCTTTACTTGGATCCTGGGATCACACCCAAATTCAAGTAACATGGCACGTAGAATATCTGCAAGTCCTCCTTCTTATTCACTCAGTGTTGAATCCATCACTTTCACGTTTCGTCCGGACGTGAACTTGCCATTGTTGGCTGTAGAAATAGAAAGAATATAGGATTAGTAATAATGCATCATAATGGAGATAATAAAGAATTATCGCACTAAAAGATATGATTGTTGTATTCTCAATTGAATATACACCATATTTTTAGAGAATTCTTTACTAGTCCTATTTGACTCCTAACGTTCTGTCCCATTTACTAGGTTCCAACCTAAGGTCAAAGCTTTTGCTCTGATACCAACTGTGGTGACCCTGCATACCACTGCATGTTGTAGTATGCCAGTCGTTGACATAACATTCACGAAGTACCATTCCGCAAATATTACATCCCTCGGAGTAGTACAACAGAACATAGCAGGTCCATAACTCATTCATTTAATATTACAAACATAATACACATATCGTCTCGGAGCTCCTCTTGGGTCCTAAGAGGATACTCCTGGGTTCGAGGCGAACCCAACTTAGCTTACAATATAGAAGTCTCATTAAGTTGTACATTTATTCTCTCGAGCACTAAGTATTAAGAGTTCGGCTGCTCGGCTACTACTACTACTCTCGTGGTCTAAGCTTATCTTCTCCGGAACTCTCCCCGGTTCCGTAGACTATGAGGTAGTCTACGCTTTCAATCCCGAGAGGTCTTGTTCTTCATAGCCGATGATCTCTGCTCCTTCAGGGTTTCGTAGTCCTCCTCCAGATGATTCAGACAATCTAAGCAAGGGATTTAAGAGGGGGATGAGTACGAGTGAGCGTACTCAATAAGTTCATTATAGATAAGAGGTGTTTAATGCACTAGGCTACGATATTAGACCGTAAAGTCTAATACCAATGCAGTTTTTGATAAACATTCTTCAAGAGGTTGCTTTTATTTTAAAGAGCTATGTCCGTCAGCCTTCACCGTTACTAGAACTTCATGGAGCTCGGCTGCATTCGTAGTTCCATATCCCGAAACAGGGTGACAAGTCACGGTTCTTTACACTCGCAGAGGTGTGTTGCTTTACCCATAAGAGATCTTAACCTTGGTGCCAACTGGCAGCTTTCCCGTCCACACTTCCTTCTGTGAGGCCAGGTATAAGGTCCAGCCAATCATGTTCCTCCGCCACCCTCAACACCCACCTTGTTGCAAACTTCCGACCGGGTCCACGCCGGCCCCATTACTCCCATAGATTTCAGTGGGTGGACACCGACCACGACGTCAATGCATGGCTCTACCATACATTCCTACGCCCGTAGAGTTGCAACCCATCATAGACCTCATTACCGTTGGGACTTCTACGGGTTCCCACCCCCTAGCATCAAGTCTCGCAAGATCATGTGCACCGGTAATGAGCATCCGTTGATGAACGAGGTGGAAACACTTTTGACTATTCCGTCCCACTCCTGGATCTTATGGTTAACACTGGTATTACGGCACAGAATCACTGGAAGACATTTGTTGTTTAATCCTAGATGGATATAAACCCCTTTTTGCAATGGAACCTCCACCATATCAACACAATCCATGGTTCCATTGCCAACCACATAGTCATATTCATAGTTATGAAAAATAGTGGTTTTGCTTTTTTATGCAATAGTGATAACCATAGTGCTTTGCAAGTAATTTGATAGAAATACTCAAATGACATGAGCAAGTGATGAACTTGCTTGAACACTGCAAAGTTTGCAGTTGGATGGTGTGGACCGACCCTTGTCCTCTGCTGCTAAAAACAGCATCATTGTCCGATAAGGGCAATGGTTAAAGAAGCAATTATGCATGATTCCAGTTTTAGGGTTTGTTCCCCCCTTCCGATGTCGTTATTATTTCATGTGAGAGGTTAATACTAAGAACAATTTAGAGATACTTAATTTAGGGCAAAATACAACCTTGAAATGTTGTCAAGGTGTTTTTTAAAGTTTAAAAGAACTTATGGTCTTATTTTCATTATTGAAAATAATACTCCCTCTGTTTCATTCTATAGTGCCTATTGTTTTTTAGCACGGAAATTAGCGCAAGAGTATTTTTTTACACAACATGTAGCATTACAAATAGACGATCTTGATCATGATAGGCAGCTCACAAGATCTAAATATGATAGCACAAGAGGAGTGATACGCCTCCGACGTATCGATAATTTCTTATGTTCCATGCCATATTATTGATGATACCTACATGTTTTATGTACACTGTATGTCATATTTTTCCGGAACCAACCTATTGACGAGATGCCGAAGGGCCGCCTCGTTTTTCTCCATTGCTTTTGCCTCGTAAATCCCATGAAATATTCTCTAATCGGACGAAATCAACGCCCAGGATCTAATTTTTCCACGAAGCTTCCGTAACACCGGGGAAGATACGAAGTGGGGCGACGGGGCCTGCAGGGTGGCCGGCGCCGGCCCAGGGCCCCGGCCGCCGCCGCCCATTCCCCTCACCGCCTCTTCGACCCTCCGACTCCGCCTCTTCGCCTATATAAAGGTCCTCGACCTAAAACCCTCGACACGAAAAGCCACGGTACGAGGAAACTTCCTGAGCCGCGCCACGTGGCTGCAAGATCTGGGGACTGTGAGTCTCTCGTTCTCCAAGACGTCACGGACGGGGAAGTGCTCCTCGGGGCGCTTTCATCGACACCACCGCCATCTTCATCAACGCCTCGCCTCCCATGAGGTGAGGAGTAGTTCTCCACTTCCAGGCCCTGGGCTGTACCCCAGAGGCTATGTGGTTAATCTCTCCCTATGTACTTCAATACAATAATCTCATGAGCTGCCTTACATGATTGAGACTCATATGATGATGCTTGTAATCTAGATGTCATTATGCTAGTCAAGTGGGTTTTATGTGATCTCTTGAGACTCCTTGTCCCACGTGTGTAAAGGTGACAAGTGGGTGCACCGTGTGGGTCTCTTAGGCTATATTTCACAGAATACTTATTCACCGTTATGAATGGCATAGTGAAGTGCTTATTTATATCTCTTTATGATTGCAATGTGTTTTGTATCACAATTTATCTCTTTGTGCTACTCTCTAGTGATGTTATTAAAGTAGTTTATTCCTCCCGCACGGTGTAATGGTGACAGTGTGTGCATCGTGTAGTACTTGGCGTAGGCTATGATTGAGATCTCTTGTAGATTATGAAGTTAACTATTGCTATGATAGTATTGATGTGATCTATGCCTCCTCTCGTAGCGTGAAGGTGACAGTGTGCATGCTACGTTAGTACTTGGTTTAGTTGTGTTGATCTGTCATGCACTCTAAGGTTATTTAAATATGAACATCGAATATTGTGGAGCTTGTTAACTCCTGCATTGAGGGTTCGTGTAATCCTACACAGTTAGTGGTGTTCATCATCCAACAAGAGAGTGTAGAGTCTAGCATCTATCTATTTATTCTGTTATGTGATTAATGTTGAGAGTGTCCACTAGTGAAAGTATAATCCCTAGGCCTTGTTTCTAAATATTGAACTCTGCTTCTTACTGTTTTACTGCGTTTCTATTGCCTGCACAATATTACCATCATCAACCACACGCCAAGAAGCACTTTTCTGGCGCCTGCTACCGCTCATACTTATTCATACCACCCGTATTTCACTATCTCTTCACCTAACTAGTGCACCTATTAGGTGTGTTACACAAGACTTCTTGCTTTGTGGTTGCAGTGGTTGCATGAGGGATATTTTTGACTCTT